>JAIEZT010000013.1:17003575-17098575 GCA_019594935.1 Periophthalmus modestus
CTCTATGTTCTGACTGTCCATCTCCGGCAGAAAACTACGATCTTTTCTATATGTGTTTATATAGTTTACACTGGACGTGAATGGTAAGAAATAATTAATAACGTTTTTCAATTACTTTTGTACAATGCTTCAATTAGTTTTCCACGGTTTGTAATCCAGAACAAAAGAGAAAATGTCTGACTTCTCAAAGCCTGACTGCACGTCTGTTTAATTTGTGTGATGTGTGTGTGTGTGCGTGTCAAAACTGTGTTAAATTCACTCTATTCATTAAAACTCAGCGGCTTGTAAGCAAATAATGTTCTGAAACCTGTCACATGTAAGCTAGAAAGACTGCAAGATAGGAAAAAGGAGAAATACAGTTTACGGCTACACTACTAGCTACTACTTCTACTACTATTGAAAGAGTGAGTTACTTACTTTATCACCACACAAAGCAAGTCTTTCTTCAAGCATTTAAGAATACTTTTCTGTCCCGAAACTATGATGATTTAGTAGGAACCTATTGTCCTTGATTGTGCACAGTGTTTTCACTGTGGGATAAACGGACGTACATCAATCAATTGCTTAGTTTATTATTTAAAAAATGACACGAAATAAACCCCTGATCATTAATATTACGACTCTGTCATTTGTTATATATAATAGAATGGGGGTTTCTTTTTGCCTCTCGACGACGGAATACGTAAATCACAGACCTTGTCTGTTTAAGCTTTGACGGTCAGAACCTGGGGCGGAAGGATTGAACAAGTGAAAAAAGGAAAGTGAATCACTGTCCAGTCACTTTTTATTTATTCTTCTAAAAATACTGACAAACACACAAAAATAGTACCGACAGTGAAGACGCATCCATTCCAGGTCTAGCGGGAAACAAAAACTCATGTGGTTCTCGAGGTATTAATTTTCCCCGCAAACACACCCTGAAACGAGGCCCCGGCAGTTGCCTATACTGCAATAATATGTTTTGCGTCTGTATTCTTGGGGGCTTTTATCATACGCACGAAGTGCACTAACCTGAAAGGAGGACCGAGTCTCTGTCCATTTCCCCACCCTTAAGACATCCCCCCTCCAGCCACACGCATCCGAGGAGGCAGCACTATTCTCTGGCCCTTTCTAGGCCCACATTCACTGGTGCACTGTGGTCTCTGTGTGATGTGTGCGCGTGCATAATAAAGTCTTAAAAGGCAAATTTTTAACGGAACTATTTCTGTGGTGATTCTAAAGGTATCTGCCCACTTTGATGGTCTCCATGGAGATGTTTTGTTATTCTCGTGTGGGACGGCCTGGCCCTTGCCCTTCAAGGGACGAGTTTTTTTGGTTCACTTTTTCATTTTCTAAGGCAACTTGCTGTGGTACGACTAACTCACCTACATCTGTCCCCACTGTTCACGTGAGAAGGGGTGATTTCACTTGTTTCTCTTCGTTCAGGATCATGTTGTTTATCTCTGTTCATTTTTTCGGTCTTCGCTCCTGAACTGGGCCAAAAAGGTTTTTGTCCTGCACCATGTTCTGCAGGAACATGAACAGAAAAGACTGGAAAGACAGAGCTGATTGATTTCCTCTCAGTCTCAGCTGACTCCACAACATGCTCTTTGTTTTTTTCATAATCTGTTTTGTCTTTTCTTCCTCGTTGTCTCTTTGTAATTATGTAACTGTATTTTTATGATTGCTGCTGCCACTCAGTCCAGGACGCTACCCTTGAAAAAAAGAGGTTTTTTAATCTCACTGGACTTTCCTTGTTAAATAAAGGTCATCTTAAATAAATCATAAAACAAATGTTGCTTTGCCTGGAATACTGTTAAACGTATCACTAACTTTAATAATAACTTCCCTGTCAAACCCAGAATGATCTCTCTGTGGTTCGTGAGACAGATTGAGACAGGATCCGCTTCCCTGCGGCGCCCAAGAAACCCGACCAAATGTGATCGTTCTGTTAGATTATTTCAGGCGACCACATGTGAAACGAAGGAGCTCACTGGTCACCTGTGACTTTTTCCAAATAAAACTGAATCTCTCTCACCCTCAGAGCTACAGAGTTTAGCACTTTTCGCTCACGGGTGTGATTCTGCAGAAATCCACAATGTTTTTCAGATGTTTTTTTTATTTTTTCTGAATACAGATGGACCATCCCTGTTGCGCTGTATTTGTTAACGTTCACCATGAGTCAGGCCCATTTGAAACAGGGAGATTCACAGTGTGACCATCGTTCTGGTAAAGTACTGAAGTATTCTGGATCAGGTAAACTAATAACGACATTTAGACACACAGTGATGTCTTCAGTCGTCACTAACCCTGAATCCTCCTTCACAACTTCTTTGTCAAATGTGTATTAAACCTTTGTCCTTGCCTAATTAAGGCTAATTTAAGTTTAGTATAAACAGGTACCAACTTATCTATCGCCATGGGAGACAGGCAGGTGACTCCAGTGAGTCAAGTATGTCCCGTGAATGAGCAAACCGCGCCAGTAAGAACAGTCTTTTGTTTTTCATGCAGAATTTAAACGGATTTCAGGAAATACCATGACAAGTCCCCATAGAAACAACGCAGAAACGCTACACAATACAACCACATAACATCCAAATACGGTGAGCCAAGCAGGAACCCTCCTCAGAAAGAATCCAACACAGGCCGCTTCATATAAGAAGAGTATATTTGTGACTTGAATCATAGATACTATCTAATCAAACCCTATAGTCTTAATTACTGCCTTTTACAACTACCGTCCAACACCCGTGACTGTTCTGACTGAGGCTGCTCTGTTCAAACTGAAAGTGATGGGGATTGCAGGAGCACCATTTTTCTCACATATTTTTTCCCTGTTTCGGCGTCAAATTAAAAAGACAGGTTGGTCTTTAGTCTATTAAATCCTACCAGAGTCCGAAAGCCCCAGTAGATAGTCGATCGTGGACAGAGGATAATCTTAAATACGTAGGATAATGCCCTGACTTGTGGCATGAGCTAGCGCGGCTCTGGTGTGTCATGGGAGAACTATGTACCATCGTGTTAGCAGCCAGAGTAATCTGTCTTTTCCAAGCAGCAAACCCCTGCATTTCACCTTAAATCAAATTCATGTCGGATATAATACTGGCCTACCAGCTATACACAGTCAAACCAACGTCATAAAATCTCCACTTAGCAGATGTTAAGGAAACCGTCTGTCTGGTCAGTCCTGGTTCAACTCCCAGTTTTTTCCTATTATACTTAATCTACCTATATGAATACATGATTATGAGAGCAAAATGTCAAGACACTATTTGCTTATTTATGTCTGTTTGATGAAAATCACGTCTAATTAAAACCTTGTATCAGTTACACTTTAAAGTACAATTTCACAAAACTTGATTCCTTGTATAAGCTCAAAAAGGAGGAAGAACAAGAACGTAGTAATTAACTCCCTGACCCCGACCCACTTCATTTAAGACCTAAGTTCAGAGCTTTGGTTTAAGTCCTAATTCAGTTGAAAAAGAAAAAAAGGTAAAAAAGCCTTCTAAACATACACTTAAACACTTATTTTACCCATCTTTCAGGTACTTTCACAAATGTCAGTGAACCTTTTTGGACGGGCGGCTCGAGTTTCTGCCTCTTGACCATAACAAGTAAAACTTTTGGTCCCTTACTCGTTTGCAGATAGTGGATATGTTGAATTTTTCCTTTCATTATGTTTTTCAGCAGTAATTCGCGGTCCTTTATTTTTTAGTCATAGAAACATCAGTTGTGTTGGAATGTTTAATTGCAAAAACAAAGTTTTGTTTGCAGATGGTTGACTTACACCCGAGGACATGGATTTATTAGCGACTGCTAACTCCTTATCTTTAGCAACCACCAGAATATTTTCTGAAGACTCTTTCTTCGCAGTTCGTCTGTAAAACTAAAGATTTGGTTCTAGTATGTTTACGAGACTAGGCAGTGCAAGATCTAATGAAGTTGTTTTGGCAAGGGTTCATATTTTTCCTGAGAGCCACAGAGGAAATGAGACTATGAAGTAGTTTGATTTTGACGAGTACAAAAGTACAGTTTCATGGTTTCAACTGTTTTCCCCACCCTTTTTTATGTAACACATGTTTAAACGTCGCCCCTGATAATCTGTCGTAATTCATCAGGCTGTAGACGAGAATAAGATTCAAATCTGAATAAAAGTATGAAATATGTGTGCATGTCCCACAAGATAAGGTTTACTGCCAGAACTGCTGGATTTTAAACAATCTTCTGGTTTACTGGGCAAATACTAAACTGGAACACACTCAAGGCACTAGTTTTAGTTGAAATAATTTATCTTCAGTATTTACATCTACTAAATCTCAATACTCAATATCTACAACCCTGACATTACAAAGTGTCTCAACACAGACACAGTTTCCAATAACAAACCTACAGCAGTGGTGCCTCAGAGCGTCTCCTGTTCAGGATCAGTTTTTTTGAAGATGGTTATGACAGAAAATCCATGCTGCAAACTCTGAGGATCTTGTTGCTGTTGACGATGTTCATTTCACCCTGAAAATGACTCTGAACTCGAGAAAAACACGCAATTCAACTGTGAAAATTGTGCAAGAATCTCTCCATCCCCATGAATCCCAATGTTTCTTTTTTACGTAAAAAAGATGGTATTCATTTTTTCATATTTTTTAAAAAGCAATTTTGTTGGAAAGTTGGACCAAAGCTTTGAAACGATTATGAAATATTTTTTACTTATGTAACGAGATAATAGTATACTGTTTTTCCCTAACAATCCACTGTATTCGTAGGTTAATCGTATTTCATAATATCTATATATGTGAAGTAACAGTACAGTACTTTTAACTGATACAGGTAACCATCACCAGTCACATCAGTCATCAGTCACTACGGGAGGAGCTCGGAGGTAGAGCCGCTGCTCCTTCACGTCGAGAGGAAACCAGCTGAGGTGGCTCGGCGCATCTGCTCAGGAGCCTCCTGGACTGCCCTCCGTGGGGAGGTGTTCTGGGCATGTGCCCCACGCGGGGGAGAGGCCCCGGGGAAGACCCAGGACACGCTGGAGGGACTAGTCTCTCTGGCCTGGGAACGCCTTGGGGTGTCCCACCGGAGGATCTGGAGGAACGTGTCTGGGGGAGGGAATTCTGGGAGTCCCTGTTTAGACTGCTGCCCCCCCCGCGACCCGGCCCCGGAAAGCGGAAGAACATGGATGGACGGAAGTTAACATCCGCCTTTTAAGGTTTCTCTCTGATGTCCGTTGTTAAAATGTAGTTATATATTCTTGTTTCTGATACCCTTCTCTGTACTTAGATCATGTTTTAGCAATATTCTTTTAAGTTTTAAAAACACAATTCCAGATTGCATTGTGCTCTACCCAAGGTCGTCAGAATGACATGTATAATTTCAGAACTTCCAAATGCAGAACGCGAACATCGAAGGCTTATAATAATGACATTTTCCACAACAGTTATGGGAGTTCTGTGCATTTGGGGACAGTGAGGTTGTGACTATTTTAACACAGAACATCTTTTACTTGTGTCTTACCAGTTTTTTTGTGCCAAACTTGCAGCTCCACTGTTTTTCTCTCGACCCCGATCATATTCAGACATAAGGGCAAAACGTCACGCAGCTCTCCCCTGTACAATAAGAGAACATGATTAATAGTCTAATGTGCTGAAAACAAAAATAATCCTCTTAGCAAAGGAAACTTGGCTATTATCCACCCCATTACAACAAAGCCGTGGATTACACTCAGTCTGGATTAATATCACTATTATTCACAATCTTCATTTAGCACAGCAGAGCCCGCGGTCATGTGGACATTCCTCACCAGATCAGTGTCTCTTCAGGAGAATTGCTGCTGTAAAATACTAATGAAACGTAAGTATCCTCATGTGACGTGCAGAGGAACTCACATTAATGTGCCATTGTACTACTTTAATGGTTTAAACCTTGAATGTGTTTTTACACCAACTGCCCCAGGAGGAGTTTGGGGTACCCTCACAAAGAAGCAAATCAAACTGAAAATGAAAATACTGAAAAATAAATAATCTCCACACGGTGCAACACAATGAGCCACTCATGAAATACAAACACAAACTCAAGAGCATATAAACCTCTACTCCTCCAGCAAATGGAGCACTTTAAGATGTAGTTTATCTTTACTCATTACCCATATATATTGTTTCAGGAGGTCTAGTACTACTAATACTTCTTAGGAAACACAAACTCTGTTCATAGGGTTTGAACGCTGTCCATTTACTCTTTTTCACGGTCTCAGGAAGAAAAAACTACACAGGACAGTTTGTTCCTTAAGAGGATGTCGGTAACACTTAAAGTAAATACATCACAAAACACCAGACAAATAGATACAAACAGAACACAATAAAACACAAAATACTACACGTGTACTAGTCTTAATAACGCACGAACAAAGGCCTTTGAAATTCATAATGTAAAATCACATAAATTAATACATTAATTTATTCAGCAAAAAATACAGGCTTATACATAATTCATAACGTCGTGATCCCTACCTCTAACTCCCCATGAGTCAACCTCAGGTCCATGGCGCCAAAATTTGGCCCCCACACATCATTTATGTGCCCTCGACAAGTTAAAGTAACTTAAAATATCCGTTTTCTCAGGAGATAGACTAACAGTTACACAGCCATTTTTTTATATCTGTGCAAAGCCATGTTTAATATATGTAACTTGAATAAATAATCAATATTGAAACGGTTCGAGTAACAAAATTCAAAATGAGTTACATTTATTTAACATCACATATTATCTTACACTGGCCCTTTGAACCGCAGACGTGTAATTTGATGTGGTTTCGGGGAAAATCAGTTTGACGCCTCCTAAATGTTTAATTAGGCAATTCATAAGCTTTATTTCAGGCTAATGTGTACACTGAGGTGTAGATATTATGAATGAGGTGTAGATATTAGAAAGAGGCATGTATATATCATGAATGAGGTTAATAGCTATAGGAATGAGAGTGGAGATATGATGAAATGAGGTGTCGATTTAGTCTGTGCAGAAAAGCCATTGAAAGAGCTAGGCACTTAAGATCTAGAAAGTTACGTCCACAAACAACCACGTATTATATTTTAGTTTTATTATTCCTCTGTTAGAAAGAAAGAGAAGCAAGCATTATACGAGCATCTGGAGTTATAAAACCATCAGCATGGTCAGGTCCCTACTGTTTGGGAGTGATGACATCAATCACTGAAACGACGTGGCGGACCTGTCCGTGCACAGTTTCAAAGTTTATAGGTAGAAAATGGGTCTCTCGGGACCCCTGATTGGCGCCACATGTTTTCTTTTCCAAGGCCGCGAGATGGTGGAATTGAGTTTAGGGAGCTGTGGAGGTTTGGCATGAGCACATCTTGTCATACTAAGCCCAGCACAGTATAGGTTCACCTTCTAATGACAACCTCCTCGCATTTCATTTTCAAATGAAAAATTTGATGGACTTTGAGAGTGTCTGCGATATTTGTGTGTTTACCTGAAAGGTAGGAGAACGTGTTCTTTGTGGTGCCTACAATATATCGCAACTCAATCAATATTGCAAATTGAACGGAGAGCATTATTCAAATCACAAAAAAGCCTAAATAGATTTAAGCGATCCGATTTCGTCTGCAAAAGAAACCAACACATCCTGTAGAACAAAAAATCCTCCTTGAATATTGTAGTTAAGAGCTTTACAAACATGTGCTGAAAAACTCGTGGGATTTTGTTAACACGTTTAACAACCACGTTAGTTCAGTCATGGTCTCCAAGTGGTTGTTGATCAATGAAACACGTCCTCCTACTTGGACATGTATGAGAAGTCTAATAGCAATCACAAAACACAGTAAAAAAAACAAAAACCACAAATTCAAAAACTTTATTCAGAAGTATTTTTGCAGTCCTGCGTACTTGTATTCCCAACACATTATGTTGCAGGTATTGAAAAGAAAGAAGACAAAGTTCCATAGTTGGTGTTGTAACGTGAACAAAAGTGGCGTCTGGGTGAAATTGTTGGTGCTAGGTCCGAGGGGCGAGTAGCCTCCAACCTTCATCATCAGTATCTACCCCAGGCAAGCTGTGGCTACAATAGTAAAAACTTACCACCACCAAGTTAGGACACCCACACAAGCTACACCACCAATTAAACCACCACCCGTACCACCACCAAGTTACGTACTCCACCAAGTTACTCCACCAAGGTAAAACCACCAAGTACAACGCGCCAAGTACACCACCACAACCAAGTACTCCCCCAAGTACCACACCAGCCACAACACCAAGTACACCACAAGTACACCACCAAGTACACCACCAAGTACTCCGCCAAGTACAATCACCGAAATAACCGCCAGTACTCCAACAAGTACACCACCAGTCCTCCACCAAGTACACCACAAGTAAACCAAAGTACACCGACAAGTACCCACCAAGTACACCACCAAGTACTCCACCAAGTACAACCGCCAAGTTACCACCCAAAGTACACAGCGAAGGAATAACGCACAACAAATGTGAAGTACTTGAGCATCTGAAATTTGGGGACAGTTTAAAAAAGGGTCGTTGACTGTCCCGTAGTGAGTGGGGTGTGAAGGACCAAGAGCGGGATGCAGAAAACTCGGGACGGCGTTTTTTAACGGTGTTTAGTGACACAAACCAAGCTCAAAACAAGCTTCATGAGGAGTAGCTGGTACAGGGAGGCAGGGCCGGGATGTGGTAGTGTCGAGTCCAGGGGGGGCAGGGGCGGTCGTGGTCGGAGGGCCGGATGGACACAGAGGGCAGGAGAACGTGGGTTTCTGAACAAAGATCAATTACTGTCGGCATCTACCTGGGGGCGCGCAACAGGGGCAGGGTCGGGTTTGGGTTTTGGGTCAGAGTGGCGCGTGACGGTGTCCAGGGCAGACACGAGGCAGGAACCGAGCAACACGCACGAATAGAACCGAAAAAACAGGGTCGGAGCAGACAGTCCAGAACACGAGGTAGGAACACGGCAAACACGAGCAGGAACACACATCCAGGAAACAAGGACCAGGACGACTTGCACCGACCAGGGTTGAGACGTCCTGATACTCCTTCTTATACCTCAACTGCCTCTTGCACCGAGTGGTGAGTCCTGGCTTCTGATGGGCTTCAGGTGTGCTGTGGGGAGTGTGTGCCAGGAAACTGAACTACGCCCAGCTCCAGAGACAGGCAGGTGACAGGGGACGGGGCAGGAGGCCACACACAGGAGGCAGGAACAGGCCGGCCAGGGATCATGACATAGACAGGAGAAAACCAATGCCTTGTAGCTAAAAAATAAAAGTTAAATACTTTTTAATTATGATGTGAGAACACGTCAAAGTAAGAGACGAGCCCGTCTGGCCTTCAGATTTCACCAAAAAACACTGTGGTCTCGCGGTCGTGAATAGTGGAGTCCTTCAGGAGCACGTATTGGAGCAGGTTTTTTTAATTTCTTTCGTTTTATTTTTGAAAACAAAACCAACAACTCTGGAACAAAAACAGTGATGAAAGTTAAAAGAGAAACCGGGTGCCATCTTTGATGGAATTATTGCAAAGCAGTTCCGTTCCCCTTTGGCCATCGAATTTAAGATGCTGAACATGGAGTTTATGTTGTGCTAATGGTTTTTTACAGACAGTAAACGGCGCACAAAAGGGGGGGACACATCAATAAGGGGACAGTGTTTCACCAGCCTGGAACACGTACAAAACCATCAGGTTTTCCAGCAATCTAAAAAGTTTTTCACTTCTTTAAGTAATTATAAAACAGTTGATGTTTTGTGCCAGCTTTGGGTTGTGACACTTGGATAGCGGCTTTAATTTTCAGTCAACCAGGCAACAAAAAAGTTAATTTCTTGTTGCTTTCTTTACAAATAAGGGGACAATAATTTCACATCATGTTTGGGTCTGAGCATAATCACCCAAACCTCTCAGCAAAAAAGCAAAGCCCAAAGAACAACCAAACACACTATTATTTTTCCAGAATCAGAAAAAAACAATGGACCAACTAAAAGAAAAACTACTGCAAATTTACCTATGGTCAATACTGCCTCCATATGTCTATGGGGCTTATTAATATAATTGTACCCATAAGAAGTGTCTTCCAACAGTTTTCATTACAAAAACATCTCAATCTTCATTCTATTTGTTTCTGGTAAGGCAAATAAGTCATTTCATTCTATGCCACACAAATTTACATTACACAATGATTGCAGTGGGGACTCATAACCTAATTACAGGAAGAATACAGGGCTCATAAATGCCCACACAAACACACACCGCGACATGGATTGAGGTGTAACGTGCATGAGACAGGAAAACAGAGAAAAGATACGACAAAATGGGTTCGTCTTCACTTGTTCACAAGCACAATGCACAAAAAAAAAAACTGAAAAAGAACTTACCCCAGAGATTATTGGAGTTATCAGATTTTTTTGATCTAAGTGCCATTGTGAAAACAGTTACATCTGCTGGGAGTTAAATCTGATACTTTGTGATCATTAAAACCTGTACAGGCTGTTGAAAACTGTGCCAAAAAAATAATAAATAAATCAAACTAATGGTGATTAAAAGACACAAATTAACAAAAAAATGGAAAAACAAAGTATGAAATGCAATGAAATACGTGCACAAATGAATGATCAACACCCGTATATTCACATACACACACACACTACGTATCACACATATGCTCACACACACACTACAATACACACACACCACACACACACAACACAACACACCACACACATCTGCCTCACACACACACACACACACACACCTCACACATGCTCACCCACAACACATACACACACACAAACACCACAAAACACAACATACTCACACATACACATACACACATACACCAGAACACAACACACACACACACACACATACTGCCACACACCACACATACCAAGACAAACACAGCACACACACACATACAAACATTACATACACACACACATACACACACACAAACCAATTACACACACACATTCAACCCACACACTTCAGATGTATCAGTGTTTAAATTCAGACCTATCAGTTGTTAAATTCAGGATGTATCAGTGTTTAAAATTCAGTGTATGCAGTGTTAATTCAGGTGTATCAGTGTTAAATTCAATGTATCAGTGCTTTAAAATCTCAGTTGTATCAGTGTTAAATTCAGGTGTATCAGTGTTTAAATTCAGGTGTATCAGTGTTAATTCAGGTGTATCAGTGTTTAAATTCAGGTGTATCAGTGTTAAATTCAGATGTTATCAGTGTTAAATTCAGTGTATCAGTGTTAAATTTCAGGTGTTATCAGTGTTAAATTCAGATGTATCAGTGGTAAAATTCAGTGTATCAGTGTTAAAATTCAGGTGTATCCGTTTGTCAATTCAGGTGTTCAGTTTTATCAGTGTTAAATTCAGAGTGTATCAGTGTTAAATTTCAGGTGTATCAGTGTTAAATTCAGGTGTATCAGTGTTAAATTCACGATTATCAGTGTTACATTCAGATGTATCAGTGTTAAATTCAGGTGTATCAGTTGTTAATTCAGATGTATCAGTGTTAAATTCAGGTGTCCAGTGGTTAAATTCTAGGTGTATCAGTGTTAAATTCATGATGTATCAGTGTTAAATTTCAGATGTTCCCGATCAGTGTAAATTCAGATGTATCAGTGTTAAATTCAATGTATCAGTGTTAAATTCAGGTGTATCAGTGTTAAATTCAGATTATCCGTGTTAAATTCCAGTATCCGTGTTTAAATTCAGGTGTAATAAATTCGTTGTATCAGTGTTAAATTCAGTGTATCAGTCGGAGTATTCGTGGTTCAGTTTCAGGTCAGGTGTAGTTCGTGTTAGTTTGTCCTTATCACCGAGTCTGATGATCCTTTAAATTCATAGTCCTAGTATCAGTGGTCATGGTTGAGCGTGTCTCCCAGTGTGAATGTTCGAGGATGGTGTAAAGCTCGGACCAATTCAGTGTTGTGCCGATGGCAGGCTAATCAGAGAGTCTATCGCAGTGTAGAAAGTGTGTCAGTGGTGATCGGTGGTTTCGGTGTTGGGTCGGTGTCGTGGGGGCAGATGGCGTGTTAAACTCAGCACTGTACAGTGCCTAGTATTCCGTCAGGTGTATCAGCTGTTTACAATAGTAGTTTACCATCACCAAGTGTGGAGTGTAAACCGAATAATGACTCAGTGTAGAGCTTTGAGAGTGCTTTGATAAAGCGCATTACAAGTGTACAGGCATTATTATTATAGTGACAAATGGCAAATCCAACTATTTTGTGCAGTGTCCTTCACTTCAGCGTGACCCTTTTCATTTGTCAGGTGCTTGGGGCTGTTACAAACAGCTCCTGTAGTTGAGACTCTCTCATTTCTTTTTTCTCCATTAACTGCTGTGATTTACATTGATATAAATGTTGAATGTAAAGTTTGTGAGGAAAACGCCTCTGGTGCATTCGCAATAAGCAGAATTGATTTAGAACACGCTGCTCATTTCTATATTATCTTATTTTTTGCACTAGTTTCTTTACTCTGTTGTGTTTACTGCCACATTCTGTACAAAAATGCACTTTTCACCATTGTGAGACAATGTGAGATCTTTCTTCTTTTATACTGTATTCTAACCCTTTTATTAGATGATTATTAGTACTTTCTAAAACTTGTACAGGCCAAATTAGTTGAGATGATGCTCAACTGCAGATTTCAGGTGTATACCAATCTACAGAAAATATATTGTTTTTAAAAAGTGGAGGATAAATGAATCCCAGGAACATCCCCGGGGAGATGGTGAGGTCAGGTGGTCCTGCTCTTTTTAAACTCTTCTGTTACAGTTTCTCTGTGGAGCAGGCAGCTGCTTTACCATCCATCCTAAACATGCAGCGTGTGCTACTCACACACTTTATGTGTGCTGCTCACACACCTTATGTGTGCTGTGTGCTGCTCACACACCTTATGTGTGCTGCTCACACACCTTATGTGTGCTGTGTGCTGCTCACACACCTTATGTTGTGCTGTGTGCTGCTCACAACACCTTATGTGTGCTGCTCACCTTACACACTTATGTGTGCTGCTCACACACCTTATGTGTGCTGCTCACACACCTTATGTGTTGTGGCTGCACACACACCTTATGTGTGCTGCTCACACACCTTATGTGTGCTGTGTGCTGCTCACACACCTTATGTGTGCTGCTCACACACCTTATGTGTGCTGCTCACACACCTTATGTGCGCTGCTCACACACTTTGTGTGCGCTGCTCACACACCTTATGTGCGCTGCTCACACACTTTGTGTGTGCTGCTCACACACTTTATGTGTGCTGCTCACACACCTTGTGTGTGCTGCTCACACACTTTATGTGCGCTGCTCACACGCTTTGTGTGTGCTGCTCACACGCTTTATGTGTGCTGCTCACACACCTTATGTGTGCTGCTCACACACCTTATGCGCTGCTGCTGCTCACTGCTCTTTATGTGTGCGCTGCTCACACACCTTGTGTGTGCTGCTCACACACCTTATGCGTGCTGCTCACACACTTTATGTGTGCTGCTCACACACCTTATGTGTGCTCTCACACACCTTATGTGTGCTGCTCACACCTTTGTGTGCGGTGCTGCTCACACTTTATGTGTGCTGCTCACACACCTTATGTGTGCTGCTCACACACCTTGTGGGCTGTGTGCTGCTCACACACTTTATGTGTGCTGCTCACACACTTTGTGTGCTGCTGTGTGTGCTGCTCACACACTTTATGTGTGCTGCTCACACACCTTATGCGTGCTGCTCACACACTTTATGCGTGCTGCTCACACACCTTACGTGTGCTGCTCACACACCTTATGTGTGCTGCTCACACACTTTGTGTGTGCTGCTCACACAGATCCTCATAGAAGCCACTTCATATGCCTCACACAGACACAGCACAAAAGCAGTGTGCCACAGAGCAGTTTTACATCAGTGCACCTCAGTCTGAACCACGGCGGCAGTGAAATGACATTCTGGCTGTGGTTTGGTCTAAATTAGATCCACAGGGGTTAAAAAACTGAGTTTTGCCTTGTTTTTGTTTCTCATTTTCACACAACTTAGCATTTTTCAAGTGAACGACAGCATTTGTCTTCAACAGTTTTTAATAAAGGGTTGAGCTCCAAGTGTTTGGTTTGGATATGACCGTGGTGGGTTCAGAGAGACAGACGATTCATTCACTGTGGACTGAGTTTTTCCAAACTTCTGACATAAAGACACTTTTCATTTTGAACTGAAAAGACCAGCCTCTCACCATTTTTGAAAATGGATCCGTCAGTCTAATGCTGGATAGTGAGGTTAAAAATAGTCTAGTGGTTAAATGAGATGCAATTAGCGTCAAATCTAACTCAATGAGTCATTTTCTTTCATTTTGCTCCAACAATTTGAATGTCCCAGGAGAATGCAACAAATCTGTCATAACACAATTAACTTATATTTATTAACTCTAATTATTCCAGATTTCATCATCACAATAAAAAAGAAAAGTCCATGATAAATATCCTGGTGAAAACGATCACTCCCAGCTCCAGATCCACACACCGAGCACAGGCTCCACTGTCGTCAGTTGCATTTTAATTTTATATTTATATGTCTCTTTGTTGGTTAAAGTTAAGAAGTAGAGGTTTTATTTGTCAAAAAACACCTCAGACATTCTTTATCCATTTGTCCCTGAAGACAGACTTTAGATAAAGCATGAAATCGTTGGATAAGTGAAAACATCCTGAAGTGTGTGGAAGAACGGCGCCTGTTCTACTGGGAAAAAGACGTCTGTCTCTCCACCGTGACAAGGACATCGCATTAAGAGTCTGGAAACGTTTACTTTTTCTGAGCATCCAATAATAGTCGTTATCTTTTTGCCTCTGGTGCACCCGCAGAGGAAACATCAAGCTGCCGCAGGTTGTTGTATAATATTTGACAAATTGTGAGCCTGGCCGTCTCACCTGCTCTGATTGAGTCGTGTGGCGCAGAGGCAGGAGGTGGTTTGAGAGAACAATGTGTCGGTGGAGATTGGGCCGGAGCAGGACCTCGTCTAAAACACAGTGATTTCACCAGGTCCATCTCGTCTCTTCAGAGCAGCCGTAAACAAACAGAAGCAGGGGCCTATTCCTCCTTCATTTATTTATTTACTCTTATTTTGCTCTTGCTATTAGCCTTTAAAATCATTTGTGAGTGTAAATTCCCTTCAACAATAAAGTTTGTCTAAGTCTAAATGTCCAGAGTCATGTATTATTCAGGTTGTTTTCAGTTAAGTCGCCAAATAACTTAAAATAAGAAATCAAAGCACCGTGAACTGAGACAGAACTGCACATAACTACAGACCTAATTAAAGTCCATTTCTGCATCACTTTATTAAACCTTTAGTGCAGGTTCACCTCTCAAAACAGATGATTCAGAACTTAAACTGTAAGTTGAATGTGTTTTATCAGTGTTAGTTGGTCCATTACTTGGTAGAAGACGGGTCTGAGCCTGTAGATCAGTGTTTCTGCAGGAACAGGGATGGACTCGGGGATAAGTGACTTGAGCGTTTATGCTGTGTGCCGTACTCTCAGGAGCTGTTCTACATGCCTCTAAAGCCCTTAAAGGTGAAAATGAACCGAGGCTGAGAGAGCGTAGAAAAACAGGAACAGAAGGTTGTTAATAGAATCTTTCTTTAATGTCTTGATTTATTTCTGTCAGTGTCTGCAGACGTTGTCCTTGTGCAAATATAAACTGGCAGAGTTAAAACTGGATGATGGATTTATAAACTGTGAATGTAACAGCTCCACCAGAACATGTCCACACAACAGAATGCTCAAAACCTCTGACCTTAAGGCAGACCTCTGCAGCTTTAGTCCAGCTCCTCAGCAGGTTTTTGATGATTATTACAGTGACTGATCTGATCATAGATCACAGGACCCGATTCACAGAAATGCATAAGCACCAATGATCGCAAAGGTTGATTTATAAAAATGTATTTAGGGTTGACTCACTCCATGAGATTTATGAGCTAAATGTACTAAAATTTGGGTTATGCAAAGCCTATTTTTGGGAGCCTAGAAGAATGATTTGTCTCCTTTATTAGTGCGCGCTCTTTAATACAAACACACAGGCTCTGAGGAGATTTGCTTCAACAGCACAGTCTGAAGTAAAGGAAGTTATAGATCTTTGTAACAAACCTTTGATGTCATTGCATTAGAAAAACAAGTTGTTACATTTGGATATACATAGAATTTAAACCAAAAAGAGCAATAGCACAGAAAATGAAAGTGTAGTGAGGTGAAGTTCCTCTGATGAGCTGGCCTTGAGCCCAGCCACAAACGTTGTGCAAGTTTAGTCAGATAAATGTTTTTGGCTTTTGGCTTTATGGGGCAGAACAGTGCAGAGACAGGAGCGTGGAGTGGACACACACTTTTGGCCCAAAACCATCAGGGCCTTGGAGGTTACAATGCTCTTCATAAAAGCATTAGGTTAGGGTGTGCTGCCTTTTATTTTTTTTGTGTTTCACTCTCCATTACCGTCAAGTATGCTGAACAGGAGAGTCCATCTGTTTTTAATCCTGTGTTTGTCTTTGAGCTGCTGAGAGGGTTCGACTGATTTCTCCATCTATGGCTCTGTGAACACCGTGTTCCATATGATCTGCACTAGAACTTCAATAATCAACTCAAATATCTGTGAGCAGCACGATGGAAAACCCTCCCTCCAAATGTGGAGATGGAATTAACACGTCTCAGCGTGTTCCGTGTCTTATCCGTGACATTTGATCTCCACACATGCAAATAATTCATTATTGTGCTATAGGGCTGTGCAGCTACATGCAAAATGTATATTAATATGATACTGTCATAGCAGAAATGTCGATATAATGAGGACAACAGATGAACAGGTTGAGTTGGGGGTTGGATCTCGTCTCACAGGTGAATACTGTGGTGCCTGGGTGAGACACTTTGTCCCCCCTCGTCCTCACGTCCTCATCCACGTGTGAGGGTTCTGGTCTGTGAGGGGTGAGTGATTCTTTAAAGTGTCTGAGAGCCTTGAAGGTAGAACAGCACTATACAAATGTGACCATTTACCATTCACTATAGATAAAAGAGACTTTCAGAGACTTGTCCTTGTAGCTCATTCATAAATCTCACACACAGTGCAGTGCATTAAGACAATATTAAACCTTTATTTTATTGATTGATTTTTTTATATTAAACATGAGAAATTAGAATGAGGCATGAGTTATTCTGTTAACATGAGCTGTGGAGAGGTATTTAAATGTGACCAGGTGGGATTTACAACTAAGATCACAATTCCATCCCAAAAAGAGGCCTGTTCAGTTACAGTCGGTTCCTGCTGAGCTCGTCTCCATGAGCCTCAGACTTATGACAATCATTTAAAGTAATTACACATGTTAGAAAGGCAGACACAACCTCTAATTACCCTCGTCCTTGTCTCATTAACCGAGTCACAAACGCTTCCCTCGCTGATGTCACGTTTCAAACAAGAAACTGTGACACGGGCAAAGGATCATGGGAAAAGCCCCAGACACACACATTCAAAGCTCTAATCTGAAAAACCACGGGACATTAATGGAGCTGCTGTTTAAGTGATGGTTTGAAATGTGAGGTCAAGTGTGTTTGGGTCACGGCAGAAGACGAGAGAGAAAAGAGAACGTCCTTCTGGAGCAGGTGGAAATGTAGAAATATAAGAAAATCACATGAAAACTAGACTTTACATGGGAACTGTTGCAAACTTTAGTTCTGATTGTCTGATGAAGTGCCTAATTTTTTACTGAAATTCTCATCTGTTTGTCCCTGACACAGCTCAGTCGTATGAAATGGGGCGACAGTAGCTCAGTAGGTTGTGTTTTTGATCCGAAGGTTGGCGGTTCAAAAACTAAAAACATAGGTTAGACGAAGGTTGGCGGTGCAATTCCAGCCCTCACAGATGAATGCTGTCGTTGTGTCCTTGGGCAAGACAGTAACCCACCTCGCCCCAGTGTCTGCGTACAACTGGTGTGTGAATGTGTGTGTGGGTGAATAATGACTATAGTGTAGCGCTTTGAGAGGCTTTGACAAGCCTGTAAAGCAGCATTACAAGTGTAAGGCATCGTATTAAATACAAAAAGGTGCATGGGACAAAAAGCCTGCACAGCCCAGAGAACATATCGTTAGTTTTAAATGAATCGGGATTAACCCAATGTGTAATAAAAAAAGTTTACTGACTGTAAGTAAGGACTGCAATGAAGTAGCAATGTTAGCAGTAAAGGTAAAACAGTAGCAGTACTTGTTGCAGAGTCACTGAAAGTAGAAGTCACAGGTGCTGCATTAGTACAATCTGCCCGTAGCAAAGAACAACATGAACTAAACCAGCTCGAGATCCATTAAACTGTAGAAGTGCAGTGTGAAGAGTTTCAGCTGTTAAACAGACCTCAAGTTTCTTAAGGTCAGTGCCACTGTCAGAAAATGCACCGAAGGAGAAGTCCAGACAGACGCCACTCAAGACATTTACCCAACATGCTCTGCACATGACGTCACCGCCACAGGCCATCTGCAAACACGATACTTGGACTGATACGCTTCACGAAGTAAAATGTATACAGTTTTCAGTTTAAAGTGATTGCACATCCACTTCAATAATAAACGTGGTGAGCGCTCTCATTCTGTCAAGTGCACCTATGTCCGTCCTTCTTCTTCTGTTTCCTCACATTACAACATGTTCTCTTCACTATAGGGGCAGGACAGGACGAGCCAAAGTCAACACAGAAGACGATAAGAGCTGAAATAGTCCAGGGAACAAATCCACGCTCTTTTCCTTAATATATTGTTCACTGTGGACATACAGTTTAATTTAGCATTGTCAGAAAATGAATATAACCCTTTACACATTGCAACTCTACCCTCTAATCGTGTACAAGTGTAATAAGTATTTTTAGCAGATGGCCTGGGAAGTGTTTTCGCAGACGAGCCAGATTGCTTTGGTCTGACTTTTCCAATTAAAATAAAACATAACAAAATCAGAAGAATATCCAAAGCATAAATCATTTCAGCTAAAATTTCATCATGATTAGTTTGAAATATGTCAGTGTTGTAACAAAACCTGCTCCACTTCCAAAACAAAACATTTAGACAGATTTAATAACTTATAAATGTCGTTGTTTATCGCATCAGTCAGAAATCTCAGAGGAATCGATTAGACTTAAATGAAATGGGCTTTGACTGACACATTAAAATGTTCTCAAGGATAATGCCGCAGAAAGTCGGTGGTAATGGAAGAAACTTTTCCAATAAATCTTAATGTTGACAAGAGCACGTTGCAGTATTCCAGCTCACAGGGATTCACAGAGCTAATCTCATTAAGGAGAGAACTTAACACGACTATGTAACTTTCACTTTGCCCTGTGAAAGTTTCCCGGGGCTGAGGAAATGTTAGCGCCGTTGCCATAGCGATTAATCACTCAAATCAACAATATTATACCTTCTGAATAGTGAAAAGTCATACAGATGTAGAAGAATGTTATTATTAAAACTGCATCACGCTGTTGTTTTGTTTTTTATTTAATATAAGTGTAAATCAGAGGAGGATATATTTGAGATGAATTATAATGCGTTTGCTCCTGCTTACATATTTCTTATTGGTGCCAAATGAGTCTCAAAGGTCGCCGATCTGTGCAGAGGATGAAAACTACAAGAATGTGGCATGAATATAAAAGATGACAAGTTTTGGAGTTTTCTTTGTACTCGTTTTCTTCATGCTGCAGTTTTCTCTCTTCATAAACCTCGTGTAGGTTAACTCCTTATCTCCCGACATAAAAAGCACAATTCACTCTCATTATTGAGGCTGAATGTGCTGATTCTATCCTGCAAAACCTGGAGAAAGCTTTCATCCAGCCTGCAGTTTCTCTTTTTATACAGAGGGATTTCAGTATCTCCATCCCACCTGGAGACAGATTCAGACAGTTCTGTGCGATCTCATTAGCTTCTTTCAGTGAGAGACAAACGACGGAGCTCACTGGGCAGATTTCAAATTTGTTTTAATGTTTTTCAGTCCCCTGTGAGTTTTTTTAAATGTTGTTTTGTTTTGATACAGACGGACCATTCATGCCCTTGATTGGCTAATACACCTGTCAATCACGCCCCTCTGAACTCTTAAGGTGACCTGAAAAAGCAAAGAAAACCAAAGTGTCCAATTGTAATGTTCAAACAGCCGTCTGATGCACTTTATTCCAGTCCCTTCCATCACACAAGTGCATATCTCCCCCTGCTCCAAGCTTCACAACAACAAAACTAAACTGAATATTAAATCAGGCCAGAAAATGACCCAAACCCAAACCCAAACCTCACATGTGATCTGAACAAAACCCCAGAGCTGAGGAGAGCCACCCTCTTCACTCAGCCAAACAATAAGAATCCCAGTGGCCTAAAAAACATCCACAACAAATCCCTCATTCTTGCTGCAAAGAAAAGAGGAAACAGCTCAACGCTGGACTATTGCAATGATTTGTTTTTATATTGTTGTAGTGAAAATGGGGAAACCGATGCGGAGGAGGCGAAATCATCCTATCCAGGGGTTAGAATGATGAAAAACTAGGACTGCTGCTCTAGCAATGAACAATTTGAAACAAAAACATCTTTTGAATGGAGAAAAGTCCTCAAAATGTTCCTTTAAACAGGAAACAAACCCACAAATAAATGGAAGGGGCCTGATTTTCATTTGTCTGATAGTTGAAGAAGTTCTAATAACAACCTGAGCACATATCTGATCAAAACTGAACCAAATGTCACACTGAGCAGCGTTGTTCCACAGTTTGAAGGCACCTTACCTACACACTCGTTTACCGGCTTATTGGTTTTGGTCTCTATGTCTAGGAGCAAATCATGCAGCTTCCATCCTCCCAGGTTATTTATTCCCTGTAGGTCGCAGCCTCGTCTTCTTCAAGTAATCCATCTTGTACATGAGCGTAAAATGACCATTGTTCATACTTTTAGTGCTTGTACAGAGCAGGTAAAAGCACTCGAGCAGAGCAGCTTCTAATCGATACAGATTTATGCAGGTTGTGATTCATTTACCATGTGTTCGACGACACACAGATCCCTCTTGACCCGAGGTGGACACACGAGAGTCATACTCAAACCAGGGCAAACACACGAGAGTCATACTCAACCCAGGACAAACCACACGAGAGTCATACTTACTCAAACCAGGACAAACCACACGAGGGTCATACTTACTCAAACCAGGACACAGCATCCTGCAGTCGCGCCGTTATGGTTCAACCGACAACCCCACAGTCAGGGCGTTGCTCAAAGGCTCCGGGCAAAATCTGCTTTGAATCATGAGCCGATCCCAGACACGTTGGACCCTCACAAACACTGATCAGGGAATCTCCAGTGTTTACTCTCCTCACTGATGCAGACGTGAACTTTACACAAGAAAAAGACAAACAGACGTAAGACATTCATTGATTTAGAATTACCAACAGGAAGTCCGGCTTTTATGAAAGTTTAGAAAAACTAAAATACTAAATCAAATAACGAGGATCACAGGGAAAATGTTTTTATTTTTATGAAATACGTTGGTGATAAGAGCTGGACGAGTCTGACGGTCGAGGGGCCACAGACACGACGAGTTAAAGGTTTGGACACTGTGTATTTCACTGTTTTTTCCTTTATGTTTACTACTTTCAGCATTTCAAGTGGACACTGAAGACATCACATACATGATGCAAGATACGGAATCATGTAGCAAAGAAAAAAAGGTAAAAAACTCAACAGTTTTAAAAAATATACTTTATATTCAGCTTCCCTTTGCTTTGCTGACAGTTCTGTAAACCTCTGCCCTTCTCTCAGTGAGCTTCATGAAGTTTCCTGATTTTCATTCGACAGGTGAGACATATCAGAGCAAAACCAAAGGGTAAAGAAAACTTTTTATTTTTTTAATCTAGAAAAAGTTCTGAGTGTTTTTGTTGCATGTGTCCGTTCATAGTTGTGATGCCTTCACAGAAAATGTAAATAATCATGGAAACAAAGAAGAAGAATGAAAGAAAAGCGTTGACCCGTGTGGACTGCCAACTGTGGAAATGTACTGAATGTCTCTCACTCTTCACTCCATTTCACTCCTGTCCAATAAAGGCCAAGCCAAGAAAACTAGTGTATGTCCTGGAGTTCACAGGCCTTTAGACCTCAGACCTCAGCTACAACAAAACTTCACAAAGACGAGAGGATTAACCAGAGGCACATTCTCTGTACAGGTACACTGCGGCTTACGTTAAAAAGGGAAAAAAACAACATAGAAAACTGAGAAACCAGGCAGATTTATGTAAATCAACTCTCATTTATCTCTGGTTAAAAAAAAGATAAAGGTTCTGAATGATATGAGAATGTTCACACGCTGATTCCAGACAAAATGCAGAAAGGACTGAGCTGGTGACGTCCAGGGTCCAAAGGCCAATCACAGCTCATAATCATAATAACTTAAAATATATTTATTAAAATGACTAAAATACCATCTACAATGACATTTAGACGTACAGTACCACATCACTAAACTATAATACTAAAATTTGAAAAAGTATTTGAGTTCATTAAAAACGTGCTGGATTGACAGTTCTTCAAATATAACAGAATTTTGAGAAGTATTTCTCAAATCGTAAAAAAAATAATGAGATTTCATAAATCATAAGCATCCTGTAACATGATGACATGATTCTGCACAAACTCAACTCCTTTAATCCTTAAGTTTATTAGAAGCTATTGAAATGAGACAGGACTGTGCAAAAGTGAGACTGCCACTCGAAGCCTCACGTCTGGGGAGCACGGATCACGTCTCCAGGGTCTTTCCTCGTCGACTCTTATCGAGACGTTTTCCCAGTTTGGCCGGAGTCTCTTCAGTTCTGTAAAACATCAGCAGAGGAGACACTTAGATCACAGAGTAGATTTATTTTACAGGAGACAAATAAAATCAGTACAGATTATAAAAGGGTTTTCCTTAGTATAAAGTTAAATTATATGAAGTTTATCTCGGGACAGAAATGGATGCAAATAAATAAATAAATAAACACAGTCATATTGATACATATATTACATATTGATACATATATATTTGAGTGCATATTTGCCATTTTAACAAAATAAAAGCAGAAAATGTAGGCATGTGATAACTGTGGCTTGATGCAAAGAGAATATCTAGGACCTACTGTTCAAGAGTCTGCATTTGTAAAACTGTCAACTGGAAACTCCTTTTGTGATAAGGTCAAAGCTGAAATCTGCAGCGTTGAGATACCAAGCTCCCAAAAACATCACGTCACAGACACGTGAAGCACAGACCACAGTCTTATTCAGTCTTAGTCTCTCAGCTGCTTTAGTTGTTGGTCATGTTTAGATTTTGACACAGGTAGAAAGTCCTGAGCCTAAAGAATATCTCAAACTAATGACACAGCATCTGGAAATAAAGCTGCTCCTCATTAAAGTTGTTTACCTCATATATATATACCTCATCTCACATTTTTGTAAAACTAAACAAAATTGCCAATGTGTGAAATGACAAAATTCTTCCTGGCTCACAGCTTAAACAATAAAAGGCTTATCAGTGAACGCTTCCTCATTTGCATTTTTCCCCTTGACCAAAAGCAGAGAAAGCAGACGAACGCTGCACAGAGGGAGGGTGAAGAAAGCAGCCAGGCCAACATCCATACTTATTATTCACTGCGGAGGAGAAACGCTTTGGCTGCTATCTCAAACAACAGGCTGGCTAATGGATCAGAAATAAAAGCCTTGAATTAACAGTGGCTCACAGGGGTTTGCTGCTAAATGAAAATACTCACCACCCTATAGCCAATTTTCATATTGTTTATTAATCCTGAACATGTTTGGAATAGATTTGAGGTGAACAAAAACCTGAAATTGTGATTAAACCCAACAATAACAGAGGATATACCAGGGATAAAATGGATATTTGGCTTTTTTTTTTGTTAAATCATCTTGAACAAGCCTTCTTACTCGCTTGTCTCTTCACAGACAGTAACTTTCCCAGTGGAATCACCTGCTCGTCTTCATGGAGCGAGACACATTTATGGTGACACTGTTAAGCACAAGCAGGTGTTGGACCCTTGACATGAAAAGTTACACTGTGCACATTTAAATGTAAAATAGAAGAGCAATGAAAGAAGCAATTAAATAGATTTTTGTAAGACTAAAAAGGCAAACATCAGATATCGACTGAAAAAAATCTTTAATCCCTTTTAATGCCACAAAGCCCAGTGTCACCCTTGACTTGAAGAGGTGGACTCTCAATAAAAGACCCTCTCTAAAGGACAAAGCAGAGTGCAGCTCTTAGACCGCAGTGCTGTACACGTGGAGGCTGTTAAGAGCCGGATCAAGTGTTTCAGCAGATAATTATTGTGCATCACGCTGTAGGCGGTGACAGGGCCTGGCATCTCTATGAACCACCCAGACTAAAGCGACACTATCAGATGAATTTGGGCCAGACTTTCTCAATGAGTAAATGTCTGGTCGTACATTTTAATAGACGGATAGTCAGGGTTTAGACTTGAACAAAGACTTGATAGACGGGGTGTAAATTAACCTTGATTGAGTTTAGATATTTCTTTCATATTGGTAAAAAGCACAGGCACTTCTCTCCATCAAGTTAATGAGTCTTTTCAAGGACAAATGTGAAACTACAGCATACTAAAAAGATGCCAAGCAAAAATAGCAGGGGACCGAGAGCCCACCTCATGTGAAGGTCAACCAGGAGGAGATGAAGAGCAGAGCCTGGGCTGTCCACAACAAACAGCCTTCACTATCTGCCGTCATTTCCAAGTGTAAAGCAACGGTTTCCCAGTATGAAATGCATTTATGAAAGTGCCAGGTTTTGATAACGCTTTTATCTGCACTTCTGCTCCATCTTTCAGCAAAAAGTCTTTTATGGACAGTGAGTGATTATCTGTGGATGTAGATGAGCCATGTGCAGGAATGACTGATTCACAGGTTATTTAAGGAGGCCATCAACTTCCATTAGCAGAAAAAATGATGAGAGGGGATGACATGTTTGGAAATATATACGATAAAAGACCAAAAGCAGATGGACAAACATCACCAAAATAATTGAAACAATGAGCATATGAACTGAGGAAGAAAATCAATTATTAACATCATTATAAAAGGGGATGTATATAAAATCGACCTCGAGCTTTTGACCGTGTTATAACAGTGATCTCACATCATTAACTTACTCACACTTGGATTCAATTGATTCTTGCATTTTTGAGCAATCCTGAAAAAACTCTTGCATTTGAGGCTTGTCTGTTTTCCACCTTTAATCCCTATTCCCTCTCACTGCTCTGTGGAGATTATTAAAAAATACAAATCTGACTCCAAGTAATACATGCAAATTTCAAACATGTAACTGCAAATTTGCTGTTTCTCAGTGTTTAAGAGGAAATCAATGTGCCTGTTTCAATTATTAAGCCGTTTTAGATCAATATTGCGTTGTATGTTATAGTTTAATAGCAAAAAAGCATAATTATTTATTGGTAAACCATTCTACAATTAATAAAATTTCGATTTTGCTTCTGAAACATCTCAAGATTTATTTCCATCCAGTGTTGCATTAATTTTTCACCGAGATGTTGCATTGGTGATGGTCGAGTCTGACGGTGCAAAGCTTCTCCAGCACATCCCAAAGACTCTCAGGGGACCAGTCTTTGACACTTTGAGCCCCAGGAATCCTGCATCGTCATCTTGGAATATGCCCGAGCATCAGGGAGGAGAGAAACCCCATGGAATAACTGGGTCCTTCAGTATATTCAGGAGTCAGCTGAGCACAGACTGTTGCTGAACCTAGACCTGACTCGTACCTATAGACTCGGCCCAAAAAAAAGTCACCACCTGGATTTAACAAACCAAATAGGTCCAAGTAGTGTATAAATGGACATAGCTAAAGTGCTCGCTGCCACGTTCCAGTTAGGGAGTGATCGTGGGCGCGCTTCAAATTTCACCTGTTCAATCGTCTCTCGTCTCGCTGTAACTAACTCATCATTTTGATCTTAAATGTTCATATTAACCCGCTCTACATGATCCTGGTGTTTTCATTTTGCTGATTTTGTCTGTGGATCAGGATCTGGACATTAATAACACACCACCTTCTTTCTCCGAGGTCGCTCTTGCTAGCATAAGCAACAGGTTTGATTGACTGTGTTGCTGTCAGCTAAACCCGCGGTGTGGGGAAGAAAAGGCGTTCCCTTCAACAGCCTCGCTCCGGATTGGCTCTTTGGTTGCTATGATACACGCGGTCAGACTTCCAAATGTGGAACTCGGCCCCTGTAACCGTCTCAATGAGCTTCATTTGGAGCTGAACGCTGTGGGTGATGGTCACTCAGTCCACTTCTTTATACTGATTGATGCACTGGCAGCAGATGCAAAGTCAAACAGAAGCTTATACACACAACACACAGACACAACATGCAAGAAAACAGGAATGGGTCAGTGAGTTGTACCATGCTACTGATTCCCTTTAGTTTGTATTATCGCACATATTTAACCACTAAGAAAATGTTTAGTCTTGACTGTACAAATGATACTAAAAACCACAGGGTTATTAAAGCTTATATAACCTTATATGACCGCTGGGACTTGTGCTTATCTAGGTTTAAACTATTCTGATTGGAAATATTCACTGACCCACTCTCCTCGCCAGCTATAGATTAGTATCATCAAATATATTAATATGGAACTGCAAGTATCTACACATGGACAAATCAATACATTCATCACTGAAGCAGCAGAGTAACTCACTCGGGTTTTCGTGGCAGCTCAGGACCAAAGATGTCGGAGATGGAACTGCAAAGGAGGAAAACAGGAACACATTCAGAGAGATTTTGAACTTTCAGTATTTGGTGATGACTGTAATCTCAGGTGTCACTGTGCAAGGCTGCAAACCATGAAAATCAAAGAGCGACAAAGAGTAATAAGATATGACCACCTGTCTGTCTGTTGTGGTCATATGTGACTCACCCTATTGTGCAAAACCTGTCTGCAGTTCAACACGTCTTAAACTAAACTACAGACACACCGAGAACTGCAGTTTTATGGTATGTTTCCCTTTGAGCCCAGGTTATTCCAGATGTACTAGTTTTCAAGGTAACAGTGACCTTTTTCAGTCCAAACTGGCAAATCCAGGGCTGAAATGATCAAAATGATTCTAGTGAAAGTGTGTGGAGAGAGGACTTCTTGTAACACCACGTGACAACACCAGGTACAACAGTGTGTTTTTGTGTGTTTAAATGAAACACAACTCCAGGTGTGTTTGTGCGTAATGTGGGCTCTTTAAACACCGTTGGCTAGTTCAGTGCATCCAACCTTTTGTCTCCTTCAGCTTTGTCTCACACTTCAAGTACCCACTGATCCACTTGTACAATGACGATTCTGTAGTAAGTAGGCAAATCAATGTTACTATTTCAGTCACAATTACTGTCATGATGTTTTTGTTTTAATAAAATGTGAAATCATACCCCCTGAAAAAAACATTTTTCTAAACAAAAACTATTCAATTTCAACTTTTTAATCTATCCCCTGCAGTTAAGTGCTGGCTGTCATTATCAAACAAGCTCAAATATTTGTGCTGCCCACTCATAAACAGATGTCAGGAGAGATTTCTAACTACCTGCTGGACATAATAATGTTTCACCTGATTAGTTACACGGACCACACATTTGGTCCTGGAGGCATTCCGCTAACCTTGGAAATCAGCAATCAAGAATAAAGAATCAGATATACGAGGGAAGCAAAAATGTTCAAAATATAATTTCTAGGGATGATTCTATGCTTGAGGCTACAGTGGAATGTGCAGACGCAACCGCCTGAAAAATAGATGGGAGACACAGTATCTTTTATGCACTTCTGCCGATGGAAAGTTGCTATAAGGTTAAGTTCACCCAAGTCACCTACACAGTTCTACACTCCACACACAGAGGAGATCTTATTCTCAGTGTATAAACGTGCAGGCTAAAAGATTCATTTCCATTTTGCAGAAGTGCTTTGCTGTGTAATCGACCATGACACACACATGGAGGAGGCAGAGTTTCTGGAAACAGAAGACTCGATCTCAGGAAGAAGTGCTCTCATTTGCATATTTGCAGCGGTCAAATCGGTCGCCTACATGTTCTGAGAGCACGGTTTGATGTTTATGGTAATAGGAAGATCAACATGTGCAATGGCACTCCAGGTGAGATATCACCGTCAGGGCTTCACATTATTGTTCTCAGCCCCATGGTCAAAAGAGCGCTGAACAAAATACCAGGTGCTGTCGTTTCCCTTTCTTTTTTTTCCTCATACAATAGAGGGTTAAGGAGATAAAGACTCAATTAAACACAAATTAAAAAATATAATCACAGAGACAAAAGTGAAGTGCTTGTAAAAGAGATTAAGAATTAGCATTAATTAACAATTGTTCCTCAGTCTTAACACCAGATCCTCTCATTCTCAGAGCTAGGAGGATTACAATTTTCCACTTGTCTGAGCAAAGGGAAAAGCAGCATCATCCAATTGGCTCAGTGTCGACATGGGATTGACATTTACTCTGAACTTCAACAGCTCTTCGTGCAGCAGGTACCTGAGAGCCCGGGGATAGCAACTTTCTTAATTACGAGATGAGGCCTCAGGAAATGGACAGGAAATTGACTTGAATTTAATTTCCCTCAGACCAAAATACAAGGATTCAAAGTCTCACATAGGTTACATCTAAAAATCTTTTGCATTTTTAACATGTACTAGTTGTTCAAAGATTTGAGTAAAATTAGGGGAGGAAATCAATGTCTCATTTTATGTACTATTTATTTATTGGCCTTTTTTGGCAGTTCAGAGTTGGTGGAACGTGATCGAGAGAGAGTATAAACTAATATAAACTAAATTTGACGATTTTTGTTTGGAAGGAAATTCAACAAAAGAGGAAAAAAACCTAAAACATTACTAGATAATGTTCACATGTGAGTGGATTTGTATTCCCACCTGCTGACAGACACTTCACTGCTCGAGGGACTTGACGACAGGAGACCCCTTGGACACGTCTCCTCATCAGAATCACTGTCTCCCGAGTTGATCACAGTGGTTCCCTTTGAGTCTATAATGTGTCAACAAGAGGCACAAAACACCATCACACGGAGGAAATAATTTGGTTTATCTTAACAATACAACACATTCATCCATGAACATGCCTTTGAAAAGACTGAATAACCACGTCAAATGAATAGACCATCTTATAATATCGTTAATAAGGGAAAACATGATAATTTTACAGAAATTCAACTTTATATCCATAAATATATGATATGACACAAATTATAGGCACACCATGGAGTCCTAACATGCTTCTATGGGACGCCAAAAATATCCAGATAATCAAAACTAAAGTTAAAAAAGATACTAATGCAGTACTTTTGTCCAATTAATCAAATATATAAAAAAAAACTTGACATCCTGATAGGGCTGGGCGATTTTGCCTAAAATTAAAATGGTCAGTTTTTTCTCTAAAAATTACCTTTTCTACTTGATTTTCAATTTCTCCTCCTCCCTTTATCATTTTGAAACCCACAGATATCATAACTACTATAAGACCATGGTACTATTTAAGAAACTATTATTATTTTGTCTATAATTTCATCTACTGTGGCTTCAAATATCTGACTTTAAAAGCTTCCATTGTTGAATAGTGTATAAAATATGTTTTCTTGGTGTAGTTATTACAGTTTCAAAGATGACATCCATTTTAAATCCTCTGTCCTTCATCTCTTTGTATATTGTTCTTCAACTTACTGTAATTACTTTCAAAGTTACAAACATCTCTCTCATCCTAAAGGGTATATTTATTGTCATCACTACTCAAGGTGATCTTGGCACAAGCCGATGTTCAGGGCTGTACCTCGGGTGGGCGTGTGCGCCTCCTCTCGCCCTGCAGTGACCCCTGCTGGCCTGGCTGTCTGCAGGCGTCCTCGGACCTGGGCTATCAGGCGAGTGAAGTCCCCGCTGTGCTGCTTCCCTGTGGAACAGAGCACACAGCAGCAGGTCAATATGCACAAACATTTAAGAGAGGATAAAGCCCTTTATAGTGGAAATACACCTCTTCAGAGAATATGCATGTTATGAATCCATGCCTCAAGAAACACCCTGGATGCTTCTGGAATCAGCATGCAGAATCTTTTTGGGGAAAAACTGATGAAAAGGCCGCCCTTGAAATAGTTGTGCTTTTTGTTTTCAGTACTGCTCTTTACAAACCAAAGTTTGTAGCAGTGATTTCCTGAGGCACTTGACACTGTCTAAAAACAGTATTGGCAAAATCAAAGGGGTGTCAACCCAGAAATCTGTCCGATTTACAAAATAAGTCTTTATTTGGAATGTTTTTTCTAAGATGTCCCAGCCTCCTTTTTGTCCTTATTCCAATGTATCAGATGTGTCTTTTTTTAAACAGATTAGAAACTTAAAATGGAAACATGAGCAGAGACTAAACATGGGGTTGTGCGTTTACACAAATATCCAACTAAATATTTTATAACCTTAATAAATACATGTTAATATTTTTACAAAAGTGAAATGTTAACTTCATTTTGGGCCTTGCTATAGATTTTAAAAGCTTCTCTATCGGCCACAGGAGTAAGACACATACTGGGTTCTGCAGAAAACATCCATACCAGACAATCCCTGTTTTGAATAATGAGCCTTATTCAGTCATTAGTCGAGATATTTGTTTATTTATTTTTCTTCACCTTCCTGTCTGCACTCCCCATTGTCTCCGTCGGAGTGAGTCATCCACATCCCTGTCTGATAAATCAAGAGGTTATCGCAGCCTGTAGAGCCACTATTTATAGAGCTCACCTTCTCTGAGTCACAGTCATTTGTCGACCCATTGCAAAATTAGCTCCAGAGTTATTTTCAACAAGCTCTTTATCTTGTTCCACCATGTCAACATGGGTTCATATGTTGTTCTCAAATGCCACTGCCAAAGGGAAGCTACGCTGAATTATACCTAGTGCAGCATTTGTACAATCAATGGGCTCTTTGTGTATCCAGGTAAGAGTCAGGTTTGTGCAGATGCAAGCCCGCTCAGAGTAAGGGTACATGTTTTTAATACATGTTTCAATGCAATAAACAAACAAAAATGAAGAAACATGCTGTCATTTCTAGTCATTTTTTTGGGCTAGTACATACTGTGGCTTTACATATGTTAAAATAACTTGAATTGTTTGTATTGCCGGCAGTAAGTCAGACCTGTTCCCGGTGCATGTTGGACTTCACCAGGGCTGCTCTTTGTCACTGGTTCTGTTCATTGTTTTTATGGACAGAATTTCTAGGCGTAGCCAGGGGCCAGAGGTGGGTCCGGTTTGGGGACCACAGGATCACATCTCTGCCGTTTGCAGCTGAGTGTGAAGCAGCTGGGATGAAAATCAGCTCCTCCAAACCCAAGGCCGTGGTTCTCAACTGGGAAAAAGGTGGCTTGACCTTGACCTCTCCGGGTGGGTGGAGAGTCCTTGCCTCAACTGGAGGAGTTCCAATATCTCGGGTCTTGTTCAGGAGTAAGAGAGGGATGGAGCGTGAGGTTGACAGTTGGATCAGCGTCTGCAGTGATGCTGTCGCTGTATCGGACTGTTGTGATAAAGAAGGAGCTGAGTCGAAAGGCAAAGTTCTCGATTTACTGGTAAGTTCTTACCCTCTCTTACGGTCATGAGCTTTGGGTAATGACTGAAAGGACAAGCAGTCGAAATGGGTCTCCGCCGCAGAGTGGCTGGGCGCCCCCTTACAGACAGGGTGAGGAGCTCAGTCACATGGGAGGAGCTCGGAGTAAAGCTGCTGCTCTTCAAGAGGAGCCAGCTGAGGTTGGCTCGGGCATCTGTTCCGGATGTCTCCTGGACGCCTGGACTTCCGGGCACATCCCACAGGGAGGGGACCTCGGGAAGACCCAGGACACGCTGGAGGGACTATGTCTCTGGGCTGGTCTGGGAACGTCTCGTGATCCTCCCAGAAGAGCTGGAGAGGAAAGTCTGGGCCTCCCTGCTGAAAGTGCTGGCTCCGTGACCCAGTTCCAAACAAAGCGGAAGAAAATGGATGGATAGAACTTGAATTAAGAATTTTATCTTATCTATTACTTGGAGCAGACTTTGATGAATCACTTCCCATTACAATAAATACGTGTAATTTTTCCCTCCAATAGCAGCTCCAGCTGAAACTAGAGACAATAGTTGTTTACAGTTTCAGTGTAGTTGGCTCCTCCTGCAGATATAAGGCAGTGGTCACGAGTAATCTGACCAGAACTGAAGAAGAGACTTGTCCAGTTGACAGATTTTAACTTTGTCTTTTGCTTTCCCTCTAATAATTTAAGAAAATTTACACCTTTTCTTACATTGTAGATGTTTATGATTTGCCCAAATCTACTAGAATCCTAAGAAATATTTAACCAATTTGATTTCAAGAGTGTTGTTTTTTACTTATATTGAAATATTTCCGAGGCACAATACATCCAGTCCTAGCAATAAACAAACTGTTGTCCATGGAGTCCTTGACAACTGATTTATTTAAGGTGAAACTGAACTTGTTGGGAAGCAGAAGCAGAAATAACAATTGGGGTGAACACTGAACAGTTTTAGATGCAATATTTTGACATTCTCCTGATGTGGAGAGGGCACCACGCATCACTGCTGCCTGGGCTTTGGTCAGTGGGGCATGTGACTGGTGCAATAACCCTTTCATACAGGAACATAGTGGTCCTACGATTAGGTTAAGGAGATGTTGAAACGCTACACTAGTCAGGCTCCCGTAGAGACGTGCAGCACAGCCGATCATCCTGGTTATTTGTCATTAACGGTAATTAAGCCAAGAGAGTACAGTGACAAAACACAGCGGTGCAGGCATCATACAGGGTTAATTAATCAGAGGCTTAAATAACAAGACCCTCCAGCACTTTATGGGGAAAATAGCTATAATCCAAGGCTTTTCCACAGAAACAATATGTACAACAGAAGGAAGAAAATAATTTGTATCTAGTTATTCTGCAAGTTTAAGCTGTAGTTGAAATATTTTGATGTTCAAAAGTAACTCAGTTCTTTAGCCACAAATGATTTGACCCTTTGCAGTGCCTGTATTTTTGGCACTGACACAAGATTATACAGATGAAGACAAATTTATCCAATAGAGCCTTGCTAATTAACTGACCTATTCCAGCAATTACCAGGCTCAAATATAACACCAACAAGTCAATTCACCAATAGATTAATCAGAACTGCTAACACCTGCATGTCTTTGGAAGGGATGGGGTAGAGTCCCATCTTTTTTGTAAAAAAAAAAAAAAAAAAAAAAGTAAATGCAGTGATATCCAACACTGGAATTTTACTTTTATGGAACAAATAAAGGTTCTCTTATTTTCATCAAAGTGTAAATTAAATAGCCAATATTAATTCCAAAAGATAAAACTCGTCAGCTCTTTGCTGTTCTAGAGTAAAGATGCAGGGAACACCTCATTGTTGACATCCGCACTGGCTCTAAGTGAGTGATGCTGAAATAGCTTTACCTGGTCCTACATTCTTTTATATGAGTCATGATGGCAGCGTTTTAGGAAGAAGGAAAGTGATTAGATAATAATGAATCATTACTTACAGCGCCTTGGACGCATACGTCATCTAAAAGCCTGCGCCGATACAAATGTCCCTATACATGGATGGACTTATAATGGACCATTAACCTTCAGAGCTAACAGACTTGGTATTCAGGCTATATTCACTTTCATATTCTCACAGGGAAAAGTCAGTGGAAATCTGAGGCTGCACTGCTTGTTTTTTACATCCCAACAGAATGTTTAAGTCCTGGCTTTGTTTGAAGATCTCTCTGTACAAATAAAGAGATGACAAGATTTTTTTAAACACCTACAAACAACTGAAATGAAGAACACATTCTCATTACTAAACTAAGATATTTTACTGTACTCCATTTATTTATTTTCTTCCATATATATGTGTGTGTGTGTATACGCTTTTTCACTGAGACATATACATACATACATACATATATTAAAAAAAAATAAAAATAAATAAATAAATAAAAATATATATATATATATATATATATATATATAATATATAATGTGTATATATATATATATATATATAAATAAATATATAATATTATATATATATATATATATATATATATATATATTTATATATATATATATAATATATATATATATATATATATATATATATATATACATATATATATATATATATATATATATATATATATATATATATATATATATATATATATATATATATATAATATATTTTTTTTTTATTATTATATTTTTTAATATATGTATGTATGTATGTATGTATATGTCTCAGTGAAAAAGCGTACAAAAATATACCATAAACCTTTTATGGTAACTGTGGTTATCCAGTTAATTACATAGGATTGAGGCACATAATTAATCTGCTCACTCTACTAAAAGCCAGCTCCCCCAGTACTACTAATGTAGGGTCTGAGAAGAGGACATTCATTCAATGAAAAGAACGACTGCAGTAGAAAGGCACGTTAATCAGAAGTAGCTCCAACGGCACATACTTTCATATCCAACGACACAACATGGTTTAATAACAACAAGACATGACCAGTCTGCAACAAACCTGTCCTAAAATGGTTCAAGGCATATTTAATCCAAGATTTAGAAACACCGTGCAGAGAAGGGGAATGCAATACTCACTATAACTTGAATGTATGTCATCAATATCTTTCTCAGACAGGTCCTTGGAGAAAACCATAACCTACAGGAAACAGACACAAACATAAAAGTATTAAAAAGTAAAATACTTTTAGAGAATTATGTTTAGTTATATGTTCCATTGTGGCAAAGAAGTAATAATGCTACATTTCTTTGGTGAGTGCGACTCTTGTAGCATCTCCTCATAAGATCAACACTCATCAACTTTAAAATGAATATTTTTAACCTCGTCAAAAAACAAAATAATCTCACTGACAGGCCGGGCTTTGTCCTTCAGTTTAGTCCTCGTCTTGTCGTTGGCCTCCACTTCTTTAGCAATGTCTTCCGCTGTTAAGACAAGAAACGGGTGGATTTATATTGCTCACCAGCTGTGACTGATTACCGTATTTTCCAGATTATAAGTCGGACTTTTGTTCATAGTTTGGGGTGTGACTTATACTCAGATGCGACTTATATGTGAAATTATTAAAATATATAATTTCACCTCTTCGTTGCAAGGGCCCTCTAGGCTCGTGTAGCAGTAACACAGCCATACTTCATCTACTGCGGAGCAGGCGGAGCTGTTCAGAAACCACCCGAGGATGAAGAATTACATGGATTTCATCATTTGGACTGAGACCCAGAGTAAACTTGTTGCTTATTTTTTATGCTTTAGTTCTGTGAATAACTGTCAATATCTTACGTTAACAAACCAGACACGTGTTCAGTTCTGTCTGTGCTTCATGTAGTTGAATAAATATGTAACGGCTGATTATACATGTTACAGTTCACTTGTTTGACCACTAGATGGCGGTGTTGTGTTTGTAATACCTGTAAGAACATTTACTGACTCATTTTCTTTTATAAATGTCATATTTAATGTACCCTTATTTATAAAACCATAAAGGTGACAATAGTGTAAATGTTTAGTTTATCATAAGTCTGGTTAAAGGTCGTGAAAACTACTTCCTGTTTTCCGTGTCTCTGTGTTACATGTGCTGTACTAATATTCAGCCTGTTGTTCTCTATTTTATTGTTATTATTATAACTTCCCTTTAAAGATAAAATGTCTGTTGTTGGTCTGGAATTATGTAAAATAAATTTACCCAAAAAACGTAACTTATATATGTTTTTTTCTTCATTATTGAGCATTTTTCACTGGTGCGACTTATACTCCAGAGCGACATATAGTCAGGAAAATACGGTATATATATTTAATGTATTCTTGCATGCTGCATAATGCGTCTAGCAAACTGATAAAACAACTTTAGCTACTGCAAAGGTGCACAGTGTAACTTCTATGGTGTGGGGGAAGCTTGGCATGGAGCTGTGCCAAGATTGTATTTTATTTTATTCATATACATATACACACACACACACACACATATATATAAAAATAACTTGTGTTTTAGATGCTCAAAATTAACTTAACATTCTTACTGTAAGCGAGGTCACCTATCCACAGATCTGACTTGTAATTTGACCTAATGGCATAACCTGCTTGTCTCCATGTAGATATATTTAATACCATACTGTGGAACATTCCAGGCAAAACAATCAGATCCTCCACCAGGAAAGTTACACAGTGCACCTTTAACCGTTGTCTTTTAAATCAGATAATAGCAGCTCTGCACGTGGTACTTGTACACGTGGTACTTGTACTTTCCTCTACAGTAAGTATAGATACAGCCCAGTGCCGATTGTATTTACATTTTAATCTTTAAACATCATCGTCTTTTACCTGATTTCGGGTTAAGCGCGTCACACTGTGCGTTGTAGATGAGGATAAACTCCTGGTGTTTCTTGATGAGCTGCTCTCGGGTCCCCTGCACCGACAGGTGGCAGTATTTGAGGTGCCTCTTCAGCTCCTGCATAGAGAGCAGGTTGTATACGAGCTTTGCCATCGGACGCCTCGACTTTCCAAGAGAACTGCAGATACAAAGTGTGGAAGTTTGAATGTCCACATGAGATCAGATAACTTTGGGCTAAGACATGTGCAGGTCACCTCTGTACACACACTAACAGGCCAGGTTTTGTAATACAGCAGATAAACTGCACAGACATCTTTCAGAATAAGACACACAAATTAACCCTGGACACAAACTTCAACAATTAGGACAATTAATCTCCGAGATAAGCATGTAATTTATGAAACATTAATGGATAACAGATTTTGCCTCTCATTATCTTAATTGCTCAAGTGCTCACCAAAATACAATAGTGGCATCTGAAAGCCAATGTTTGAAAATGTCACTTTATCAAAATAGAATTTAACAGTAGTCTGTAGTCTGTAGTATTTTATTTCCACTAATTCACAGAGCATTATTCTTAACTCCTCAGTCAGATTTGGAGATAAACTGCATATGAAGCTACAAGATTTTCCAACCAGCTGTAAAGATTATAATGTAACAGGGGACAGGCCTGTTATTATACATGTAATGTTTGAAAGTATATTAAACATATGGATTAAAGCTTTACCCCCCATAAGGATTCCTTTATCTGCTGTGGATTTGCAGGCTAATACAGTATGCATACTAAAACATCCATCATTGCAACCTGCCCATTTTCACTTATATAAAATCCTCACAATGAACAGTGTGTGACTCAGAGTTCTCGATCAGTTACAGTGCTTTCAAGGAGAATGAAGGCGTTCCTCACATGTACAGCATGTCCCTTACAGAGCTTTACAGGCTGAACAAACAGCATTTGATAGGCTCTTGTTCAAGTCACAATAGATGGCAATTTTACCTTCTTAAGCTCTCCTTCTTCTCTCCACTAGACAGACACATGTCCAGATGCTTGTTGATGACATTCTGTGCCACACTTACAGAGCAAACAGGACAGTCCACTGGGAAAATAGAAAAGCACAAGGTTGAATGCAGTTTACATCAGTGAGCTACAATAGAAACAATACAAAATAGAAAAGAATAGAAAAGGCCCAAATGATCATAAACTTATGTATTTCTACCACTATAACCTCAATAACATCACATTACATTGTGACACAGACTTAAATGTAATGGTCAAACCTTATAGTGGCTGTAGTGACTTTGGTCACTTGAATAAGTTTGGTCTCGGATTAGAGGGACCAACATAAACACACTGGTCACACATTTTGTGGCAATAATGGTGCAGAGGTTTATATAGTGTTAGAAGTCATTGTAACACTAAAAAAACTACCTTTGATTACAGGTTTCACATCCTGAGATGGAGATAGAGCAGATTTCCTCTCCCATGTGAACGGATGGTAAGTGTATCTCTTCTTCTTGTTTAACTGCTACTGGGTCTGAGACAGACGGCAGCTCCACGTCCATTGGCTCTTCCTTGATCAATTGAGTGATGGGACCATCTCGCTTGGATTCTACAGGAGATGCTTTGGGCTTCTTTTGGAAAAACTGGCTTAAAACGGCGCTGGTGGTCTTTGGGGTCTTCTCTCGGGGAGTTTTACATCTGACAGACACGGCCGGAGTACTGGGCGTCATTGGAGGAGACGGAAACGTAGCTTTTGACAACTGCTGCCTGTTGAAAAGAAAAGTGGTTCGTGAATGAAATGGATCGGTGAATATTATTTGTTTTTGTTTTTTTACACTTGTATAAGTGTGTTTGTCTTTTTCAGATGACAACAGATACACTCTAGAGTCAGACAGGAGTCCTAACCTGATTAAGAACCAAGGAAAAATATTCAAGTGAAAGGAGACACACAGCCAATACACACTGCAAATTGAGTCCTTTAGTTAGGCAGCAGTTGATCAATTATGCCATCACCTCTCTCCTGGAAAGCAGACACTTTGGCGAGCATCTTGGAAAAGTGGATGGTAAACATACAGTAAGAGGGCCATTACAGGGCAATAAAATGGAACCAATGAGGTGTGTGATGCTCATCTTTCCATATTTAAACATTTTATTTGTGCTTACTGTCCCCATTAGAGAGGCTCCTGTTCATGTTATGGGCCCAAAGTGACAAATGTGATGTTCTCCACCCACTTTTGACTCTGTATATTCAATAGTATAATAAAAATGACAACCTTTAGAACACAGAGGATTGTTGCAAATGCTCTCAACTTTAGGTGTTAGTTTCATAACCTGTATAATATCATGGATGTTATGCTTTTAGGCTGACTGTGCACTAAAGGCCTGTCACACTCATTGTAGTGGTGATAATAAATAAAACATTTTGAAGTTTAAAGTTTAAGAGCAGTGAATAGGCAACAGGCTGTTCTGATTTGTTCTGCTGTTGTAAGTAACTTGGAGCTGTGATCTGACAAATACTTGTAATTAAATCACACCGACCCCACAGACATGAGGATGATAAATCATCACTTATGAGAAGTCCCACTCAGGCCACACCTCCCCGAAGTCATGGAGAAGCAAACCAATTAAAGCATTTAATTTCACAAAGTCATCTTATAGTGCATATGACATGAAGGAACACTATCATAATACAACAGAAAGAGTTCTTTAGGTTCTTTAGGCTGTGTGAAAGATATATCAAAGCACATTTTTACCACTAGCTAAGTGGTACTTTTGATAAGCCAATGCAAACAAAATATCCTGGGCTAAGGAGAAATAGATCTTACATTGAGGAATGGGGGCCAATTTAGCAGGATATTATTGGGAGTTGGATATGAATGTGAAATGGGTTAGTAGTTCATAGGTAATAACACTGAAACACCTGCAGCCCATTTTACAAATGTAGATACTGTTTTACATGCATCGCCTTCAAACCAAAACTATCACAATTACAAAACTGTGACAAGTCTATTTCTAGATGACAGCAGCACTTTCTGAGTTCCCAATCATGGCATCCTATTTTTCAGACGCTCAATGCTAGACAACAGGAAATTAAAGAAGGTAGGTGTAAGCTGCTACATAAGCCCCTCCAACACAACAGCGATGACAATCGCTAAATCCTTAGTTTCGGGACAGATCTTTTGGACGGTTGATAACATTGAGCTGATTGATAAAGGGGAAGCTGTATGAGGGTTTACAGACTGATGGCACAGCTCAGCAACATGCCGCTATAAACAGTATTAATAACAGTTACGCTGGCACAGGGACGAGTTGGCATCAAATTGCAAAAGTTTCTCTTTTGGAGGACAGCTGCACAATTTGGGACAAATATCTAATTGTGATTTTTTATGCATATATATGTATTTTTAAGTATTATTGTTGCAATTAGATTTGCAATAGAATTCTATTTACACATTTCATACATGTCCAAGTTACTTAATTAAGAGTAAATGGTTTTCCAAGGGATTAAAATCAAGACTTGTAGACTGCATTATCGCTAGTAAAAATGTACCTTACATAAATGTTTCTTAATGTTTACCTTATTAAAATTCTTTGTAACCGGTTATCACCTCTAGTATTTTAGCATGTTTTTTTTTACATAACATGCAGTAAAATTATGACAAGCAAAGACAGAGTTGGGTTTTGCTGTTAGAGAACTAAAATCCAAACAATCAGATGCCTCCCTTTGGTGCTCTATCAGAAACTAGACCTCCCTTTGGTGCTCCATCACAGAGTAGAGCTCCCTAATTCACATCGTCAAGGCAACACCCTCTTTTGACAACTGCCTGGGCATCTGTGTCAATCTGATCCACTTATTTTTTTTCCAATGCAGAGAGAGGACTACAAACACTTTCAGTCTACAAGGGAACAGATGGCAAACGTACAAAGACAAGAGACAAATAGTGTTGAGGATTAGAATGGCTTACTCCAGCTCAGAGCATTAAGGGTTTCATTATAGCCAGGTCCCGAGGGCTACTATGACCCTTCATGATGCTGAGGATATCACTTTATTTGCATTTTGCAAAAGCTAGCATTAGCCTGTGGGGATACGCACACATATACACAGAGATGATCATTCTTCCAACGCTATGTTTGACATACATATCTATAACGGATTTAAGATTGCAAGTCAAGTCACATTCGCATAAAATGCAATCATGGGAAAATTCAGGTGAACCGGAAATTTCAAAGTAAGTGTACATTGGCCTATATGGCCTCTTCATCCAGTCTGATAAAAACATTAGCCCTCAGGATGCAAATGCCCAAAATGTTATGAGATACCTGCATGTCCTACACTGATTAAAACTAAATCCCCATTTTATTTAAAAAAATACTTAAAAGGAGAATACAATAAAGGTTCAATGATACATGCTTTTGTCTTGCTGAACATCTGTACCTTTGTTGGCAATTACTGTAGATCTCCAGAAAATGCTGGGCAAAGCTATGCCTTTTACTTTCTAAGCGTATAATCACATAACCAATTGCAAAGGCAGAAAAAAGGATTGTGGTTTTATAGAGCTCCTGCAGTTGTCATCACGCAATCCCAGCATGCACCTCCAAACCCCACACTGGCAGCAGTTTCTGCTGAGAGTTCTAAAAGAAACTAATGGCATTGGCCGTAATTAACAAACTTTATTTTTTATTGTTGTGAACAGGGATGTACAAATTATCAAGTGTAGAAGAAAGCCTGAGCCTTTTATCGGATTTACCAAACTTCAGACCGATGGTAGAGGTGGATTTCTGCAGCTAATCCAGTGATACATTAATTAAACTATGGATGTATCGCTATTGTTCTTTTTGTTTTTATTTGAATGATTTAACCATAGTCTCATAACGATTCAAAAACTGTACGTTTGTGTACTGTCATTAGCATAAGTTTATTAATTAGGCAGAGAGAGAAAATACGCCAAATGCTTTTTGCATAACACTGTTAATTTGCTTAACATTAATTGACTGCTGAGAAATGTTGATTGTAGAAAAATCTACTTGCAACTAAAGCAATGTTTTTATGCATTTTAGTACATTGACATAAGTGATTTGCTCTGCTAACAGGCTACAACATCTGTATATTAGTTAGAGCACATCATGCTTTTCCCATTTAATCAATTTCACATAATTTAAACTGTCATTATCAGTAAATGTTATAAGTACAGGGCTTTAAATAAAGTATATCATCAAAAAGGGTACCTGGAGATGTTTGAGTAAAGTAAAGTAAACCAGATGTCCAGATGTAGCAGAATTAAGTTGAAATCTACATGATCTATACTCAAATCATTGTCTACCATTTAATTTATAGACAAAAAACTCAAAAAGCGGACTCAGTGCCATTCATTACCGCTAGTTCACCACTGCCAATATGGTGTCCCAGTCAAATTTAGTCACGTGGGTGCAGGAGCTCTACAGGCTCTTTAATACTCCTAATTTAGGTCACTCGTGATAGAGGTTGGACTTTCCACTTCTCTGGCATTGCCTGTGGGAAGAGGTAGCAGGTTGGTGTGGGCTCGCTTATTGCTCCACAGCTCAGCCGATCTCACTGTTCTTGAACTAACTGGGAGGGGTACAAGACAGTGCACCATTCGGGGACTCTATTGTTCTACAGGGTGACTTTGCACTCCCTGATCTGAACCCGTGATCTGTTTTTGGACTTCTGTGCAGTCACAGTTTGTCCATAACAAAGGAAGAGGACTATCGGTCAGCCACAAAAAAATTCTGGCAAACCATTTGACGCCTCCGAAGGGGTGGAGTCAGTGCTTTGTTTATGGTGCAGGTGGAGAGCTGCTGACCTCGACTGGGGACGATGGTGGCAGGAATGCTTTGAGCATCTCATCAATCTCACCGTCATGTCGTCCAAGAAGGAAAGAGAGACTAAAGACTCTGAGGCAACTCATCCATCACTCTGGCTGGAGTCACTGAGGTGGTTGGCAAGCTCCTCGGTGGCAAGGCTCCGAGGTTGCATGAGAACCGCCCTAATTATCTCAAGTGTCTGGATGTTGCAGGGCTGTATTACATGCCTCTGTAATATCGCATGGCGGTCAGGACAGTACCTTTGGACTGGCAGACCAGGTTGGTGATCCCTCTAAGAAGGAGGACCAGAGGGTGTATTTCAACTACATTCAAATCACACTCCTCAGCCTATTTCAGGACACTGGAGAGGAGAATCCGACTGAGGGTCAAACGTTTGATTCAGGAGGAGCAGTGTGGTTTTGGTTCCAGGTGCAGACCACTGGACCAGCTCTATACTCTCCATCTGAGGGTGCTTGAGGGTTCGTGGGAGTTTTCCCAACCAGTCCACATGTGCTTTGTGGATCCGGAGGACATTCAACAGTGTCCCTCATGATGTCCTTTGGGGGCTGCTCCGGGAGTATGGGGTCCAGGGCCCTTTGTCAAAGCCTGTCTGTCCCTGTATGACCGGAGCAGGGGCTGTTCCCAGTGCATGTTGGACTCCGCCTGCAAGGTGGCTGGGGGCTCACTTAGAGAGAGGGTGAGGAGCTCTGTCACAAGGAAGGAGCGTGGAGTAGAGCCGCTGCTCCTCCACATCAAGAGGAGCCAGCTGAGATGGCTCGGGCAGCTACTATAGATGCCTCTTGGACACCTTCCTGGGAAGGTATTCCAAGCATGTCCCATTGGGAGGAGGCCCGGGGAAGGCTCAGAGGGTATATGTCTCTTGGCTGGCCTGGGAACACCTTGGGGTCCCACCAGACGAGCTGGAAGAAGTGTCTGGGGTGAGGGAAGTTGCTGCTTAAACAGCTGTTGGATAAGCGCAAGAAAATGGATGGATCATTTAAAATACTATGTTCAAATACCTTGCAGCCTGAAAGCTTGAGACCAAATCATCCAATAAACGGTTGTTTCTCAAATCTTGTTCTATTGTTTCCTGAAACACAAATGTTAGTACATCCACAAAATATTAATGTGCTCAATTTCTATTAACTTTGCCATACTCACCCTCTTGCAAACTGGACACTCCAATTTGTATGAAAGAAATTTTCTGATGCACAGTGAACAAACTAAAAGAAAACACACATTTACACACATTTATGCAGGGAAGGGCAAAGGAGTCAAATATGATACTCACATACTTACAGTTGTGAGAGCATTTTGTCATCATTGCAATATTTAAAAAATCAAAGCAAATGGGACACTGCAGAAGAGTCTCAACATTCTGGCAAAATAAGAAAATAACTAGTAAGTTATTTGTGTTAGTTAAAGCAATACCAAGGTAGGTTAGAATATGTATGCATTAAATTTAAAAAAAATGGGATAACATTACATTAATTGTGAATCTGTAGTTATAATCACGGTTTAAACAAACCCAAGCAGCCTGCATTAAACATTACACCACAGAAGGACTGAAAGCACACACTATATAAGGAACGTGATTGTGGGGTATACATCAGATTATATCATATTATACTTGACCTCCATCATGCAACAACTAACAACGTTGCAGACTATTTTTTATAGATACAAAGGTACTGCAAAAATCATTTGCATATGACACAAAACCTTTGAAATGTGTCAATATTAATATTATAATTACCATTGCTTGTAATAAAAAACATGCATAAAGCAAAGGTCAGAGTTTACAACGTGAACATGCTAGTTAGCCCAAAACCTATAACATTTGATTCACATTATTGCCGCGAGTTCTGTCAGTCTCCAAAGTTCACGTTCTCTGCACAATATACACATGTGATCACGTTTTTAAAATATGTTTTAGCTAACTGTGCCTGTATGTTAGCACAGACACATACAGAGTGTATGTTAGCACAGACACAGACACACATCATAAGTCACGTCTTAGCTCGATACTCACTTTAAGAGGTGCCAAGCTCGTTGGCAAGTCTGTTTCTATGTGAAGCGACATGACTGATGACTTCCATGCAAAATAAAGTCTGATCTAACAACTTTATGCCTTAAATAATAAAGGAATAAGTTAATTTATCCCGCTAAAAGAAAACAGGAAGTGCCCGATGTGTAGTCATGACGTCATTTCCGCCAAAGGTGAGCGCTTTCTTTTTGTGTTTTTTTTTTTGTTGTTGTTTTTTTTCCTTTGGATCAACCTTGAAAAAATATTCCATGATATGCCATTAATACTTACGATTGTTACGTTAATTACTTCATGTTTGTGCAGTGATGCTAAATCTTTTTTCTTATTTTCATGCGCTACCTTTCTGTGTTATAAAATGTTGGTTGGTTCCGCGCTCTCAGACCTCATATTTTCTAATTGGCGTTAAGCATTCACGGTACAAATCTTTTTTTCCTCATTAAATGCAAGAGAAAGGTGTCTGGTGTCTTGTTAATTCCATCCAATGCCCTGCTGTGAAGCTCATCATATTATAAGTTAGATCCACGTTTATAGACTTCTGCATGTAAAGTTCAAACACTTACAGTTCTTTAAAATGTGGAGTGTTTTCAGGCTTTAGTATTTATAGGGGGTATAGGCGACTTAAACTAGCCTTTGTGTTGATTTCAGCTGAAAATAAGGTTGGCTGACACATAAAAAAATATTGCAAATGTCAGAGATGTGCAAAATTTGAATAGGGAGTCGGCTATTTGGACATTTAAAAGAAAAATAAGATGAAAAGAAACTTGCTGTGTGATTTTTTCAAGGCTAGTTCATAGAATAATGTGATAATTTTACAGTCAGTCCTTTCATGGTCTGAGTGACTCATGAAATTCCTCTGGATAGTAAAGGAAATATTAACATTTTTGTCAGTACCACCCACTTATTTGAAACATATAAGCCAGTGTTTGTCATTGGTCACCTCATTGTTCTGTCATTTCTTATAACGTCTTTATTTCCAACTTATTAAACAGCTCTAATAGGCCTTTGCACTCCATGTCTGTCTAAAGTGGTCATGTTTCTGTGCAGCATTGTTGTGTTTTGCTCATTGTCATTCATGTTTGGGCTCCTTTATGCTGCAGGTTAACATACTAATGCATTCTGCTATAATGCCATCGGGTTATATCCAGCATTTCAGCAAGGTGAAGACAATTTAGAAGTGTTTTTTTTCAGTTGTGTTTGTAATTACTGTGGTACTATATTAATAACCTGCGGACAGTATGTAATGATGTTAAAATACAGATATTTGCAGACGACACAGTCATTGATGCTCATGGGAGGAACATGGCAGAAGTAACGGCGACACTAACATCAGATACGGAGAAGGAGGCACTACAGCTGCACAACTCCTGCCTCACATTGAATATTGATAAGACGGCAGCTATGGACTTCACTAATAAGAAAAAAAGAACATGGACATTACACCGTCACAGTTAATGGTGAACCAGAGAATAAATACCTCGGACTTACACTTGACCCATTTCTTGACTTTAAAAAACACATTAAAAGGATAAAAAACACTAAAACAGCCAAAAGCTTCCTCTGCCATGATACTTTCACACGTCTCCTCCTGCAGAACCAGCTCGTCCCAAACAAACGAAACTCATCTCAAACCACTAGAGCCATCTACAAGCTCTGAAAATACCTGACCAAAAAACACAACAATATCATCACTGTAACATACTTGTTAAATACAATATGCCAAACTTTTATAATTTTGTTTCATTCTCTCATGTCCAATTGACCTTCAAGATTCTCCACAACCTCCTCCACCACTTAAAGAATTCATCCAGTGATCGGTAGATACGGCTTCAAGAGCAACTCGAGGTTCCACAAGAGACAGAGTAACATCCCTAAATGTAAAACGGCCTTTTCCCCGTCGTCCTTCTCATGTCGGGCTGTTAAACAATAGAATAAACTGAGATACTGAGCTTAAACAGCCTCACAGCTTCACCACAAACGTGAAAGTTTTTAGAAAACCAAACCTGTGTCACAGGTTTGTATTTTAAATTGTAGTGTGTGTGTGTGTGTGTGTGTGTGTGTGTGTGTGTGTGTGTGTGTGTTTATATGTTTATGTAAATATTCATGTTGACCCCTGAGGACGACAGATGAAATTATCTGCAAAGCTAGAATCTGGTACAAGCATCTCTGCCATTGTGCTTAATGTAATTGTACATTGTCCTACCAAATAAATGAATAAATGGAATAAAAATTTAAAATGTGTGAATAAAAAAGCGCCAAATAAAAGTAAGACTAAGATTTGAGTGATAAAGAAACACATGGTCAGTGTTTGTGCCCTGTGTTAAAGTCACTGCTGATTATTCATTCTATAAAGGAACACTTTCAAACACTTAAACACTTTCAAACACTTAAACACTTTCAAACACTTAAACACTTTCAAACACTTAAACACTTTCAAACACTTAAACACTTTCAAACACTTAAAGACTTTCAGATCATGGGCAGACTGCGGAGGTCATATCGGTTTGGTTTTGGTATCTGATATCAAAGGGTTTTTCCAGATATTGGTCTGATTTTTTCCTAAACTGCCTCACTCTCTGTGCGTCTGTCTTTTCCAGGTTGTCCTCAGTGCATCAGATTTATCTACAGACTATTGAGTAAAAATATCCATGAATGTTTAAACAATCATGCAATAAGTGTTTTAGATCCCACCTAATTACATTTTGTTATTAGTTTTGTAAAAGTGAAAAATGAGTTTATGAAGTTTACTATAACTTAGCAAAAATGGTGGGTCTTGCTATGAAAATGTTAATATCACATATTGGCCACAGACACAGGACAAATATAATAATAATCTGACATCAGCTCCAAAACTAAAATAAAAAAATAAAAAATCCACCCAGGGAGAGCACCCTGTAATGTGTGTCATAATATGATGTGGCCTGTGTTCTTGGGTGTGATTCTTTTCTGTGTTGCTCTTACGCTGGTTTGACTAATGCATCTATTGAGGTCCAGCCAAATGTTTAATTATGCCCTGGAGTTCCTTTCTGTTAATGCTCTGATAACAAGCTATTATGTGCCAGTGAGATAACAATGTGCATTCCCAGTGTTTGTTAACACAGTGATTTGTGTGTGTTCAGCTGCGTCTCTGAACCTGCTGGTCCCGTTTGTGAGCTAACCCTAAACCCTAAACCCTAACCCTGAGAGTCTTTGCAGAGACGTCCACGGTGGGACAGTGGGACATGGTAAATAAAGGTCACTTCATTTTGGTGGGATGTAGGCGACATGTGAACATGTGAGTGTTTTGTGCTCAATTATTCCTCAAGGATGTGATAATGTGGGAGAAGCAGGAGAAGACAACATATTTCAACCAACTGGATGAATTTAAAGCCATTATTGGTTTGTCAGAGCCATAATTGCAGCTTTTAGAGGCTCTGATTCGGTTAATATCAAAACTGGCTCCTGGAACCACTGCTTGGCTTGGATGAAAAAATGTAATTTATATATATATATATATATAAAAATCTCCTCCTCACCCTCCGCGCGGTGGTCTTTATCCCCTCTTTTTCCACGCTCGGGACCTGGGAGCTTGAGGGTTCTGCGCAGTATCTTTGCTGTTTACTGCGCTTTTCTGGACTGAGATGTCTGATGTTTTTCCTGGGATCTGCTGTAGCCACTCCTCCAGTTTGGGGGTCATGCTCCTTTTTCCTGATGATGAACCACACATATATATGCTATATATATGGATGATAAAAATATATATATATATATATTATATATATATATATATATATATATATATATATATATATATATATATATATATATATATATAATATATATATATATATATTAAAGAATAAAAGATAGTCAGTTTGCTCATAGATGGATTTGGATTTGTTAATGTCTGATTCCAATCCTGATTTATTTAACATCACAATCTGAGGGAAAATTTGAATCAAATATACTAAAAATAAGCTAAGATCTAAAAATGTATCGATGTCAACATAATGAAACACATTTAACCCTGCTGGCTTTATTTTTTTTATTGTTTTATTGATATGCTCAGGTGGCATCCTCCCTGAGGAGGTGTTCATGTCCCACCGCTCCAGAGAAGTCCCAGGACACGCTGGAGGGACTCTGTCTCTGGGCTGGGGACGCCTTGGAGTCCCACCGGAGGAGCTGGAGGACACAGTCGATTATGTGACCTTATCCCACTTCAATCATCCTCTCATCAGCACAACACAAGGAAAAAGTGCCTGTTAAAAGGGAAATTTAGGAAGTTGAAATGTATCAGCTTCAGTGTCTGCTACAGAGGTCCACAGATATCACTGTCCAATTAAACAGTGATATTAAACAGTTTGCCTCATTACCCATATTTAAAAGAAATCTAAGATGCAAACTACTGGAAACTTAGACTGCTGCCCCCGTGACCCCAGATAAGAGGAAGAACATGGATGGATGGATGGATGGATGGATGGATGGATTATTATTAACATTTATGGGCCTATCTATGTTCAAAAAATCTATATAAGAAAAAAACTTAATACACATTTCTTTCTTACATTTATGTAAACAGAAGAAGTTTCAGATAAGATTAAGATTTTTCTCTTGCTCTGTCTTAAAAAGTCATTACATCTTTATGTTGTTTTAATGTAGGTCGACTCAGTAGCACATAAGCTGCATTAATGGAAAAAGTGAAACATCTGAAAATATAAAGTCTAAATTCAGAAGGTCTGAGCTGATGACTCTCCAAACGATGGGTGTAATTTCTGGAGTTCAGAGCAGCTGTAATGATGTGCCTGTTAGTAGTGACATGACACACTGATGCCAGCCACACGATCCATTACATCTGTACATCCTGTTAATCCCAATTTTGGAATAAAACCTTGTCAAATGTTTGTTTCTTTGCTGTTAAAGTCGGACTTTGGTGTTCAGGGATTATCTTGAGAACATGTACGTGTGTTATATGTTATTTCTCAGTATGCAACATGGAGAAAATATTTAAATGGGATACAGATATAGCACTAGAACAATTGCATGTCAAGGTATTTGCAGACAGAATAACTGCCTGGGGAAGAAACAGGTCCACAAGAATATGTATTGCATAGTATGATTTGAAAAGATACATATTTCAGGATTAGTGGACTGAAAAACCCGAATGATCCATGTCAAATGAACGTCTTGTGATCAGAAGTTAATAATATCATAATTGGGTATCTCTTTGCTGTATTGTCAAATAATTAGCAACTTAAAAAAGTAATGAAATTAAATTAAAATCTGCAGAAGATATTAAGAACATTTTAATTAAAGAGGCAATGACACCAATAAAAAAAAACCTTCAGTCTTGTTATTTTAAGCTCCTGAAAACTAGGAGCATGTGCAAAAGACAATTATGAAAGAGAAACACCTGGGCTCCTACAAATCAGGTTTCCTCAGCATAACTTGCATGTAATATACAATAAACAAAGATCGATCTGGTTCTGTAGCTGTGCTTCATAAGGTTTATATTAGATAGCAAAGAACATAACTTGAAGCAAATTTCCATTATTGCATCATTTCTTTGTACGAAACACGTCGTTCTTCTGGAGTCAAATCCCTCTGACGCACATGTTCCTGCAAACAGAATTTCTCAGGGCTCAGTGGTGCAGACCCAGGCTCTGAATGAATCTGAAGTTACAAACATGATCCCAAAAGCACCAGTGCTTCAGATGTGTGCACTTTGTTTTGCTTTGTGAATATATCCAGTGAACTGTCTTTTCTCACAGATCTGGACATAATGAGGCCCTGAGCAGGCGAGCCGTCCTCGGGGGCGTGTCCGGGCTCAGAGGGGGACCTGTCATGTCGGTCTATGATCCTCACATGAGCCACTGTAGATTTGGTTCCTCCCAAAGTTTAATCTGACTACGGCTGAAACAGCCTTGACCATAACAAAGCGTCTGCTGCTCATCAGAGCTTGATTTATTTTTTATGTGTTGCATCGTTGGTCCAAGGTGAGCAGAGCAAAGCAGCAAAGAGCAGAGCTGGACTTTAACTGTGATCAAGTAAGATCTGCACATTTACATATACACTACAGGATCATATATGTTTTAAAATGGTAATAAATAAAAATAAAACAAGGCCTTTTGGGGAAAATAAATGCCATGCCAAGCAACTATAACTATTAATAAACATGGACTTAAACAAACTATTAACCCACAATGGAAGTTACACTATATTACACCATAGCTCACAAATAATAGTAGCAAAATGTGTTAAAAATTGATTCTCTTTAACCGCTTTCTTGCCCCCATATCATGTTTAAAAAGCCCATGGATCACCAAACTTTTAAATATAGTACAGTGCATGAACTCAACTTTGGTTTTGCTTTGATAAATGACTTTCTGAAGGGACATGATCATTTTTTGCATGAAACCTTCATAGACAATACTGTATGCTCCATTGTGCTGTAGAATCACGCTGACACCTCATTAAATTCAACTTTTCTGTAAAACACAAATGAAATATTTCTGAGGGAGCTCGAGGGGAGACAAAGAGAAAGGGAAAAGATCACCCCAGGACACAAAGACACAGAGACGTGGTCCGATGCTGTGAATCCAAATGCACTTTTCAACATTGGAGATTTATGGAGGTTCTGTTCTTTACTCACCACACGCTGACAGTTGGATTATATTTATCCAGAAAGTAATATTTGTTAGAAATGCTACTTCACGGCACCTCTCTCCAGACTGTCCACCAGTACCAGACCTGAATTTTAAAAGAGATCCATGTGGCAGCGTCTCTTTGAGCCTGAGAGAGACTCAGAACAAAGAGCTGGTGATTTCTCAAAGTTAGACCTGGCTTTGGTTCCTTTGTGTCTGGTTGAGTTTCCTCAAGTTTCTCCCATTAACCTAAATTCTGCATAATTCCTCAGGTCCTCCAGGTCACGACCTTCTTGTTTTCTGACACGTTACATTAGCATTAAACCAGGGGTCAGATGTTTCCTTGTAAACTTGCACCTTACAGCTGTGGTACCTGATTTTCAAACCATGGAAGGAGAAAGTGGATATAAATCTGCCTCAGTTCAAACCTCTCACAAACCCTTTGGAACATGCATGATTATTTTGTCCAGTAGTATTTCAGAAGTGAGTGAAGCATCCCGTCCGCTCTCATGATCATGTAGCGACCTGCTCCATCATGTGCAAACATGATGTTGAATCGTGTGGAAAGGACATGGATCTTGTTCATGTATCATTATCTGAATGTTTATGGTCAGTTACATTATGGAAATGGTGTGTGCTGAGATTGTGTTTGTGATGCACCAAATGCCTGTGTCTCATAATATGGCTGGTGTATGCTGGGCCATGCACAGGGAGAACACTCTGTGTGACTTGTGTATTCTGTGTGTGTTTGGGCCGGAGTGTCCCTCCTTATCAAAGAAACATGTGACAGAGCAGCATGTCGGCTCTTTTCTGTGGAAGAGGCTGTGTCCTCATGAAGCGAACATTTCTGGTGCCTTTACAAATAAAGACATGTGATGCTATTTATTATTTAATATTGTTGGAGTTTCTCTGATCTTGCTCAGATATAAAGAAGAAAATACAGCATCTAAGAGACTTGTGATGTCTTGTTTTCTGAGCTGTGGAGAGGTCATTCACTGTTACAAATGTTCACATGTTTGGGCAGTACTGGAGACATAAATGTCATTATTTACTTTAAAATGAGACAATTCAACTGCCTCAAGCACAAGCTGAGCTTTAATAAGTCGTATCAGAGGATGTGTCAGGTGTTGCCCTGTTGTCAGATTCACTTTTGGATAAACTGAGCTTGTTCCTCGTTGGTTTATTGTTTTGTTTTTTGTTTTTTTTACTTTTGTCCAGCCTCTTTAAGTGTCTTGAAAAGTATTTGTCCTAAACTATTTTAAATGTAATAAGGGGAGACACTGCCGTCCAAACTCAGTCTGTTGCACTTGTTTTTTTGTCCTTTTTGTCTCTTTACACAGACTTTCATATAGAAACTCAACTGTCCTCTCTGCACTGAAATAAATTTAAATATTTACTTGAGTCGACTGCAGCCACAGAGTCGTTCTGTGGGACATTTTAAATTCAAGGCAGTTTTCTCAAAATGCATTTTCCTCACACAGAGACAGAAGAATCAGACTTTAAGGCAGCACCTCTGCACCAAACTTTACACTAATGACACTGAGATTCTGATGAAACAAGCATCTTTTCATCTGATTCCAAGTCTAATTTATTTAAGTTTTAACTCCAAAAAAATGAGGTTTTTCTTTTAGTCACTTTCAGTGTGATTTTGTTTAGTCCAACACTAAATAATAAATCCAAAATCTCCTTCTCTAAATGTTTTAGTATTTACTATGACAACAAGACGAGAAATTTAAACGTGGCCAGAAAGTCCCAGATATGGTGCATTTTGACCATTTTACACATTTAATGCCTTATTTACACTTATAATGCCTTTTTACATGAAAACATTACATGAGAAAACATTTGTAATACATTTTCCCCAGATTTATGTGGTTATGTGGTTTATTGCTCTCTCTCAATGAGATAAAGTGTAAGAGATACTCATATTCTCACATGACTCACACTGAAAGTTCCAGTGACGGTTCGTTATGGGAGATGTTCAGAAGATTCATGCTGATTATTTACTGTCCTGTTCGTGGTAATGACTCATTTAGCCCTGGTCCTCGGGGGTTTGCACTGAGGGGCCCTGCCTCCTCTTCATTATCTTTTCTCAGTTAATAAAACAAAAGGTGAGTGTGGGACCTGCGAGTTATGATAATGCTTCACCACAAATTAAACATGAGCCATGTTTTAATGAAGAGTTTATCCTCGTTTTCTACTAATTGTAATGAATCTAAATGAGACCAGCAGAGACACAGAGACACGACAGAGACACTGAGCTCGTCTCCATCAGGACAAACAGAGAACTGAACGCTGAAAATGATTTAAAAGTGCAAATGTGAAAAAGAAGTGAACTGTCTGTGTCTGAAAATGTTTCAAAACGAATTATTGAATAATCTGAATAAATTGCTATTATGGAAACGGCCAGTAAAAGCTTGAATGTTTAAACTGAAGTGAAAGTTCTTTACAAAAGCTCTGGGCGGATCATGTCTTTCATACAAATCACTTGTAGAAACACTTCCTCCGTGTCTTATCACTGAATGAAGTGAATATTGAAGAAGCCTGAACTTCAGTCCTGTTGGTTTATTTCCACATGCACAAAATGATCTTTATTTTGTCCCAAAACATTTTCTCTTTGTGTATTTTCATGATGTAAGTTGATGGAGGCTGGTCATTTGTTGGATGTTCTATCAGTGGTTCATTTGTTGGATGTTCTCGCAGTGGTTCATTTGTTGGATGTTCTAGCAGTGGTTCATCTGTTGGATGTTCTAGAGGTGGTTCATTTGTTGGATGTTCTAGCAGTGGTTCATTTGTTGGATGTTCTAGCAGTGGTTCATTTGTTGGATGTTCTAGCAGTGGTTCATTTGTTGGATGTTCTAGCAGTGGTTCATTTGTTGGATGTTCTAGCAGTGGTTCATTTGTTGGATGTGTTCTCGCAGCAGTGGTTCATTTTGTTGGATGTTCTCGCAGTGGTTCATTTGTTGGATGTTCTAGCAGTGGTTCATTTGTTGGATGTTCTAGCAGTGGTTCATTTGTTGGATGTTCTCGCAGTGGTCCATTTGTTGGATGTTCTATCAGTGGTTCATTTGTTGGATGTTCTATCAGTGGTTCATTTGTTGGATGTTCTCGCAGTGGTTCATTTGTTGGATGTTCTTGCAGTGGTTCATTTGTTGGATGTTCTAGCAGTGGTTCATTTGTTGGATGTTCTAGCAGAGGTTCATTTGTTGGATGTTCTAGCAGAGGTTCATTTGTTGGATGTTCTATCAGTGGTTCATTTGTTGGATGTTCTATCAGTGGTTCATTTGTTGGATGTTCTATCAGTGGTTCATTTGTTGGATGTTCTATCAGTGGTTCATTTGTTGGATGTTCTAGCAGTGGTTCATTTGTTGGATGTTCTCGCAGTGGTTGTTTTGTTGGATGTTCTCGCAGTGGTTCATTTGTTCATTTTGGATGTTCTATCAGTGGTTCATTTGTGGTTCATTTGTTGGATGTTCTAGCAGTGGTTCATTTGTTGGATGTTCTAGCAGTGGTTCATTTGTTGGATGTTCTAGCAGTGGTTCATTTGTTGGATGTTCTCGCAGTGGTTCATTTGTTGGATGTTCTCGCAGTGGTTCATTTGTTGGATGTTCTATCAGTGGTTCATTTGTTGGATGTTCTAGCAGTGGTTCATTTGTTGGATGTTCTAGCAGTGGTTCATTTGTTGGATGTTCTAGAGGTGGTTCATTTGTTGGATGTTCTAGCAGTGGTTCATTTGTTGGATGTTCTAGAGGTGGTTCATTTGTTGGATGTTCTAGCAGTGGTTCATTTGTTGAGCCAGAGGGGAGGAGGAGTAAAACATAGGGCTCATATGTTTTGTGAAGAATTTATAACTGATCCAGGTCAAAAGTTGAGTTCTAAATTGATCATTAGTTTTGAGTGAACTGACACTAAATATTTTCTTCTGTCTTTCATCATTAAGAGTCTCATAAATCTTCAGGATGATGCTTTTATTCTGAATGTACAGTGACAGGTTGTCTTGTCCAGAGGACATTTTTTCCGATGGAGTAAATCGAGTCTTTTCTTTTCCTCGGTGGGATTTTGTTCCTGTCTGACATTTGCTCCATTTAAAAGGCAGATCCAATCACATAATGTATGCAGAGCCTGTTCTTTGTGTAGCTCTTTGTGATTCTGAGTGATCAACAGAACGTACAAGACACCGTCAAGGTGCCAATGCCATCTCTGCAGGACAGTAGCGCCACCGTGTGGCCATGAACACAATGACGTCCACTGTGGAAATACAAATATAATGTATAAATCATTAAATAAAAGTCACATGAAGCCTTTTGTTTAAGCCAAAACCCAGGATTCTCAAGACAAAAATTAAATAAATTAATAAAAGTGACCATAAAGAAAATAAATATAAATATAATATATATTTAAAATATTCAAATTGAAGCCACAGGTTTATCTTAAATTAACAAAAGTAACAAGTTAATTAGAAAAATCACAGCTTCCTAAAACCGTGTGGACGATGGAAGAATTACATCAGCATCTCTCATTCAATAGTTTAAAAAAGACAAAAGATCACAGAGCAATAATATTTTATTCAGACGCAGGGCTTTAAACATCCATTCAGGGGAGGGTGAACGTTACATCACACAGTTTCAACCAACCACTCATCAACAAATAGAACAGCAAGACCAGACACAGTGAGAGACAGTTTCAGTCTTTAGGCACCACCATCAGTTTTTTACCAATACCAACTTGAACACATCAAACCAAATGGACCCAACTTCAACACAGGGAAATATATGTCTCCACCACAACGATACGAACCTTTTAAAGCAACGACGATGAGGCTCAACAACAGCACAGATCACAGAAATAAACCAACAACCATGAGAAAGAAAATGAGATGAGTCCACTGAGTTTTACCAGCAGTACAGTAGTCACTCCCATTCAACAGGAGCCATTATTTCTACACATTTGTACATTATCTGAGGCATAGATAAAAAATAATCAACAGTCCTTAAATGAATATTGCAGTAAAATAACCTAAAAAACCGACACCGTGCACAAAAGGCACTCAAATGTTTGTTTATGGTATAAATTATAACAAACATATCTAGATACATTTACAGTTAATCGTCTTATGAAATTGATATTACCTGCAAGAATATGCATATTTAATTAACACAAACGTAGAAAAAATCTAAGAATTATGAAGTGAAGTGATACCAGCGGTGGCCAGTAGGATGAGGCAGAGCACCGTGAGATTTGCAGTTGTTTATTTTCCTGATTTTTCGTGGGATAATAAATTGAATGGATGATTGACATGTGGGTAAATCCAGTGCCTGTTTTTACATGCTATTATCTCAGGTTTTTTGACAAGCTAATTCAGAATTTCCATAAATATTAAGGCCAAACCATTCAAATTATTTCATTTGTATGACCAAGACAAGGCACCACATACAACCATTAGTCCAACTGCTAATAATAAGTTGAACCGTTTACAGCGCAAACATGCAGAAGATACCGAGCCTTTGGGATGCGGAGCACAGAGCGACAAGAGTGAGGAAAATAAATAACTACGGAAAAAGAACAGATAAAAACTGTTACATGACCATAAAATAAACTATGTCTTGAATGTAAATATTTCAAGTTTTTACTGTTGATTGTAACAAAACAAATAAAACAAAAAAGAACAATTGTGGCGTTTTCACGGCTTCTTCACAAAGTTATGTACAGTGCATTTATCAAACGCTTTCAGAGCTCACAGTTTGGATGCAGGACATGTGCGTCGAAAAAATGTTCGAAATCAAACAGGATTAATGGAAGTTTGTTCAGGAGGATGTACAAAAGTAAAAGTAGCTATTGTATTTACACATTTACTAGAAGAATCCTAGGGGCGTTCATACACAGGATAAAGAACAGAAGTGTCAGGTGAATACTCGGGTTGTGCAGTTCAGTTTGTAAAGTTCAGATTAGTGCTTTTTAGGTTTTTTTTTTTGTTTTACAAGTACCAACAAATTCAGCTTCAGAGCCTGTTTTAAAGTCTGCACAAGTCCAGTGTTTCCTTGATCTCTCCCAGTACATGCAGGAGAAGTTTACAATGCTACATACTTATATTTGTTTAAATACCTTCAGGAATAATGGTAAAACTGCAGATTTCATGGGTTAAAGAGCTGGACTTTCTCTCTCAAGTATTGCTGCACTTGTGTTAATTCAGTTCTTGAAAAAACGTGGACACTGGTTGTAAATTGAGGTAAAACGTAAATGCTTTCTACATATTTAGAATAACATTTTCCTATCACATCTTTTTTTTTTTTTTTCACGCATTACCATGGAGACACACTGTATCCTGAACATGTTGGTGAGTAACCGTCCCACACGCCGCGCTCCTCGTGCTACATGTTCTTATCTAACGCTTCGTCGCTGATGTTGGAGCTCGCTGAGGGGCTGTTAGCGGGGAACATTTTTTCCGTCGGGGTGATGGCGGGACTCCCCACGCCGGATGAACTGGAGCTACTGGAGCGATGTGATGCGGTGGGGGCGGGGCGGACCGGTCTCATGGAGGGGGGGCGGAGCTGTGACCCCGCCAGGCGAGCGGACAGGGCGGGTTTAAAGGTGGTCATCATTTCGGAGGTGGAGGAGCTGCTGCGTCTCATGGCGGCGTCAGGGTCCCGGATCATGATGGTGTGAAGGGGGCTGCCCGGCTCGGAGCTCACTGCCGGGTTCTTTAGGGGCTCCAGAGTGTCCAGGACCACGTCAGGGGCCTGCTTCACCGTGTTCTGACGCTCCAGTTCACGCAACTCGTGCAGGGCTGTGGTCATGGTCTTCTCGATGTCCTGCACGAAGACACACACATTTTAATAATGATCTATAACCACAACATGAACATATTTCTGTTTATTTTAAAGGGACAGGCATTTCCTATATTACAAAACATTTATTCTTGTGAGCTATAAGCCGTTTCATAATGTCGTTATCTCCTCAGAAACATTCCTGGACTTGTATTTTGTCCTTTATTATTAGTCTGTTACATCTCCAAAGCTCAAAATGCTCTGTTCCACCTTGTGATGTCATGAAGTGGTAGTTTTCAACTGAACACCTACCCTTTACCTTTAGTTCAGTAGAGGTGGTAATTTCAGGGCTGAAATGATCCAAATGATTCTAGTGAAGGTGTATGGAGTTTAAAAACACAGTGGAGCACTTCCTGTATCACCACATGATGACATCACTCGTACCTGGAGTTGTTTGTGATGAGGAAAAACATAACAAAAGATCAGAAAATAGCCTAATGTGGCTCTTTAAATGAACCGTCTGCCAACGGCTGGTTTGTGTTATTTGTGTTTTTAATGCCAGAGTGACTCGTTTAAACTGTTTCAGCTAAACAAAGGTCAAGGACAGTTAAAGGTTCACTATGTAACTTTTTGGTAGAGGGTGTGCCACCTGCTTGTCTTCGTGGAGATGTTAGTGCTTTTGCCTGAAATGTTCCACAGTATGACCTTAAACGTGAAGTTACAGGCAGAGAATTTTTATAGATATTTGCATTTATTTCTGCAATTATTATGCAAGTAGTTTAAAAAGGTGAAGATAGATAAGGTTAAACTAATAGTGTGGAACATTTCAGACATAACATCCATCTACTTTCTCTCAAAAGTGTTCATCAAAATGAAAAAGAAAACGATTTATATTATAAATTATAATCAATCTGGTATCATAACTATTCAGAAATAAATTGTTCAACCGTTTGACAATTGTTCAGCAGATCCAGACCAGTCGCTCCACGTCTTGAGTTTGAGGTGAAACCTAAACTCTAACCTCAGCCAGTGCCTCCGTCTCCAGTGACTTGTGATCCCCGAGGCTGCTGTGGCGGGTGGCTCCTGGGACTGGTCTCAGAGGGTGTCCCTCTGGGTAGCCCTTCCTCTCAGGGTAGTTGACATTGCCTGAACTGCCGAAAGTCCCCAGACGCCTCTTCTCTGGGCTCTCCAAGCGGCTCTTACTTATGGAGATCTTATGTGGACTGCTGGGACAGGCGGCGGCTCGAGGGGGAGCGTCTGTGCCTCTGGTGGGGCTCTGAGTGTCTGTCCCGCTGCGCCGACGAGGGATAGCTGCTCCGTCTGACCGTAATCTGACCCTGAGGAGAAGAGAAACTGAGGGTGACTGAGGGCACGATGTTTTAGTACATTTATATGGTGTAAGTATTATTTAAGTATTCATATAAGGACAAAAACTGAACTATATCCCCCTCATGGCCTCCCATCTCTCTGTTTCCAGATGAACATACAAACACTCTGGTCTTTGGGTTAAGAATAATTCATCATTTCAATTTTCTAAATTTACTTTACATGTGGTAGAACTGAATAAATCTTACATTGTGCTTTTGAACTTTTGAACACCTCAGCCATAAATGAGTAATCTCTTTATGATATTTCACAACATCCATATAAATAATCTCAATAATTAGCACTTAAACTTAAACGTACCTTCCCATATATCCTCCATAGTTATATCGTGGACTTGTTCACTTGGAGACGGCTCATCGTTTTTACATGATCCTTTATCGTCTAATAACGGTCCACTACTCGCTTCACTGTCGGCTTTCTGGCTCAGGTTATCGGAGAAGGCATCATCTCTAGAAGGACAAAAACACACTTACACATGTTTTGTACTTTCACTTATCTCACGTCTGCAGTCCCTCACAGGTCTTGCACCACGATGTACTGGTGCGGGATGAGCCCGTCGACCCCGTTGTGGCGCCCCTCCCACCAGTCCTCGGAGGCGCGGTGGTACAGCAGCAGAGACGCTCCCTTTTTGAAGGACAGCTCCCTTGGACTGCGGCCCACATAGTCAAACTTAGCAATGGCCTCGATCTGCTCCACTTCTGAAAAAGACACAGGGAAAATGTGGAACAAAGAGCAAACTTCCACAACACAGAGAAGATCATTAGTTTAGATATAAAAGCCTGGTCTATACATCATGTTAGGCCATTTTAATGCACTGAAAATGATGTGCTTTAATTTGATCATGGTTTTCTTCTTCTTTTCTTTTAAGTGTAACTGGATCCTAACATCATGAGCCTGTAACAGGATAAAGAGCGAGATGCTCAATAGCATATTGTCTGTAACCCTTTTAGAGCAAGTAGCATGTGTCTGAATGTGTCTGCCAGCAGGGGGCAGTACAGTCCACAACTGGAAAATCTATTAACAAAAAACACATTTTTGCTGCTAGAGGACAGATTTGTCAAAGCCAAACTATAAAGAAAAGCTCAAGGCACCGTTTAGAGAAATCTTCACCACTATAAGAGGTCAGCTCATGCACCTCGACTGACAATAATGAAAGAAATAACAATATGTGGCAGTCTTTGGTTGAATTGAACTCATTTCACTTTGTAAACTGCACACAACAGATGTGTCATGTCACAGACAGCAGCCCGTGACGTCTGATTATGTACCATCCATGTTTTGGGCCTTTTCTGGTGTGTTCAAAGCTCAAAGGAGAAGAGTGGAAATGCTGCACAAAAGGAGAAAGTCCCAGGGGATTTGCTGACTAACACTGAACAAAGAGAATAGAGGAGGGGGGTCGGGACTCGAGAGAGAAGACACACACACAAAGACACACACACGCACACACGCACACACACGCACACGCACACACACACGCACACACACGCACACACACGCACACACACACACACACACACACACAAATACACACACACGCACACACACACACACACACAAATACACACACACACACGCACACACACACACAAATACACACACACACACACACACACACACACACACGCATGTACAGGAAGGCAGATCAAAGAACAAGTGCCGCATGCCAACACTGTTTACACTGATCGCCTTCAGATAGAAACAAACCTCTGCAACAAAATGGACTAAGGGCATGAACCTGGGACTATTTTCACAGATTTATTTTAAGTCTGCAGGTCTATGACTAACATCAACAGCCAAACCAACCAGATGAGGATTTAATCAAACTAGTTTTTATCCAACCAAAAGCAGAATGAGCTCCGAGGTGCAAGATTTGACTTTGCTTTCTGTGCTAAGTATCTGTCAGTTAACAAAAGCTCTGTTTAATCGTGGATATGCCCTTACAGGTTTAATAAGAGACTGAACAACTGAACTGGGCTGCGGTGCCTTAAGCTGCACACAGCTCAGTTTAAGCCATAGTTGGACACTTTATTTGAAAGATAAAAGTCACTGACAGTCAATCTTAAACATAAAAAGTGTGACCATCATGTATAATGTTGTTGTGATTAATAAACAAAGCTTCACAGTGCTTGTTCAATCAGTGCATCTATGAGTTTACTTTTTATCTGTGGACACCTGAAGAATATTTATTGCTGCAATAATAACTAATAGGGATCCAAAATAAAGAATGACAGATATGTAATGTGTAGTGCAGATAGATAAAGGATGGATCGTAATACGAGCCACAGAAACAAACCTTCGTCACTGGTGTGTGGCTCAGTGCCATTGTCGGCTTCATCAATGGTCCCAGGTTCACTGTGAGGACTGTCACTGCAGGAAGCACAAAAAACGTCACAGTAAATGTTTGAAACGTGCATTAACTGGTGTTGAAGCTGAAGCGCACCAGTACTCCTCGCCCCCCGTCATGCACTTCTCGTAGAGGGGTCCGTCCAGCTCGCGGTGGCTGGGGAAGATGAGCTCGTGGTGGGTGATGATGGTCTTGATGACTTCGTTGACATGAGCCTGACAAGCCACAGGGTCCTGGCCGTCCGGGATGGGCATCAGCGTGGGACCAAAGCAGATCGCCAAATTATATGGATCCATCATGTTTTCATCACTGTACTGAGACAAACTGGGAAAACAGTGAATCAATGAGGATTAAATAGAAACATAATATTCATACAATATTACAAATGACTGATATAAACATAAAAGGCCTCTATTATGCACCAAAGACAAGGGAACTTTCAAAGTTTTCTGATGGAGGGTATAGACTTGTCGTTTTAACTGACTTTTAACTGCAATTTCAATGGCCTAAAGAAGGTTTTGAGCACATCATAAGAAAACTAATATCATTTAAGTTATGTATATTAAGAGTTACATTGAACAGTTCAGACTTTAAAAACTGTAATACAGAAATAACTCGTATGTCAAGAATACGCAGCGTGGACCATTATCTGTGATGGTAAAAACACATGATTTTTGCAATGTAGCAGTGAAAATCTTTCTTTTGAGAACTTACTGGTTGAGGAAGGCAAACAGGTATCTCATCACAATAATAATCGTGTGAGGAAGAGTCACAACAATCTGCTGGATGTGATGAGCTCTTTCCACTCCAGAATCCAGCTCTGGAAAAAAAGAAAGAAACATAAAGACGCAGAAGTTAGTCCAGCAAGAAGCAAGAAGCACTGCAGCAGAAAAAAATGCATGTTTCATTGATTAAAAATGGTCATCACAGAGGGAAACTGACACACATACTTCCCTGTTTGAGGACCTGTTATCACATTACACAGTGTGGACTTTGGTGGAGGAGTCTGGTGCCCTGTTAATTATCAATGATATAAATAATGTAAAATAATGCAGTTTGATGCCTATAGTGGCTGGAATAAACTCCACACATAAAGTCACCCGCTCCTTAATCTTTGGCTTCATTTCAAGTTCTTTTTTAGCACAAAGTAACGCAAATGCCCAAAGAAATAAAATACGAGGAGACTGTAAACTCTGTAAGTTAACTGAAGCCACACTTTTGCCAAGCTCAAACCATCAAAACCTACAGGGAGGCCTTTCTGTGGTCGGCTCGCACTCTCCTCTTTACATGTAGCCTGCTAAATTTCAAGCAGAGTGCACCAGAGTTGAGATTGCTTCCATGTGCTGCTCTGCGTGCCTTTCTCTGCTTTGGCGAGGAGACTTTAATGGACGTATTTGATGAGCTTTAAGACTTCTTATGGCTCGCTACTTACTGATGGTGGAGATGAAATCCAAAAAGCGCTCCTTAGGAAAGAGGGGATTCTCCAAACCTCGAAAGTACAGCTTCAACACTCCTGCCACGGAGTTAATGTCGTGTTCATTCTGGTCATCAATCAGTGGGTCTTCACCTGAGAAAAGACACACAAAAGGAGATGTACTAAGGCTAAAAATGATGATGATATGCTATGATATTGTTATAAAATACAGATTCTTTCTTATATAAGGTCATTTTGTTGTCCCATTTCAGTCTCATCCTATTTGTGAGACAGAGAGTGCACACATTTCACTATAAAACTGAATGTAACGAGGATCTTTTTTCACTTTATTACTTTAAAAAGTCTCTATATATAAGAATCTTGTTACTTTCTACTACTATAAACCTACTGCTGACATGTACCAGGAGCAAACCCAAACATTCATCCACACTCACCTCTCTCAAATGAGTTTTTAATGTCATTGACCTCGACCTGCGACCCTGGGACGCGGAATATGCCTTGTTGCTGCAAACCTAAAACAAATAGAAGAAATATGCATGAGATTATAACAATAATAATCTGATGATAATCTGAGCACAGCAGAGTCTATGGAAACACATAAACCGGAGCAGGAAATGTAATCTCGTCATAAAGAGGGATGCGTATTTTTCGAGGAGAGGCCCCTCGTGTGGCTGCGACATATGGTTTCAGTTAGCCTGGACCTAATCAGTTTTCTGGAGTTTCATTTGCTCCAAATCTAGGGGAAAAAGGCCCGGAGGCTATAGCAACGGCACAGATGTGGAGGTAGACGGGGAGGGGGCACCAACCAAAACAACAACCAATGGGAGTTTGGAAAGCGAAAAGCCAATGTGTGAGATCTATTGTTATGAGCTTGTCAAAATCACTGGCAGCTGAGCACCTAGGGTCAGACTCAAAAAAAGCTAGAGGCCATTTGGGGAAATATATGGGCTTTTTCAATAGCACCTGTCACTTGTTATGGGACCTGAGCGCCGTCCAATCGCTCTGCAGTCACTTCCTGCCCTCTTCACTCAAGAGTTAGCCATAGAAGGGGACTTACCATAAAGATTGATGTAGCGGATACAGCTCTCGACAACAAGTGGGATGGGTTGACCTGAATCCTGGAGAGAAAGTAGAAAAATTATAGGAAAAAATAATAGTACCTTTGAGTTGTAGAGTGATTTTAAATGTGCTGGACAATAACACAAACATAAAAAGTGTGGGGAGGTGACAGATCACATGACTAACATGGTACGGGCAACAACAGAGCAATAGTAAAGTGTGTTATCAAAACAGATGCTGGTTAATGAAGTAATAAAGCGCTGGTATTGTTACTACACAGTGTGAAGAGCCAGTGTCTCTACTAGAAATACTATCAGTCTGAAAACATTATGCTCATTATAAAATGCAAATGAAACAGTGTCATTAAATCAAATTGGAAAATAAAATGATCATTGACGGTACATGAAATATAATTGAAACTTGATTGAAAGTTACGAAAGGTTTGGCCTATTAAGAACGTTCATGCATTATGGCGAAAATACTTTTAACTCTGCCAATACAAGGGGTACCTGGATGCGAGCTCGGGCATTCCTCCTTCCTCTGGGACAGAGGGAGCAGCAAAGCACAGAGAAGCAGAGGAAGAGAGGCAGACAAGCACAGTTAGCACAGATCAGGTGACACAGTGACCCCTACAGGTTAGAGGGCAACGAGCAAGGGCTGGCCAAAAGGAAAGAGAGAGGAAGTTCAGTGCATTTTAAATCTCCTGTCGTTTCAATCACAGAGACTGATGGGGCTGGGGATTCTGGGAGGAATAAGGAGACAGCTGATCTGCAGGCAGAGTGGGACTAGAGGTTAAACAAAGGTGTTTTGTCAGGACAGAGGAGCAGACAGAAGGCCCAGAGGAGAGCGAGAGGGCACACCACCATCACCGGATACCTGGATGAACGTCTCCATGTCACCGTTAAACAGCTTATGGTTATATAAGGAGCGAGGTCTAGGCTTCCGCATTTTCTGTGGCTTAGGGGGTAGACTGGGGGGTCTGGGGAATGATGGACAAGGAAACAAAATGATACAGTCTGTAAAATGGATAAAGTAAAATATATTCATGCAAGACATTCAAAAAGAAATATATGAAAATATCTAACAATATGTCCAACTGCGGAAGGCAAAAAGTATCTCACTATATGGAATTTAACTCAAAAGAATCTTAGCCAAGCAAACGTGAGTCTGATTTTTGATGGGTAAAGCGTGGCTAGACTTTCACAAATACCACATTTATTTTCAGAAAGGTCAAAAATTGGGATTGTTGAGAATCCAAATCTAAAACAAGCTGAAACTGAATAATACTAAAAAGTGCCCAATGCACACACTTAATTCTGTTCATCCCAGATAGGTCTTTTATTGGACATGCATATTATTTGAGAAAGTGCCCGGTCTTTTCAGGGCTTGTAAATGTGTAGCAACAGGTATAATCCAATAAAGCAAAAACATGCATAATATCATATGACATTTTGTTGCCAGGCTTTAGAATCACGTGTGAAACTGTCCTCACCTTGTGGTCCCACACTCTGCCCTTTCTCCTGCAGAGACAAGCACAGAGGGACATGTGTTAGCATCAGCATGATCTTTATAGTCACATTATGCAGGCTCCAGTGTGCAGCCTGACTGAACGCTTTGATGAGGCACAACGTGAGAATTATTGAACAGAGGAGGAATCGAGCTAACACCGTTTATAGCACAGCCACTGGGGAGAGAGCTGTGAGGACGTCCTCAGGGGAGAGCCTCTTTCAACTGAGAGGTACAGGGAGGGAGTGAGGAAGACGACGTTTCAGAGGGAGTATCATTATTGGTCTGAGGAATGACAAACTCAAACTCTACATTTAATAAACTTCCTATTTGAGCATTTAAAGGAAATAAAAGTCATATATTCTCATTAGTAATCATAGGTCTGGTATATACTGATGAAATGAGTTAATGTAAAACAAATCGTATAATAATAAGTCCAAATGAAAATAAGATCATCTTTGCTTGAAGGCGCATTATATATGTTTTTCTGGCAGAGGGTTGGCTACCTGCTTGTCTCCATGGAGATATTGTTGCTTTGTCTATGTTTCACAGTTTGCAATTATCCCCATGGACACAAGTGGGCGCTGTCACGAGGCCGGTCACTTCTGTGGAGAGACGACGCTCAGAGGAAGAATGCAGCGTTTTGTTTTATTTAGGTATTTTTGGCCATTAATTGTAATTAAATTAATTCAAGATGGGCAGCCTACATTTAATGCCACACTAATGGCCACACTGTGGAACATCCCAAACAAAGCAATAAAATCTCTATGTGCATTTGCAGGTGGCGGACCCTCCATCTAAAAGGTTGAATGGTGCATCATGTCATTCACTTTTACTCACACTGCTCTTATTAGCTGCAGGGTGGTACGGTTCCAGTGCATGAGTGAAGTGTAATGTACGTCTGAGGGTATTTTGTCTTGTGATGCACCTCTGAGGGGCTTTTTTTTCTTGTGATGCACCTCTGAGGGTATTTTTTTTTCTTGTGATGCACCTCTGAGGAGTTTTTTTTTTTCTTGTGATGCACCTCTGAGGGTATTTGTCTTTGTGCCTCTGGCTGGTCCTCACAATGGGCAGGGGTCAGGGTGACAGAGGCCACAAAGGGAACACATCATCCTGGCAGGTTTTTCTTTTGTTTGTTCGACGATGGACATGAAGAGCAAAGGCGAGACTCTTCTCAGCATCACAGTGGCAGATGGGACAGGGTCTGCGGAGCGTTCAGCTGAAGAAATAACACTACATTTCCCAGACATCATTGCCCTGAGTGATGGCCTGTCTACCTCTGACCACCCAGCCCTCAAGTCTCTGTAATGTATAACGTCACCTCAGAAATAGAGTTTTTGATTTATATTTTGATTATGGAAGATTTCAGGAAAAATGCTGGTGAAATTGACAAATGTTAAAGAAAAAAAAAACACAAAAAAGCCACATCTGAAATAGTCTCTTTTGTCTGGGCAGGTATTCCTCACAGTGTGTGGACTAAAGTCTGTCCACGTCATCACGACTCGTCTCCCTCACGACCCGTCTCCCTCTCGACCCGTCTCCCTCACGACCCGTCTCACTCACGACTCGTCTGCCTCACGACCCGTCTCCCTCACGGCCCGTCTCCCTCACGACCCGTCTGACTCACGACCCGTCTCCCTCTCGACCCGTCTCCCTCTCGACCCGTCTCCCTCTCGACCCGTCTGCCTCACGACCCGTCTCCCTCACTCCCTCACGACCCGTCCTGCCTCACGGCCCGTCTCCCTCACGGCCCGTCTCCCTCACGACCCGTCTCCCTCTCGACCCGTCTGCCTCACGACCCGTCTCCCTCTCGACCCGTCTGCCTCACGACCCGTCTCCCTCTCGACCCGTCTGCCTCACGACCCGTCTCCCTCACGACCCGTCTGCCTCACGACCGTCTCCCTCATGACCCGTCTCCCTCACGACCCGTCTCCCTCACGACCCGTCTCCCTCACGACCCGTCTGCCTCACGGGACAGAAATCACGTCAGTATTAGACCCATAACATGATGAAGTTCAGATATGGCTTAAACAAGTTAAGATTAGGTTTAGGCTAAAGTTAGACAAATAGTAAGTATGGTTTAAATTAAAGTCTCCAGAAAACTAAATAACCAAGTTCCCAAAAAGCATAAAAAACAAATGTGTGAGAGTCACTCCGGTGATGATACTTTCCACGTCCAATGACAAAATAGTGTTGATGTTTCCCCTCATCCTCTGCAGATCTGTCCAGTTACAAACACGGGGCCTGTCCCTGTCACATGTTCTCTCAGCAGCACTAACACGCCCAGTTATAGTCCAGCTCCGTGTGGTCATGTCTCTGTCACACTCCCTCAAACTGAATGTTCACAAACACGACTGTGGCTGTTAAAGCTCAGGGCTAATGAGCCGCTCTGATTGATCACCTGAATAATTCAACACGGGGGGAACCTGGAGCCATATGCCCTGGGCTGCTGCGTACAGTCCACAAAGAAACGACACTTTATTGTTTCTTTGGAGGAAAAATACTTAGTTTAAAAGGTGAAATACATATGGAAATGACCATCACTATTAATGGTGAAATTCTACTACTACAACTACGACTACGAGTACTAATAATACTACTAACAACTAACACTCACTTCTACCACACAGATTATTGTAGCCGTATTATTGATGTACAGACTGTGTGCTTATATATAACTGTCTACTTGGCACTTTGTTCCAGTGGTGTATGTGTCTCTTTATAGTGAGATATATTGTGTATTTGTCTCTTTATAGCGACATGTTTTATGGTTGTTCTGTGTTGGCTGAACAGCGACGCTCTTTAAACAGATAAGTGCCATTTGAAAAAGTTACACGAGGCTCGCAGTTTGCACTTAGTATAGTAAGATTTTCAAAAGCCAAATCTATTTTTACAGATAAAATCCATTACACATTAATGTCTTTAACAAAAAAAGAAAAACCTATTTTGTTTTGTGTTGTGAATAAGGATTTTCCCGAAGGAATTCAGTCCTTTTTTAAATTAAGAAGTAGTTACTATAATTTAAGAGGTTTGAATCCAGTAAAATAAGAACTAATGTGAAGCAAAGATGTGTCTGTTTTAGGAATAAGACTTTGGAATGATCAATGATGAATTTAAGTTCTTTAAAACAGTCGGTCGCATGAGCCCAGACATTGTGTTGAGGATACTGATGTGTTCTGTGACTGTTTTGTGGAGTTATGTGTTGGTCAGGATGTTCTTACATAAACATGTGGCTTCAGCCTGATCCTGTAAAAATGAAGGAAATGTTTTGTTTTATCATTCATTTCAAAATAATTTCCATTTCTATTGTGTGAGTTATTTGTAAGTAAATAACACTCTTAAATTCTTTTGTTAATGAGCATTGAACAAAACACTGTCCCACAAAGACAAAGAGGAGCTACATTAATTATTAAATCCATTGTTAATACTGTGCCTCAGCTGTCTGTCTGCTGCTTTTCTATTAAGGTGCAGCCCTGATGGAGCAGCAGCTGCAGACACGAGCTGCTCTTTCTGATTGATTGGACATAAACTGTTCACGGCTGAGGTGACGCAGGGGCCCGTGGGAAGGGCAGGGGAAAAAGGGATTTTATTTTCTCCAACCTGGAAATGGTAATCTGCCCCTGCAGCATTAATATATAAGGTCTCTAACTAAATAGGGCCCTAACCAAAAGGAGATAAGCAGATTATGTCAACAATGTGGTGAGCTCCATGATAGATAACGGCAATAGTGAACTTAATCCCTTTAAATTATATTATTGTCTCTTAATCACACATTATAAGGGTCAATATGGGAAACATTCAAACAATAAAAAACCTTTGTACACGTGATGTAAATATTTCTTACCTCACACATTTCCATCATGGTATTGCAGAGGTACAGTGTAAATTAACTGTATTGGTGCAGAATATTGTAGTGCAGCTCACATTTTCTATTTATGACCCTGTTAATATAATTTATGTAAATGTAGTGGTCTGGGTGCGACATCACAGCGAGTCAATCTCATCTCCATTTCCTCCATAAACACAATAACCTCGCCCACAGACAGCGTTTTGTGTGACCCGGGACTGGAACATTGACCAAAACTAAAATTATTCACAATACAATTCAAAATCCATAGACTGTTTGACCAAAATGTGTTGTGGCGTAATGAAACTACAATTCTAAACATACATTTTGGGTGTAATTGGTTGTAAGAGAGAGAGAGCTGGCGGGCGTGGCGACGTGATTTACTTTCAGAAAGGAAATACAATCATCAAACTTTTAAATCCTAAAAATGAGCTGCTTTTCATAGTGATTTGGATGAACATACATGTTGTTCACCTCCTCATTAGTTGAAGTCAAAAGCCCCATAACCACAGAAGTGTAAAGAGCCTCTCACATGTATCTTAATCACAGGAACAGGACTGAACCCAAACACGATTAAAACACCAAAGAGATAAAACGTGTCTCTTACCTTCACCTAAGGCTTGTTTTAATAAATCGTGCTTGGCCTGCAGCTTAATGATGAGGTTACTGCCATTTAGGAACTCTTTGAATTTCTACAGAAAAGCAAAAAGGATTAAACTGATTAAACAGAATAAGGTGAAGAGATTTTCTTTTCACGATGTCGAACAAAAAATAATCAAACGGGTAGAAATATGTGAGTCTGATCAGCTTTTTAAAACGTTCCTCTGAGGAAATCGTCCTGTGTCGGGACTAAAGAGCAGGTTCAAAAGGACAATCATAAAAAACACACTTTTTAAGACAGATTTTATGTGTGTAACAGTTAAGGATTAGCGAGTACAGCTTCTAATAGTATCTGGTTGTCTAAGTGAGCACACAGTTTTATTATTAGCAGCTGGCACTCACAGAGAAGTAGAACATTTCGGTCTCCTGCTGGTTGGCCCTCCTCTTCGCCACGTTGCTTTTGCTCATGTAGGATTCAGAGGCCACAGATTTGATGGACTCAGTGGAGCGGCTGTGCTGAAAAGCGTCGGACACGTCGAAATCTTCTACAGTCAGCATGTCCTGCATCGTCTGCATGGTGGCGTCCAAGGTCTTCCTCACCTGCAAACAGGAAACTGACAAATGAAGCACTGAGGTCCACGGTGGAGCGTTTCCTCTGGTGGAACAGATGAGATTTTCAAGGACAAAAAGTGAGCAATTTACAAGAAAGGCAAATGTATTTCAAAGATTGACCTCTGGGAATGACATGAAAGTGTGAAGTGTAGATGATTGTAGGTGAATGAAGAGGGACAGGTTAGTCAAGGGAAATCATTTTATGCTTTTATATTAAAGTAAAGTGACTCATTCATTTCGATTCATTATCATCTGTGACGTCTTGAACTAGTCTGTGATGTTCAAAACCTTCTCCCCATTCAAAAAAATACAAGATTTAGTTTTAAATTGATCATCTCTAAGGCAACAGTCCTATTCCTTCATCGTCCTGAAACCCAAAGCCTTAGAATATGATCATTTATTTTCCATAAAAGAAACTAAATATGACTATAATCACAAATAAGAGGAGCTATAAGAGGAGCATTGCTATATCAACAGAATAGTTAAGTGCTGTGTTGTTAATTTTCATGAATGACATAATACTTGTCCACAAAATAGGACTGATCATAACAAAAGGACAACATCAGAAACGTTATTATGATTCGACTTAGCTTCTGTCTGGAGCTAATACCTTGATATTTTGTTTTCGGCTCAATATCATGTGAAGCCGGTGTTCCCAGATGCACAGGTCAGCGGAGAGTAATTGCCCAGAGGAGCAGATGGTGATGTGGACCTCCTCCTCGGCCCCGGGATGTGTGTGTGTGCCTGGGTGTGTGTGACGGGGAGGGGGTGCTGGAGGTTAGGTGTAAAAATGGGGCACGGGGATGTGACTCACCTCCTCATTTTCAATCTTTAAAGTGGCCAGACGAGATTGCAGCTGGTGGTATCGCATCAGGAGCTCGGTCTGAACAGGCTGCTGCGCACTGACCTGGCACACCTGGAAAACACAGAAGCAAGAGGAAAACATTTACTTTGCTACAGTAAATAGTTGTTTTTTTGTCATTTGTTTTGATAAGTAATAGAGTAAATGATATGATTAGTAAATAAAGCCCAAACTTCAGAGCGGGACCTCCACAATAACCACGTGACTGGAGAAGAATGTCTGTAATATTTTTCAGTGGCAAAATATTTGATTTATCTGAGTAGTTTAATTTCTCTGATATCAATAAGAAAGATAAATGTATATCTCCCAAGTCATTTACAAACTCCTCGCTCGCTGCATCATGACTAACACTCTGGAAACTATTTATCTAAGCCACTAATATTCGTAAAAAAAATATCTTCAAGTTAAAAAAAAAAAAAAAACCTTTTTGAAAGTGTAAAAATAGCAATGTGATCATTTTATTTGTTTAAAAATCACGGACTTAAATTTCTTCTCTTCATATAAAAACAGTACAGAGCCCCTGTCTCCTCACCTCATCCCCCATGTGGGGCAGGTACTCGAAGCGCATGGGGGGGCAGAACACCTGGTTGTGCATGTCCATGATCTTGTGCTTGTCGCTGCGAGAGTCCATGTTGTCCACGGCGCCCTCCAGCACGTCGAGCCCCTCGTGGCGTGACGTCTCCAGGTTGTACTCCGCAGACAGGTACGTCCTGAAGGCCCGGGCCAGGCTGGCGTGATACCCGAGGTCACAGCACTGGAACACAAGTCGATTAAGCGACAGAAATAATGAGATAAATGAATGAACTCTCAAATTAAACCAAGTGCCCATGTCCCACCTAATGAGGAGTGGACACCTTTTCTCAATTCTTTAATAGACTGAGTCCCAAATTAGAGTTACCAAAATAGCAGCTTAGTTTGGAGAATTACAGCCGGGCTAAGACACAGGGATAATTACAGAGCGTTATCACAGAGCTGTATAAAGTAACCTCATTAAGCAGAGGATGGAGGAGAGAGCTCAGGGCACTGACGGCTGAGGGAATCAGTAAATGTTCTTTAAGGTTTAGTAGAAACACTGAAAACACTGCCTCTCAGTGGGAGAAAGGAACTCCATATATTGACTAGTTTATATTTGTTATGAGAATAAAAAGCCTGTAAGTCAAATCAATCTTTACAATATTTAAACAATAAATGTTTTTGCTTCAGGTAGAAAAAGAAAAATTACAAAAATATACTTGTAACAAACGGCCTATTTCTTACAAAAGTAACAGCACTTTAGACCCTCACTTTACACACTTTAGACTGCACCTAAACTTTAGCAGCACACAGCACTTTGAACACTTAAAAATAGTTAAATGCACACAAAGGATTTTAAAATGTTTGTTTAATTTATCTGTCCTTCTGCCCAATTTTAGATCTGGAGGCACAGTGTCACTTTGATTGAAGCTGTGTGTCCTGGAGGTAAAAAAGACACATTTTAAGTTAACACATAATAATTATTAACTGGGATATGTGCAATACTGCAATGCTTGTTTAAGAATGTTTTTAAGTCTCCAAAGCTCAAAATGCTCTGTTCCACCTCATGATGTCAAGTAGTGGTAGTTTTCACGTTAACTGCTTCATTTCCCCGTTTTGCTCAGTGGAGTTGGTCGTCCCAGGGCTGGAATCGTCCAAATGAAGCTGTGTGAAGTTTAAAAACACAGTGCAGCGCTTCCTGTACTGACACATGGCATCACAAGGTGGAACAAAGTGTTTTTTGTTTGACAGAGGAGCAAGGTTTGTGTGTAAAACGTGTTTGTGACGAGGAAACAGCATTATAACACAGAGAATATCGTAATATGGCCCTTTAACTACACAAACAGCTGGGTTGGCCTTTTGTAAAGACTGAAGGATGAATCATTTCTACAAAGACGCCATGTCCTCCTGTGTCCTGCCAGTACAAGCCTGAACTCAGAGCCTCCAAATCCTCGTCCTCGGGCTCGGGCGGATTCAGAACGTCACGCTTTTCTCCAGCCTCAGACACTCAGTCCATCAAAGCCCCGTGAAGGTGCCGAAACAGCAACTTTCGACTCAAAATGCTTCGACCCGGTCAACATTTCTCTCATAAATAATCCTCTTTTGCATTTAAAAGCTGCACAAAAATCACACACAAACTTGCACCGGGTCTTTCTGCACAATGTGGAGCAGAACAGAAAACATTTGAATAAACCTAGTGCCATAGTTTGCAACACGACTTAGGACTTTTTCACAATTGAAGGAGGCAGATTATCAGAAAAACATATAACATTGTTGGTTAATTGCAAAATTTGAATAATGATTATATGAAGGTAGGAAGTTATATTTCTGCACTTTTTGTGGGTCATTTTACACATTTGTCTAACACTTAACCTTAATCTAATACAACACCAGACATTTGAGCTGGATTTACATAATATTGTCTGAATATCATTACATTTATTTCTATCAATAGCAGCTCTATACACGATTAACACATTCATTTAACAAAGCATGGACTACACAGACTTTTTGTGTTATCTGTGTGGAGAATTTCAGTGGTTAATTGTAATATTCAAACAAAAAGGGCCTAAAAAAAGAGGAAGATAACCTTTGGTGCACTGAATATGAATATGAGAAGTGGGTTGACGTAGCACAGACAGAGCAAAGCCTTGTTTGACACTTTCTTTTACCTTCCACATAGAATAAAAAAAGCAGAATCACAGGAGGAACAGAGTTAAAGGTTTGATCAGAGCCACATGAGGCGGGTGACTGATTATGGAGCATCTTAAAACTGAATTAGTGCCACTCACAGATATTATCAATCAGTTTGTTCCATTATGGCATAGTCAAAATAAATGACTGGTGGCCTGGGAGGTGTAAAGTTCAGGTTCCACATTATGGCATTAAACATATCCACCTTACATCTATTCTACAGGTGTTTTTCTGGATAAAACACTGAACGTGCAGCGTTCCAGTCAGTGTGGTCACTTCTCCAAACGTATGATCAGAAAAAAGACATTAAAATAATACAAATCAGAACATAAATAATCACAAATAATCATAAAATGAACATTAAAACAGAAGAGGTGGAATAAAAACCTTTCAACGTCAACAGTTTTCTTGCACAAAGTTTACATGTTTCTCCTGTTCTCCTGGTGGATGATTATACAGTATTCCAAAAAATAAATGTATAAATGTTGAACCATGTTATTTGTATTAGACCTTCAAATATTATGACAAATATTCAAATAAATGTAGGTTATTTCTTCGCCTGCCCCGTCTGTACTGCACATTTTTGACCTGGACACAAGGATTTCATCTGAAACCAGGTTATCTGTGAAATCTTTATAAGTTTAATTATAACAAATACAATGACCAATCAACATTTTTTTTTGTTCTTGGTCACACGCCTCCTCGTCTGAGTCATCATTACTCGAGTCTGTTTCCTCACTTCTGACTCATCAGACTTACTTTATAACATTTGCTTGTGTTGTAATGTCCTGTGTTTGTTATCTGCAAATGTAAATGTCGTAGCTATCATTCTGAACACTTTTATTCAATACAGATGTTCATTCATGTGCAAATTCACCAAAAACTGCCCCACAACCCACATCTCAAGCTGCCACAGACAATAAACCAAGGACAATGAGTGTGAACCACTGTCCCACAGAAGATAACGTTTGCCCGTGTCACGCTTTGTCGCCTTGATGTGTTAATTAATACCGAAAAATGAACCGCAAATATGTTGAGTGCAGCCAGTGGAACAGCTTGGTAACATAACAAGCTGTGATCCAACCAGATGGTGTGAGAGTGACAGAGCTGCAGAGTTTAAACCAACACGGCATCCTGGAGGAGAGATAAAAACAAACAAACTCACATCGATCATGTCCGAGACGTCGTGGATGTAGTATTTTGCCACCACGGCGTTGGTCGCTGCCAGGTTCAGCAGGTAGTCGTTGCGAGCTTTAGTGCACTTGAGCTTGTTCTCTGAATACTTGGCCTGTCTCTGGGGAGGAGAGAGGAGCAGGTGATGGTTACGGAAGTGGCAGCGATGTATGTGATTAAATGGAAATGTAGGATCACTGCGACGGATCAGAAAATGAGCTATCGAGCCGCCATTAAAGACATAAAAAAGTAAAAAATAAATAAAGTGTATCCTAACAGTTTAGCTTTAACGGGATATTTCATTCTAACTCTGTTTGTTTGTCTCCTCTGGTTGAAGTTGAGTTAAAAGTCATTAGGAACAGACTGTTTAAAAAAAGCCACATTACTCAACTACATTGTTCCCTTTTTTTTTATAGTTGCAGCATAAAACAGACACAGACAAAACACATTTTTGCTATTTTTGTAAGTAGTTCTAAATCCTTGCGTCATTTCAAATACAGAATTACAGAATTATTTTATTTCACCTGGAGATACTTTAGTAAGTCGTACGTAGAGTTAAGAAATTCCCCCCTGTAAGACTGTAATAAATCATGCATGTGCCCCTATAGCAGCGTGATTCTGCTGACAAAGACGAGCCACTGTTTCTGTAGCTCCACATTTTAAACACCAGGTTTAGCTCTGGTACCTTCTCCTTCATCTTCTCGATTTTGCGGACGGTGCGTCGTGGCTGCCTGTCCTCGTGTCTGAGCAGGTTCACGTTCAGGTCTCCAGATTTACTGAACTGCTTCTCCTCCTGCTTCTCTGCATCCTTCAGTTTGCTCTCGGCGCTGATGCTCTCCGTGTGGTACATGTGGTAGGTCTTCATCACCTGCAGGAGAAGAGGAGCAGGAGCAGGGGTGAGGGACGTTTCTCTCGTGTGTCCTGAGCTGATGTGGATCTATGGACTGTGGTCTATAGGCCATCAGACTATAACCACAGACTGAGGAGCTTATTTAAATGTGCTTTATGTCACTTTTTCTGGATGAGGGTAAATCGTGGAGACAAACACCACCAGGGTCAGGTCTGTGGACAGGCGATATCTGTCACTGCAATAATACATGTTTTTCAATGTATTTTTTTTAATAACAGACACATGATTCAATAAGATAAACAGATTATAGCAGAACACTGCATCAACACTTCTGTGGCTGACTCCCCATGACACAAGTTACATCGTGCACCTTTGAAATTAGACTAAAACTTGGATCAAATCAAACTTGTGAGCAAAATCTGAAGCTGTTTGATTGTGAACCAACCTGTGGGAATCATCTCATCCTGACACTTCAGGTAGACAACAATGATATTTTGTTCCTTTCGGTCTCATTGGTATGATAGCTGCTCAGAGTCTTTGGTGTGGAATGTAAAGAGATCCCCAAGAATCCACTTCCACATCAGTCCTCAATATGAAGCCTTCTTCCATCATTTTGTATATTTTTAAACCCTATAATCACATGTGTGCTGTATATCCAGGAGCCCGTGTCTTCAGCGTGTGGTCTCCTATCTGTCAAACTATCATCGCTCTCAGCTCCGCTCTCTTTACCGTGTCCCTCCTGCTCAGAACATCCATTTCCATCTGTTTATTTTTGGCCTTTAGACTCACTTTTACTTGAGGGACTCTAATGCTCCACCGGTGCTTCTCCCTGATGCGATGACTTGTCGGCACTGACATAACTTCAACGGCTCAGTTTTTCCAAACCCCACCGAAACCCCCCCTCCATGTCCCCCCTCTCGTTAAAAAAACCTCCAGACGGTGTAGTATTCGCTAAACGTCTCACATTTTTGGTGCGTATTTATAAGCAGGCTTCAGGATGTGCCAGAGTCAACATAAACACTCATTTATTTGTTTCTTCCTTTAGTTTCCTGTGATCAAATAGAAAGCACTGCTCTTAAGCCATAGGGTTCCTCTTAACTCCACAAGACGTTCTCTAAAGCGCACTTGTGGACACCATTAGAGCGTTCACAGCTGCAGTCTTCCCCTGACCTTTCACCTCTCCGCAGTAAAATGGAGCCTTATGGAGCCACTGGAAACTACCTGATTCAGGAGAACTTCAGAGCTACAACACATCAAAGTGCAAATAAGAATGTTCCTCTGAAATATGGGCTGAAGTTTAGATTATTACACTGTTACAGGCTTACAACACATTCTTAATTTTCAAATATTACATATGCTTTTGCTCGATTGGTCAATGGTGTCTTTGTCGACCAAGATTTTTATTAGTCAGTTAATGATTTCATTGGGAATATAAAGGATTTATCTGAACAACAGCAGAAAAGAGAAGATATACAGAGTGAGTCTATTCCTTTTTGTTAACCCCTGTCAGTTAAAATATCTAAATTGTGCTGCAAAGAATAAAAAGACAATAAAATAACATGCAGTAAATGGATAATTCACTACCAGTTACTGTCATTATTGCCCAAGGAAGCGCTAAGCCACAGTCAACTTGTACTCTCCAGAACAAAGCCAACATCAGAGACTCAAGTGAACAGGCTGCATCTCCCAGGCTGATACACATTTATACAACTCCCACTAAAATGTGTTTTAATCCAGCACAGAGACATGTAGGATAAAAACAGGCCATTTTCAGCATAAGGCCTGTCTACAGCTCACAGAGAACAGCCCCAGGACACGGACGCCTCAGATATAAGACATTTAATTGTGTTTTGTCAAGGCATCATGGGAGTAACTTTTCCTTCAGCTTTGCTCTCTGCTGTGAACCACTTAAAGTGTGTGTTTTATAACGAGGCAGGACCAGTGTCTGAGTGGCAGTATTACCAGGTCTTTATTCATTACATTTTTTTACTTTAATTTGTAACTAAGGCCTGTCCAATGAAAACTAATATTTCACACAGTGCTGTGTGTGAGACAGAGGAGACTTCAAAACAAGATATTGATCCCAGTGGGATATTTGGTCTCTGCAGCGGAAATTAAGGCAAGATCCTCACTGTGCCTCAGTTTGGTCCCGATTTAAACCTTCCCTGTTGTTTTATTCCTTCTGTTTGATCTGCGTCTTCAGAAGAGTCGTTTCACTGAGCAGACACAGACAGACAAATGTGTTTTTCTTTTTTATCTCAACTCAAAGAGATGATTGTGAAAAAGGCAATCCCCACTCTGAGGCTGTGATATTGATTGAGGCGTTTCCGGGAGGTCACACACTGAGTCGGCTGCAGTCAGTGAGTGAACTGTGCTGGGTCAGCAGGAGGTCAGCGGCTGTAGAGACACTGGGTTAGAGCATTAGCTTGTAGCAGTTACTTAATCCTGTTATTGCATTATGATGAAAGTGGCTTTGTGTGTGAACACTGCTCAGTGATGAGCCTCGTCCACTGAAACAGTAAAACAAACATGTTTCTGTCTAGTTCCACAAAACAAGACGTGGTACAAGCAACTAACAGTTTACAAATAAAACTATATATCTAAATGTGTGGATCCCGAAATACTGAGATGACCTAACCTTTTGCTGTTTTAGTCAGGAATTTACTTTATTTTCTAGAGATTAAGTTAAATAAAAATAGTGTAGTGTGTGTAACTACACTGAAACCACACTCTGTATTTGTCTTCCAATCTACTTCTACTTCAAATGCAAAACAGCGCTGTGCTCTTTCATATTAGTCACACATTTTATTTATTTTATAAATGAAAGACAGAAACATCAGTATGTAGGTATAATGCCATGAGTCAGATGAGCTGCTGCAGTGAGACGGGGAAGATCACAACAAAACAGTAACACTATTAAAACAGATAAAGATACAGAATATGCTGACCATAAGCAAATACATTTACAAGGCCAGCACAAAGATGGAGCTTAAACAAACCCATTATGCTTTATATCGCTCCCACACTCCCTCAGGGATTCAGAGGTTGCCAGATCCAAATGTACAGATGGCACAAGCAGAGGCCGGTGCCAGCTCTGCCCTTTGCTCATCGCTCTCTCATCAGACCGCACTGATGAATAAATCACATGCACTCCTCCATCGCGTGGCTCTTCGGGGGGCGCAGGACTGCTGAAGTAGCCTGGAGCCCATCCAAACAAACCTCTTTGTCCTGATTTAACTCCGACTGGGGACAGGACCAGAAAACAGCAGCAGCCTCTAACTGACACCAACAGTATCCAGAGTTTGGATATCTGCATCAGAGTTAACTACAAAAATACGACTGTCAGCATCATTCTGGTGGTAAATACAAGTATATGACAAATGTAAATGATCATTAGAGAACCACTGCACCAAGGACACCGTCTGTAACTACTGACCACAAAAAACAATGTAAGAAGCTACTGCAATAAACCTGCTTGACCTGGTTCGGTTCTTCTAGCTGGAAGATGTGCTTTGAGCTTCTTGTCTTCATGGTTATGATGATTATTACTTCTGAAATGTTTCACTGTGGTCTCCAGCTGATCCATCCCCTCAGAGACAAGCAGCTGATGTCCCCAAATTAAAAGTTACATGGTGCATCTTTAAACAAGCTCAAATCAAAAATCATTTTCAAATCTGGCTTCTTTACTTGCCAGGAGGGGTGTATTTTGTCTGAGGCTGGATTAGTTTCCACCTGTGAGCTAAAATAAACAATATTCAGATGTCAATAAAATGTAAATCGTTGCCCAGCAGGAGGCAGATTCTGTGTTAACACTTTTTCTGTCAGACAACAAAGCCACACACGGCTGTACTGTGAAATACACCGAATTCACAAAAATCTATTTGTATTTGTCCAAATTGTGCCTCTGGAAGCCCACTCCCACACTCTCTTTTCATATTATAATATATGGAAAGCAGCTGCAGGAAGCTGTTTACAGCAGGAGGATAAAGACACCAAAAACCACAAGCTTTTAGAGCTTTTTCTACGGCTCACTGCTGGCTAACGAATCCAAATGCACAAAGACGTTTTTTCACAACAGCAGCAGAGATCAAGAACATTTTGTACTTTTATTGTACAGGGGGATAAATGTGGTGCAGAAGACAAACTGAAAACAGAGCGACATGCATCCTGATGGTGTCAGCGCTAATGTGTGACAGAATCTGAGAAAAAAGACCAAATTCAAAAAGAAAAACACACAAAACAAATGTTTTACAGCAACAGCTACTGTGGAAGTTGACTTGACTTTAAGTTCAAATCCTGACAAACTTTATTAAACTTCTCCATTAAAGCTGCACTTTTCTTTTCAGGGGGAGGGTCTGCCACCTGCTCGTCTCCATGGAGATGACAGTACAGCATTAACCCTTCTCTCCAGGAGAAGGGTTAAGCTGGAGCTAACACCACCAGGGTAAGTCACAAGTCAGATCTGTGGAGCGGCGCCAGTGCTCACAATAGAGTCACATGTTTTCAAGACAATTCTATCAAACTGTAATTGAATAAATGCAAATATATATACTGACATGTTATTAAGTGGGGGAAGAGATATGGAGGACTTACGGTGTAGAGCTCGTTGGTCACTTTCACCAGCTCCTCGTGCATCTGGATTCCAATTTCTTTGCTCTGAAAAAGATAAAAAACAGTAGTATGTGTACGTGACATTTCCTTGTTCTTGTTTAGAGCCTTTTTGATCAGCAGCACCGTCCTCAGCTGGTGGATCATGGTTATTTTCTAATTTACTAATACCATAATTAAAAGCCAAAGCTGAATCAAGGAGAATAGTGTGTGTTTCATCAGAAAAAACCTGTCTGATCTAAATGTTTTAAATGATTTAGTGCACAGAGTGAGGAGACACACTGATCAGCAGGTGAGTACGGTACAAAACAGGTCATGGATAATAACGACACTTTGTTAGACTGACAGGACCTGAGCTTGACAAAGGTCAAACAGAAACAATCTGGGTTTGTTTGAGGAATCAGTGAAAGAGCCGCTTCCCCCTGTGAGCGCAGAGACGGAGGAAAACTAATGAACGATTCAACAAACACACAACAGGAAACACAGCAGATGCACCTGGGCCAAAACTACTTCATATTAAGAAGAGGTTTAAGAAAGGACTCAGGGAAGAAAGAAAGTAAGAGTAATTAAAAGAGTAACTGTCAAGATGTGACATTTATACATGAGTGTAGTGAGTTTGGACAGAGTTAAAAGTTAAGATCTGTTTTGAACTATTTAGTGTTTTATCTGGATTTGTGTTTTGGTTTTATTCTTGTTTTCTCACATTTTCCTGTTGTGGGATCTGAGTTTAAAGGTAAATCAGACTACAACAAGTGAGAAAAACTAAATCATTATTTGGAGGAGGGCTGCACTTAAAAACATTTAAGATTCTTAACATTAAGCTTTTTTATGATTTGAAGACTTGCTCTTGCTCACAGTGGGAAGATTAATCATTAAACTATTATTCAAGTGGGAATAATGATGTGTGAAAACTTCTCTTGGATGTTTGTCAGTGGTGGTCAGTACAGACACTGTACGTCCAAGACAAAACCGAGCTCTCATTCAGAGAAATGTCTGCTGTACTGCATTTGTAGACTACAGTTTATCTACGATATAAGACATTATGAATCAATCAAACTTTATTTCTATAGCACCTTCCAACAACCAAAGCCGACCAAAGTGCTGTACAACATTAAAAACAAGATGAAAAACCATAAACATCACACAAATAGGTCGACAAAGCTCATTACACCATTAAAATAAAGAGTGACAGGGCCACTCAGTGTAAAAGCTGTTCTAAATATGTAGGTTTTAAGTTTGGCAAAACAAAGGTCAGTGATGGGAACGAAACTGTTGACAGAGAGTTCCAGAGTTTTGGATACGCCCCTGCAAAAGAACGATCCCCCCACTGTTTGCCCCGGGACTGGGGGACCTCCAGAAGATGTTACCCATCAGAGCTCTGCTGGGCTGGTGAGGGGCCAAAATCTCACACAGGTCGGAGGTGCAAGACCAGTGACTGCATTAAAACAAACAACATTTTAAAATGAATCCTGAAGTGGAGCCGGTGGAGGACAGGACAGGGGTGATGATCATGTTTCTGACTGTCAGTGAGCAGACGAGCTGCAGAGTTTTGCATGAGCTGTAAACTTGTATCATGTTGATATTTTAGCAGCAGAGTTACTGATGAAACCTTTATTAAACTTATCTGTCTCAACAGATCAAGAGGTTTGTGGTGTTGAAAGTATCAGTGTGACAAAGTCAGGCAGGTTGAGCTCTGAGCTGCAGCGGTGCCTGAACTTGATGAAACCAGCGGCTCCAGTGATGACGAGTCAGTTTTTATCTTTGTATCATTTTCATTCTCAGCTGTAACACTGGGCGTGACTCACAAAGACAAAGGTTCAATGAACAGTTCAAACATGCAGCCACCAGCACCAAAGAGTTTACAGACAGATCAAAGTCCAACAGCACACGCCCTGTCCACGCACACACACACACACACGCCCCGCTGTCCACAGACACACACACACACTGTCCACCACACGCACACCCCGCTGTCCACACACACACACACACACACACACGCACACACACGCCCCGCTGTCCACAGACACACGCCCTGTCCACGCACACACACACACACACACACACGCCCCGCTGTCCATGCACACGCCCCGTCCACGCACACACACTGTCAACACACACGCCCCGCTGTCCACAGACACACGCCCCGTCCACACACGCACACACACACACACACTGTCCACGCACACACACACACACGCCCTACAGTCCACGCACACACACTGTCCACACACACACACTGTCCACACACACACACACACACCCCGCTGTCCACACACACACACTGTCCACACACACGCCCCGCTGTCCATGCACATGCCCTGTCCACGCACACAGGGTATTTGTGTGTGTGTGTATTTGTGTGTATGTGTGTACGTGTATATATATATGTGTGTGTGTATGTATGTGTAAATGTGTGTATGTGTGTGTGTATGTGTATGTGTATGTGTGTGTATATGTGTGTATATATGTGTGTTAGAGGATTGTTCTTTGTGATGCTTCAGATTAATAAAAAATCTGATGTTGTTTCTAAAATCCAGAAGAATCGTTTAAACTTTATAACCTGCACATGTACAAACATTCTGCTTGTGAAAGTTCACACTTTGGTGTCGTTCCACTGGTCTGATCCAAAGGTCAGAGGTTCGAATCCCATCAGTAGTAGAGAGGTCAGATCAGACTCCCACAGATGAACGCTGCTGTTGTGTCCTTGGGCAAGACACTTAACTCACCTCGCTCCCAGTGTCTGTGTGTGAGTGTGTGAGTGTGTGAGTGTGTGTGAGTGTGTGAATGTGTGTGAGTGTGTGAATGTGTGAGTATGTGAGTGTGTGAATGTGTGAGTGTGCGAGTATGTGAGTGTGCGAGGGTGCGAATGTGCGAGTGTGTGAGTGTGTGTGAGTGTGTGTGAGTGTGTGTGTGAATGTGTGAATGTGTGAGTGTGTGAATGTGTGAGTGTGCAAGTGTGTGAATGTGCGAGTGTGTGAATGTGTGAGTGTGTGAGTGTTTGAGTGTGTGTGTGTGAATGTGTGAGTGTGTGAGTGTGTGAGTGTCTGTGTGTGAATGTGTGTGTGTGTGTGTGTGTGTGTGAGTGTGTGAATGTGTGAGTGTGTGTGTGTGCGAGTGTGCGAGTGTAAAGTAGAAAATCACATAGTTTTCAGAGTCTGTGTTAGTCTCTGCACTTCTCACTGGTGTAAGGCACAAAAATATTCACTTCTGCTTCAAACAACGTTATAAAATCATTTGTGTAAATAGATATAAATGATTTGCCTGTGTATAAAAACTTAAAGATCTATAATAAGTCTTGAGTAACAATGTAATGAACCAACTGCACTATATCCTTCGGCAGGTCAGTAAAAGTACGATATAAAAGTACAAACAATAAAAGGTTAATTAGCAGCAACAGGATGAAATATTCCCATGAGGAGCAGGACGACTCGGGACAGTAATAAAATAAATCTGACTTGTGTCTCAGACGATACAAGGACTAACTTAAACGTTTAGTGCTTCTTCCACAGATGAATGTGAGTGACGTCTGTGTTTAGAGCCTTCAGGACACTGTGGAGGTGAAAATAGTGATGTTTGTGCAGCTCTGTCCTGACAAAGAGCCAAACATCCCATGACATAAGAGCAGCTCGTGTTTGAGTACGAGGAGGATACTTCACACCGTTTCTGTCGTCAGGCCAAACTAAATCAAAAGAAACTCCTACAACGTCCATGTGCCGACACAAAGCTCCGACTGTTCCACTGAGACTTTTAATTTTATTATTTCAATGATACTTTTTAAAACAGCAGAAACTTTGAATTAGGCAGAGGTGGAATGTGATAAAGTAAATGACGGTTAAATAAAGTTAAATAAAGGTTAAATAAAAAATAAAAGTACTGTAATTTTAGGTATCTGTTCTTTACGTGTACAAGTACATTTTAAAGCAGATACTTTTACTTCACTACAATTTTGAAGAGGACTGAAAAGTAAAAGTATTTTTCATGGTTGTTTGAGAGCTACTGAAAAGGCAGAGTTTATTTTTAATATGTTTATAATTTGATCATCAACACTAACTCAGCTCAAGTCTAAATCACGATATTTGAAGCTTTATAAAACCTCCAGTGCATTTTAAAGAGGTACTTTAATACTTTTACTTAAGTAGATTTTTTTTATGCGATACTTTTCCTTAAGTAACAAAACTGAGTATTTCTTCCACCACTAGAACGTGGCAACATTTTATAATAACACAAGTTTTTCTCTGAAGAAAGACTTAATTCAAAATGAACAAATAGTTGTAGTAACAGTACGTCTGACTCACTCTTAATAAACTATTATGACTTAAGTTTTACTCAGAGTTTGACGAGTGCGGAGTTACTCACCTTTTTAAAGAGCCGCAGGACGTCCTCACAGATCTGTGCCAGTCGAACGATGACGTTGTTGGAGTAGATGTCACTGAGGGTGGCATGATCCCGACTCTCCCTCCGGGTCTGGCTCAGGACCAGGTACCAGCAGTTCACCGAGGACAGGAGATGCTGGTCCTTCCTACAAACACACAACGATGAAGAGTCACTCAGACTTAGACAAGATGAGACACAACTACATTTTAAACTGGTTAAAAAGACAAAGCAAAGCACCAACCTTCCAAAAGAACAGAAAAAACCCTGAATACACAGTGTGGTTTATTATGTGTGACACAGACTTCAACATAAGATCTACTGTATGTGTAATGACATTAAAAAAGAAAAAACAGCCATTATTATGAGCAGGGATATTAGATTAAAACCTCCTTTTTATCTTCCCCACTGCTCACAGTAAACTCTGCTCTCGGGGGCCCGCCCTCGGTCCCAGACAGGCCTGATCAGGTTAGGCTCAGTCACTCGTGACCATAATGATCCTGAGAATCCCAGGCTCTGATTGCGGCTCTAATCTGGTTAAAGTGGTCCCGGCCCGGGGAGCTTTTCAAACAGGAAGCAGATACACAATCACCTCCAACTGCCCACGACATTAATCAATCAACAAACCAGAGAAGAACAGACAAAGAACGCACAAGGAAAAGGGAACAGGCACAAGGAAAAGGGAGCAGAGAGTTTCAGTGTTTGTGAGGAAAAGGAGGATGAGCAGACTTCAGCCCTTCAGTGAGAACCAGCCAGAGACTCAAACTAACGACTTTAATGTTACAGTTTATTTTTCAAGTTATTTTTGAAATCAAACAAAACAAGGCAATGTGTCATTATTTTAAATGTGTTCCTTTTGTTTTATTTTACTTATGTTTTTTGTAGGTAGAAACTATGAGCCTTACAGTGTTATGGAAACAGCTTCTCAAAAGGACATTAAAGGACATTAACTTAACGTTTATACAACCTAGAAAACACATTTTTGGCTTATAATGTTTATTTAATAGTTTTGTAACCAGCATTAACAAAAATAAAACTGAATACTTTGCAATTAATGCCCTGATAACAAACATTTAAACACATTTAAAGCTGCTCCTGTTTTTGATGTTTTATTTGGACTTTTTGATTGTTTTTTTTTCGGTTTGTGTTGTATTTTAAACATGGCGCTCATGAAAAAAGACCCGAGTCCTCTCATTGGGCCCTGTAGAAATAAAGAGAAATACATCTCTTTTAATAGAAAAGTCCACAGAGAACACATTTTACATGAAGGACTTAATATGAACTGAACAAAATAGGTCGATCTATATCTGTACTAGAACGGGGAAATCGTGCTTTGGCAAGAATTGAACCACACACCTTGATGGTTCAGAGGTGAAAGCTGAACTCACTGCACCACAGCGCTCCAAAAACACTGATCTAATTCTGTCTGGCACATGGTTTAGTACACGGAGGATGACAGAGCAGTGGACAGGTCTTTTATAAAATCGTGGAGCCTCTGGTCCCGTGTCCTCGGGGACAGTCTCACTCTGCACCACTTCTGCTGCAGCGACGGAGTCTGTGGAAGGAGCCGCTGCAGTGCTTTTACCTGCACCGCTAAACTCAGGACGAACATTCAGAAATACAGATTATTGTTGTCTCAAATGTACAGTAATTATTAAAAAACTGAAAAATACAATACTCCCACCAGTTTATGTCTCAACACTGTGGCTGGGTCAAACACACAGGACAATCCTGAAGTAGAGGCTATTCAAAACGCAGCTACAAACAGACAATTATCACAGCTAATTTAGCCAAACGAGTGTGTAAAAAGAGGTTTGTTAATGTCACCCAGCTCCTATCTGCTCAAAAGACTAAAAGTATGAATATTTAGACATGTATCTGTGTTTCATTTCATCTGTAAGTGTAGAAACATTTTGTGAGTTTTACAGTCAGTCGTAAAACACAGATCACAGAAAAGGGGAAAAAATCTATATGAAACTGGGGCAGGGGGTAGGACCTGTTTACTGCACTGACCCAGAAAACATGTAAATGAGAATCTCACGTCTATTTCACATAATCCATATGTTATGACCTCACAGTGTGGAGGATGTTGTGTTATATACGGTGTTCAAATCAATACAGACTAACTCCGAACATATGAACATGTTTAAAGTAAAAAAAGAATCTCTATTTTAAAAAAAAGACAAAAAACAAACAAAATTAAAGCCGCAAGCGGCATCGAACGGCCCTCGCGGGCCGCGCTTCGCACTCGGCCGACCGGGCACTCCCTGTAGGTGGCGCTGATCCGCCACTTGCCTCCGTTTTATTGTGGCTTTGGGCTGCACTTGTCACCAAACAAAGCCAAAAGACACTGGGAGGACTGATGCACAAAATGCACCAACATGGGCTTTTCCATGCATCGCCATGGCAACACCGTGCAAAATACAAAGTTGCACCCTTGGACTTTTTTGACGGGGACCATGTAATGAATCAACGTGCTAAATCTCACAATTGTCATTGAAGGTATGAAGCCGTTATAAGACTTTGAAATGTGGAAAAATTTGTAAATTTTCCCATTAGGATAACATGGGGTATTTCGCGCATTGCCATGGCAACAGAGTGGAAAATATGGCATGGGTGTAATTGACTTTTGTGATCGGGATGATATGATGAGTCATTGTGCCAAATTTCACTTAATTCCATGAAACTAATGTTTTTCTCATGAATGGGGAATTTTCGGACCGTTCCCATTAGGATAACATGGGCACTTTGGCGCATCGTCATGGCAACAGGGTGCAAAAAACGATATGGGTCTGATTGACTTTATTGATTGGGATGACCCACTGGAATTTTGTGTGAAATTTCATAACATTTGGGAAAACTAAATTTTGGGCCCTCCATGCAAATTTATTTGTTATTCTGTAGGGGGCGCTATCGCGCCAATTTTGTTTCTTTCACAATGAGTAGGTTTAGGCCCAAAAGTTTTACAACTGATTTGAATTTGAGTCCAATCGGACTTTGTATGCGCAAACGTGAGCAAATTTTCAAATTAGAAAATTGCAAAAATTCCGATGGAATTTTGCGGCTTCGCCGCACGGAAATCGTTATACGTATCAATGTAAATTGGATAACTTTTGATGCCCCACTTGTCTAGATGATGTCCAGTGATTTTCAGCCCTGCAGGTGAAGCGCCTTCAGAGGAGTTGACGAAAATGCGACGTCAACGAAAACGCTGACTCGGCATTTCGGAATATTCAATCCAAGATGGCCGACTTCCGGTTTGTCATAGGGCGTGGCCATAATAATATTTTTTGTTTGGCATCACTTGAAGAATGTGTGTACCGAATTTGGTGGCTCTCCAACAAAGTTGACGTTGGGGCGTCTCCCATTGACGCAATGTATTTTGACTTTTGTAGGTGGCGCTGTCGCGCCATTTTTTTAAGCCCAATGATGCACCATATAAAAAAATAAATTTTTCGGCAGACCTGAATTTTGGGCAAATTTTGGTGAGTTTTTGAATATGTTCAGGGGGTCAAATTCCTGCTCAAAGAGCAGAAGAAAGAATAAATTAAAGCCGCAAGCGGCATCGAACGGCCCTCGCGGGCCCCGCTTCGCACTCGGCCGACCGGGCACTCCCTGTAGGTGGCGCTGATTCATCACTTGCCTCCGTTTTATTTTGGCTTTGGGCTGCATTTGTCACCAAACAAAGCCAAAAGACATTGGGAGCACTGATGCACAAAATGCACCAACATGGGTTTTTCCAGGCATCGCCATGGCAACACCCTGCAAAATACAAACTTGGCACCTTAGACTTTTTTGATGGGGATGATGTAAAGAATCACTGTGGCAAATTTCACGGTCTTCCTTAAAGGTAATAAGTCGTTAGAAGACTTTGAAATGTCCGAAAATGTGTAAATTTTCCCATTAGGATTACATGGGGTATTTCGCGCATCGTCATGGCAACAGAGTGAAAAATATGACATGGGTGTGATTGACTTTTTGATCAGGATGACATGATGAGTCATTCTGCCAAATTTCACTTAATTCCATGAAACTAATGTTTTTCTCATGAATGGGGAATTTTCGGAACATTCCCATTAGGATAACATGGGCACTTTGGCGCATCGTCATGGCAACACGGTACAAAAAACGTCATGGGTCTGATTGACTTTATTGATTGGGATGACCCACTGGAATTTTGTGTGAAATTTCGTAACATTTGGGAAAACTAAATTTTGGGCCCTCCATGCAAATTTATGTGTTATTCTGTAGGGGGCGCTATTGCACCGAATTGTTTTCTTTCATAATTAGTAGGTCTAGGCCAGAAAGTTTTACAACTGATTCGAATTTGAGCCCAATCCGACTTTGTATGCGCAAACGGGAGCAAATTTTAAAATTTTAAAATTTGCAAAAATTCCGATAGACTTTTGCGGCTTCGCCGCACGGAAACCGTTATACGTATCAACATAAATCGGATAACTTTTGATGCCCCACTTGTCTAGATGATGTCCAGTGATTTTCAGCCCTGCAGGTGAAGCGCCTTCAGAGGAGTTGACGAAAATGCGACGTCAACGAAAATGCTGACTCGGCATTTCGGAATTTTCAATCCAAGATGGCCGACTTCCGGTTTGTCAGAGGGCGTGGCCATAATAATATTTTTTGTTTGGCATCACATGAAGAATGTGTGTACCGAATTTGGTGGCTCTACGACAAAGTTGACGTCGGGGCGTCTCCCATTGACGCAATGTATTTTGACTTTTGTAGGTGGCGCTGTCGCGCCATTTTTTATGCCCAATGATGCACCATATAAAAAAATAAATTTTTCGGCAGACCTGAATTTTGGGCAAAATTTGGTGAGTTTTGGAATATGTTCAGCGGGTCAAATTCCTGCTCAAAGTGCAGGAGAAAGAATAAATAAACAAAAATAATAATAATTTTAGCAAAAACAATATATCCGAAAACATTAGAATGACATATTATACGTTTTTTGAAAGCTCTCAACTTTTCCCACGTCACCGTGGGGTCAATGGCGAATGACGGGCGCTGACGCGCCCGTCATTCGCCATGACGTCGGGGTCCGCCATTGACCTCCCATTGACTTCCATTCATTTTAGCAGTAATAAAGATGGCCCATGCCTACGGCATGGGTTGCTGGGATAGTGGAATCGGGGGCAAGGTCGCGACCTCAGCCGAACTTGTGCGCTTCGCCCAGGCACTCATCGTTGCGGAAGCAATAGGCCCTACGCCCTGTAGGGGCTCGGGCCTAAAAAAATAATAAAAATAATAATATTTTTAGCAAAAACAATATATCCGATAACATTAGAATGACATATTATACGTTTTTTGAAAGCTCTCGACTTTCCCCACGTCACCGTGGGGTCATTGGCGAATGACGGGCGCTGACGCGCCCGTCATTCGCCACGACGTCGGAGCTCGCCACTGACCTCCATTGACTTCCATTCATTTTAGCAGTAACAAAGATGGCCCATGCCTGCGGCATGGGTGCTTGGATAGGGCTCGATGCCAGGAGTGTTTTTGGGGACATGAGCGCTTCGCGCTGCCTTTGTCAACATTGAGTCAATGGGCTTCGCCCATTGACTCAATGTTGACGATGACATGCTAGCAAGAACAAATATGCATATCCCATGCCTACGGCATGGGTTGCTAGGATACTGGAGTCAGGGCAAGGTCGCGACCTCAGCCGAACTTGTGCGCGCAGCGCACAAGTTCGGCAAGACAGTTAGCAACGATGAGTGCCTGGGCTTCGCCCAGGCACTCATCGTTGCGGAAGCAATAGGCCCTACGCCCTGTAGGGGCTCGGGCCTAACAAAACAAACTGTGTAATTCTTCATTATTTTTGTTTGGCAAGAAAAAGAAAATATGTTTGGCAAGAAAAAGAAAAAAAGTTACACTGAACCAAACACTTTTTTGAGCCCAGTGTTTATATTCATTTGAATAGATTTTGTGTTCACCAGTGTGATAAATACTACAAGACAAATACTACAAGACAAATACTACAAGACAAATACACAAGTCTGTGAACTCAAATAAATGGGATGTGTGTTACAGGAGAAAAAAAAGACTGTATCAGCCTTGAAATAAAACAGGACTTATTTGAAACAAAAAAAAATTGTGTTACAACACACATCACTATTCATGTGTCATATTCTCCTCGTCCACTTGTCTTTAGAGCTCATGAAATCTTATGTGCATCTTTACATAAGAAATGACATCAGTCATGAGACAGTTTTGTCCCTTTTGGGGGTAAGACGAGCACCGTCCTGCTCCGTCACACTGGTGTTTGCTGTGGCATCATGTTGTATTTTGTGCTAAAATATCTCTGGACGACTGATCTATGATCACCAGGTTCTTCTTAATCTAAAGTGATCTCATGGATAGTTTCTTAATCAAAGTTTTGAGGATCAAACATCCAGATTCCCTCCTCACATCCTCCCTGCTGCGCTCACCTGTCTCCTCACGGAGGAAGTGGCCCAGAAAACACAGAGGCCAGAGTAATATATTGGAGGGCTAATTTTAGAATTATTCCTCTCCTTACCGCTCCTGGAGGCCCAGCGTTTCAAAGATCACACAGATTATACAGATTATAGTGGACCCAGCCGAGAGTCCCATGTGCCTGGACACCAGCCTCGTGCTGCTGGTGGCGCCGCTGACGTCCATCACCCTCGGCTCCTTCACCTCATACTGCTCCACGTGGCTTGGGAAAAGTAAGTATTTAATTGAAGTGTATTTTATTTGTGCTAGTTTTTTTGTTTTTATTGTAATTCTAAATTGGAAGATTATTGTGATCTTGAAATATTAAAATTAAATTATATTTTATTATTTGTCGTCGCTCAAAATAAACGTCACAGTTGCAAAAGCCGGTAAACCCACTAAAACCCCGCCCACAACACGTCTGCAGGTGTAAGTCCCCCTGTTCTGACAGAGATGACAAAAATAAGTGAGAGTCCAAATTCAAACAAGACAGAGGATCGTGATGTTTCCCATCAGAGCCTCTCTCATGGAGTGATACTGAGAACCTCCCAAGACCAAACAAACGAGTTTGAAACATCCCCAGCACCTACATGAACGTGAGGAAATGTGCATTTAGAGTCCTGTCCATCTTCTGATCCACAGACATGTGTGAGCAGCTTTTCTCCACCATGAACTATGTTAAAACAAAGACCTCTCACTCCTCACAGACGACAGCTACAGTCCTGCGTAAAGATGTGACTCCATCCAGCCTGAGGTTCAGGAGCAGACGTCCCATTAACCAGGTCAAAGTTATATTTATGCACATATTTTAATATTTACCTTCAACTCGGTATGTTTTTGTTTCTTATTATTAGTTTAAGTTCAAAATGTTCAAAATGTTCAAATTGTTCAAAATGTTCAAAATGTTCATTACATGAATTCAATTAAATTTTCTCTGTAGAACTTGGATTTCATAACCAACACTATAGTCATTTATACAAAGTGTAAAAAAAAAAAAAAAAAAAAAAAAAACTATATATATACAGTGTTATCTTCATTTTAGATGTTAAAAAGTATTTGTGGCTCCAAGTGTTTTCTTTTCCCTGGAAACTGGGTCCAAATGGCTCTTTGGGGGTTAAAGGTCACCGACCCCTGGTCTCACCAAACGACGTGGTGTGAGTTTGGTGTAGATACTAGATCTTAAGCAAAATTCTCCTGAATGATTCTTCACTTTATTTTATGTTGCTCACAGAGACATGGCTCCAGCCCGGTGAGTTTTCCCCGTTCCCAGAGCGTTCACCTGACTCTTCGTCTGAACTCTCCTCAGATTAGTGGCTCTTTGTCTGAACTCTCCTCAGATGACTGCAGAGGTGGGGCCTGGCAGCACGGTACCAGCTCCATCCGTCAGCACGTTCTGACTCTTTGAGTTTTGAGCTTCAGACTTTCACAGTTCGATAAAGACTTGATCTCTTGGCAGGACTATTACTGCACAATGACCAGTTTTTCATTGTTGGAATTTTAATGTTCATGTCTCTTGTGAATCCAGACTTGTTTAACTTAATCGAGTCGGTGTCAGGCTCAACACACGAGAAAGGACACAACCAGGACTTGGTGTGGTCCTTTGGTCTTATGGAGAACAACATGGCAAAGTGTTCAGAAAAGTGCGTTTCACAAATCTCCATAACTGCCTCAGTCTGGTTAGTCTGTGTGTCCCAGCACAATAAACTTTATGACTGCCTCTTTGTGGCACATTCAGTGCATCTGATACTATAAGTATATTAAATGGAGATGAGAGATGGAGATTGTGGTGTTTGTCCAAACTGACCCACTGCTGGGGCCTGACAGTGTGACCTCCGTCCTCTTATTGTCGCCCTGCAGTGAGGAGTCTTGGGGTGATTGTGGACTGTTCAAACTGGACAAGCACATCTCTGCCAGGCTCCCTGCAGCACTTACAGTTTGTAGAAGCTTGTCTTCTGACAAAAATCAAAAGATAACATCTCGCAGATGCTGAGCCTGCACTGGCTCCCTGTTTCATACCGGGTGCGATACAAAATGTTATCGAGTTTGTTTAAACGTCTGCACTCTGAGTCCTCTTTATTTGAGGGAGTTACTGCCGCCCCAGACTCCACCCACAGCCTGAGGTCAGCTGACCTGCTCCTGCTGCTGTGACCAAAGGCTCAAGACCAGAGGGGACGGAGCCTTTTCTGTGGCAGCGCCCAGACCACAGCCTCCCTCTGCCTGTCAGATCCTCTCAGTCTTTAATGCAGCAGGACGAGATGGAAATCCCCCTTTTTTTTTAAGCACGTTAGGTGAAGTTGTTTTAAATATGCTAAATAATCTTGAATTGAACTTGCCAAAGCACATGTTAGCAAGGGCCACAGTGTATTTACACACAGCACAGGATGTGATTATCATGCAGAGAAGTTCAGAAAAGGAAGTGCATCAGAGTTAGATCTTATTTCATGCACCTCATCCTGTTATAGACAGAGAAGCATTTTATCATTCAAAGTTGATTTAAGGGACATTCAGATTTCTGATGCAGCTTTTGAAGCAAATAATTTTACATTTGACACATTTTGATGACAGTGTTTTATGCACTAGCCTGCTGCAGTCTTCTACAAGTCTGTCTTGTTATTTGACATTGTTTCAGAGGTGCTCTTACACAGTTGCTCCGTTGGTAGTGGTGGTTCAAACCTTTCAAACCTTTCAAAAGCACTGTATAAATGTAATAAATTAGCATTTTATTTGTATTTAAAAGCTAAACTAAATAAAGCCTCCAAACCGGTCTCTAAACTGTGCCGTCTTCTTTAAGTCTTTTATACCCAGCAGGATTATCACTGAAAAACATCCAAAATGGCCACATGCCGCTCCTTTCTGCTGCGTTCAAATTCATTACTTCCACATCACTTCTTCCTAACCTGAAAACACTCTGCCCGGGTTCGATAGCACCCGGCTGCATGGATCCAGCCCAGAACAAAGGCAGTGAGACAAGATCAGTGCTAAGAGGCTAATCTACTGTCACACACAGGACTGAGAAATGTGACCTCTGACCTTTGACTTTTGGACCCTCAGAGTGGAGAGGCTTAAACAACAACAAAGTGACACTGAAAAAGCAGCAGCTGGAGTTTGGTTCCTGTTCACAAAGGCCAGGTTTCACAAAAGAGGCATCTGCTGTTTTCATGCACCTCACTTTGAAGACGTCCACAGAGTAAAGCCCAAAGACGCTTTTAAAGCCTGGAAGGAACGTTCATGTAAGGCAGCTGGGAACAAATGACTCGAATTTACTTGACAAATACACTGAAAACCTGCAGTCGTGTCTATCAGAGGCACAATTATGGAAAACACTGCCACATTAGAAACTGTGAAAACTCCTCCTTCAAAACTGTTCTCAAAACCAACCAGTCCTGCATCACATATGATTTAACCTTTTTTCTTGGATTCTTCAGACTGTTTTACTGTAAATAACCTTTTGTAAATACTTTTCTTATTACTGGCTGTTTACTGTACTGTA
>JAIEZT010000013.1:17103575-17213575 GCA_019594935.1 Periophthalmus modestus
TAACAAATACAGGGGGAAGGCAAATGGTTTGGTGTTTTGACGCCACAATAGCACAGATTATTAGATAATATAATGTCATTTTTACACATAAACAGCAATTTATTTAATCTTACCAAGTGTATACCAGCTCAAGCAACATCGTTCTAAAGGTATTCAGTCCAAATTAGTCCTATTCATGTTTTGTGACAATAAAACACGACAGTAATTGTACAAAGCAAGTGGACGTCAGTATGTGCCACGTTTCTGCTGACAGCGCCACCTGTGGGTAGTTGCAGTTCATGGTAGCGAGCTAAAGCCCCCCTGTCCTGCTTTCTACATGTATCAGGTATTAAAATTAAATAGAATAAACCAAACAAGAACAAAGTAAGAGCAGAGGCATGTGTGGATCTGGAATATTCTGAGCCACGGTGCAGGAGAGTAAAGATTACACAGACATGCATCACTCTAAACAAAGAAATAAGTACAGTATGTTCAGGTTGATTGTGCATAATATCTCCTTTAAAAGCACCAAAAGGACACTCACTTGAACTGCTGGTGTTCTCTGGAGCTGCGGATCTTGGAGGAGAACCTTTCAGCCAGTTTGTCCAGGCTGCGGGAGTACTCCAGCTCGATCTCAGCCTTACGTCGGAAGAACTCCTGCAGATCCTGGAGGAGCTGGATCCGCGACTCGGACTGCTGCTCCAGGCATTTGAACTGCTCCACCAACTGGTTACGGATTTCTGTCAGGCACAGAAAACACTTCATTTAGATGTGTGGGTTTTAAATGATGAGAAATTAGGACTGTCCAAATATTACATCTTCTGAAGGGGAACAAATCCTCAAAATAGTGGTTATGCTCACAACATTATTAGCCATATTATGAAAGATTTAATAACAATTTAATACAACAGGCTATAGTAAGATACTTTCATATTTTGAGAAGCCAAAATATTGCACAAGTTACTTTACCAGAGCCAAACTTTTACATGAAATTAGCATTAGACTCTTTCTGTTACATTTTTACAATGCCAATAAGTCACTAAACAAAACATTATAACTTTGATACTGGAAATTCTCATAATATTGAAAGAATATCTTTTGTGTGTAATATATAGTTTAGTCCTCACCACAGATCAGTGTGATTTTAACATGATTCATTATTAATAAAGCTCCCACAATGTGATCAAGGTACGTTTTCCTCAGAAACATTGTGAATATAATCGAACTCAGTCAGTTCCAACTTTATGATGCATTTGCTATTTGGCCTGTTTGCAGATTAAGTTTTGAATATGACACATCTAACAAACTGACATCTATTTTAGACTAATCAGAGTCATAACGTCACTGTCAGCTTCCACTTCCAAAGTACAACAGAATGTTTAACCCTTTCAGCTGAGGTGACAGGACAAGACAACGTGACGTTTGAACAGGTAAAAGTCTGAATCATGATGAGACTAAAGGACCTGCCACTGGTGAGGATTAAAAACCAGGGCAGTGGGCGTCTGGGAACTAATGGTGAAAACACACACACATTTTAAAGTGTTCCCATAAATCATAATTGTTAACTCATTCAATCACATTTTATTCTTGGTTCCACTGGGATTATTGTAAAACTCAATCCAAACACAAGTGTTACAGCCAGACCTCAGATCTCTAAGAATCAAAGTTCACTCATCAGAAGAGACTCCTCCCACCACTCGATCTTCTGTCACCAACCAAACCACCGCCGCCAGGAGCCCAGAAGAGCTTTACAGTCCTCAAACGCACCAGGGGCAGAGGAGCGACTTTCTCATGAGTTTTGTAATTAGATATGTGTTTTGTTTTTGTTTGCAGATTCCAGTCCAAATATAAGTTAAAAATCAAATGCATTTTAAAACATTTTCTAAACTAAAAGCGTCTGCAGGTTTAGAAAACCCTAAATAAACGCAGCTTTTACAGTTTAATAGGACCATTTAAATCACAATTTTGATTAAATTTGCAATTAGTCTTGCAGTCCTAACCAGAAGTCAGTTGTTTTTGTCATCCACAGTCAAACTAACTGTGAAATCCTGAAAAGAAAAGGCCACATTTCAAATAAACTGTCTATATTCTAATATGTGGTTCACTGTCCCGGCCCCTGTTTTTTATAAACCTCCCTCTTTCTCACACCAGAACTGATCGTTTCATTGTGACAAGTTTAGCACTGCATAACAATTACCCTTATCAACATTCATATTCAAACCAAGAATAAGCAAAAAGATGAAGGAAGGAAACTACCTGGAGAATGTGACAGTGACAGTAAACACACGATAAAACCACTTGTTTACAAAAGCGGAGCGTTAAACCACCAGCTGAAGCAGGAGGTTTGACACATGCCGGTGGAAAAATAGGTCACACGCAGCAGAAGCGTGTGCCCGATTCCCACTGTGGGACTGAGAGGAATCGGAGGAGGATTTCTTAAGTATTCCCCAGTCTAACAGTGGATGTGGTTAGAGTCTTATGTTCAGAGTGTCACACAGTGAGAGGGAAAAATGTTGATCTTTACATAACACAATGCCAACGAGTCCTGCCCATTTTCTCTAGAAATACGACAGAGATTTACACGAGGGTTTGTACTAATTCAGGCCCAACAGTTAGAACAGTTTTACAGCCAAGACAAAAGACTAAAACATTTCCATCCACAGAAACATGATGTTAATTAAACTGTGTTAACATCCAACCACCTCAGAACATCACAGTGAGTAACAAGCACGCTTTCCACACATTTTCAATTATGTCTCGACACTTTGTAAGAAACTATAGGTACTCTTTTAAAATTCAGAGATAAAGCAACTTCCAGCATCTTTCACGTATGATCGGAATATTTTTCATGAGTTTAGTTACAAGTTACAAAAAATTCAAGGTTCAAGGTAAAAACTTAAAACAAATATAGTTCATCAGATATTTAATAGGCCGTGTATTTATCCTACAATGTAAAATAAAGAAATGGACAGGACCCAGAATAATAATCTAGTCTGTTCTCCTGGATCAGAGTCGACACCACTGTGACTTTCCCTCGTTCCTCTGCTGAAAACATCATCCATGCATCTTGTAAAGAATTAAATCCAGTTTGTGGTTCCCAGTTATTTGCCCTCTGTATCTGACATTTTCATTTTAAACTCATCCTTCTGCTTTTCCCCAAACACAGAATGAACTTTATAAACCGTGAGTGACAAGCCCCGTCTAAAATGATTCTGACTGTTTTGTACGTGGCTTTAAATGAAGCTTTGATATTCTGTGGAGACAGTCTCATTACGGCGCACCTCATCTCAGGCCTGTTATGACACAGACACAGACATGGACCAGCCTCTGCACATTTATCTCCATTATTACAAGAGCCACGAGGAACTTCAGGCCTCAGCACCTTTCAGGGACACTCAGTGGACACTTGTTTCCTCGTAGAACAGGAAACACGCCTGAACAATAGACGAGGATGTAGCAGATCCCTCATTCTGACCCACAGCTGTTGGTAAAACCTGTGACTTTAGACAAAACTGAGAAATTCATCTATTTGGAGAGTTTTATTAGTGTTAAATTGCTCATACATTTTCCGCCACCTGCTTGTGTCCATGGAGAACATGTTGCACTGAGCTTGGAGGCATCACCATAAGTTTAATGCCATACTAAGGAACATTCTCAGCAAAATAAAAGGCCGACCCCTCACCAGAGCAGACTAAGAGACGGCTCTTCAGCGGCATATTTATTATCTGACTGAACCGTTTTTTTTTAACCAGTAACTCTTTTAACTCTTCTTTTTCTTGTTTGCAAATTTTTAATTTATTCTTTTTATTTAATTTTTTTGGCAGATTTAATATGTTTGCACTGAGGTGGGAGAGGACAGCAATTTCATCTGCGCTATTCATCTTGTATGTATATGCACATTTGACAATAAAAAGAAATTGAATTGAATTGAAATTGAACTGTAACAGTGAATGTTGACGCCTCTGTCCACATTTACCTACTATGACAAACATAATCTAGTTTTTCATCAGTCACAGCCAGGACTTCATCAAACACCTGTTTTACACATGTTAATGCTGCAAACTCGACTCTGAGTAAGAGACTGTGTTTGTCAAGTTTCCTAGAAGCGTGTTACTTCCTGCATTAGCTCACAGTCATCATTATTGTCCAAGTGTGAAACTAGGAGTTCTGTCATTTCGTTTTTATAAAGTAACCAGTCTGTATCAATATTTTGTGCCACTCCAGAAAGAAGTCAACTTGTATTTTGGTCCTTGTTAATTTCATTTTGTGTAAACACGTGATTATGAACAGCAGAATGTTGAATTTGTGACGGTCACATGTCCAGATCCACCAAAAAGCTCCTTCCTCTGCTCTTCTCTTTTGACCAAACTGCACATACTACTTCACTTTGCAAAAAGATTAAACATGAAATCATAAGCTTCACCTCATACTCTATTAAACACTTTGAAAATACAGTTCACGGGGAAGTAGTGAGACACACACACTGCAGACAAAAGCCACTGGGAGCCAAATTTACTGAACATAATCCTCACCCTGAGCTGTGCCGACTCTGCTCTCCTCTCTGCAGAGCCAAAAAATCACATGAAAACTCCTAGTAGACCCCCCCCCCCTTATCCAGACCTCTGCAAGTCCTTTCAACAGTCTCAAAACCAGGTTCCAATCACTGAACTAATCCCTGCACTTTCCCGCGCTGTGCTAATCCTCTAATGATGAATGCCACGCTGGAGCTGTGAGGATGCTGGGTGGTGCTGGGTGGTGCTGGGTGGTGCTGGTGATGCTCTGTTGGGTTGAGCTCACTGCTTTGTTCATTAGCTCAGATGGTGTAGCACGTGTCCTCCTCAGATAACACGACACAAGCCCGACACCATAATCAATGGACACACAGAGGTCAATAACAAGCAAGATGTCTGCTGTCAATCAAGTGGGCGTCCTTCACTTTCATCTCATCTGCTCCTTCGTCTGGAGTTTCCTAAAAATGGATTAAACCAGGTTTGGGGCGTCCAGATTATTTGGTTAATCAATACTGGGGATTATTGAGTTTATTGTAAAACCGAAAGAACTAAAACATGAGCATTTGTTTTCCAGGTTAAATATCCTACACAGATATCTTACTCTGCATGTATTTTGTTAGTTTGTTTGTTTTTTTATTAATAAATCTATTCACCTTATTCTGGAAGTCACCGTGAGCGCCACCGAAAACATTCAGGTTCTATTATTTTACACGGGACTGCCGAGTTTCTACGTGCACTTTACACAAATCAACCTACTTTATGTCAGATTTTAGCAACTTTTTTTCAGATTCTCCATTGAAATTAATTGGATGCTGCTTAATCAGAAGTGGCACCACAAAAAAAGCAGAAAAGTGGGAAGAATAAATGGAATAAGGTTAACAGTTTGCAGACCCGCTGAACAATAAAATATGACATGACTTTTTTTTCATTTAAGGACCAAAAATGTATCTTTTACATTTGAGAACCAAGAACATGAGACTATTTATCAAGAACAGTTAGCAGCACATAATGACAAAATGCCCTGGAATCGTGAAAGAAAACTGATTTCTTGAACCATCTTGTTAAGGGTGGATGTGTTTCAGGTGTTTGCATTGTCTGGTGATTCAAATAGGATTGATTATAGAAGAAATATAATAATGTGAGTGGCCCCAGTGAAGGGAGATGCTCTGTATGTGACAGCTGACCACTTTCAAATATGTGCCTTAATAAATCCTCTGACCATTTAATTCTACCCAATAATGCTTCAGGCGCGAGTTCTTGTAAAGACATCACACACTTCATCAATAACTCTACATTTGTGTGGCTTTCTATGAATAACAGCAGCGCTTTAGGGGGAAACCCAGGCACCAGTCTGAACGTGAGGAGAGGTGTCACCATGGCAACAAGGGCGTGCACCCGTCCCACAGGAGCAGCTGATTGGACGAGGAGGAGGTGGCGCTGTGGAGGTTGTGGCAGCGGTGAATGAAGAGCATCCAGAGACCGGAGACACGAGCAAAAATCAGAAAATGAGGCTAATGAGGTTACCCTGGAAACAGCCACAGCTTCACATCGAAACAGCAGCAAACTGGCTTTATTAACTTCAGCTTTAACAAAAGATTCAGCCACGATCAAACGGGGATTAGCTCTCACACGTGACAACATGCTCAATTATCCACTTGATTCTTTAACAGTTTGGGCACTTAATTATGGAGCCGTCTCATAAGAGTTCATCTTTAAGTCAAATTATGTCTTTATTTGTCTGGCCCAGAGGTGCTGAAACATTTATGATTATGAAGCCACATATTCTCAAACTGTATATAATCCACAGTTGATCCATTAAAAATATCAAATAAAAATGTGCTCAGTAAAATCAAACTATTTCATTAATTAACCTTGAGATGAACGAGTTGGTTTATTAAAGATTCATATGATTAATTCAGTCAAAGGGATTTTGATTCTGGAAATATTTTATACATAAAGCTGCTCATATATTTTTTGTTATCTTAGCAACAGAGAGAAGTAGATTGTCAAAGTGTTAAAACAATAAATGATTAAGCGCTGCGCTCTACAGCCTCGTGGTTTAGATGTTACACGTCTGGTCCACACTCAGATCAGATCACTGTGGAGCTCGTTAGTCACCGGCCTTAATTTATCCTGTTTGTGTTTGTGCTTGTAATTATTTGTTACTGTTTGCTTGTCAAGAAGATGTAATTGTCTCTTTTTGCTATAATGTGATTTGTCATTTTGTTTTGGGCAGTTTGTACATGTGTTTTTAATTAAATTTGTTTTTCAGATTTGAAGGTGCTCGTGTAATTTTACTGGAGCTACCACCAGGTCAAAGATGCACGTTTTCTATCGTACTTTATGTAATTCTTTAGGGATAAAATACTATAATTGAATAAATAAAAGCTAGATAGATATAATGCCATACTGCGGAGGATTCAGGGCAAAATGATTATTTCCATGAGACTAGCAGGTAGAGGCCCCTCCACTTACACACTGCACATTTAAGGTTTACTAAACAAGAATCCTTATAGTTATACTAGAACTTTATTGTGCTTTTAGAGTAAACTCACATTTTAAAGTGTCTATAGACGAGGACAGTGCACTAATCAGCTCTGTGGAGTAATGGAGACACTATTCTTCACAGATCAGCCCAGTGACAAAAGAATTCATGCACAGACTGGCACTAAACAACGAAGAAAATGAAGCCATTTTGCCATTTGAATGAGCGCCTATCTCCTCCATCACTGGCAGCAGACAGACTACTACACCGCTCTAATTGAGCCTGTGTTAAATGTCCCATTAAAAGGAACATGAGCCACACTGTAACAGCCCGATTATCTGCACAAGTCTGGAGAGCCACAGCCAACAAACTCGGCATTCATATGAGTGACAAGAGAACAGCTAACGCCAGACAACAGCAGCAATGATGTTACTGTGAGTCAGACATAAAAGGTGAAATCTGTTCCAAATTAACACCAAATGCAACTGCGACATTTAACCCTGAATGTAAATCTTTGCATCAACTCTAACCCAAATCATAAAGGTAAAGATCTCTACTGTGACGTACAAAATAAATATCACCAGCCCTTTAACTACAGCAAATGATCCACTTAAAGCCCCGGGTCAAAGTCCCGGGTCCAGTCCCGGGTCCAAGTCCCGGGTCCAAGTCCCGGGTCCAAGTCCCGGGTCAAAGCCCCGGGTCAAAGCCCCGGGTCAAAGTCCCGGGGGTCAAGTCCCGGGTCCAAGTCCCGGGTCCAAGTCCCGGGTCCAAGTCCCGGGTCAAAGTCCCGGGTCAAAGTCCCGGGTCATAGTCCCGGGTCATAGTCCTGGGTCACAGTCCGGGGTCAGTCGTATAAAAACCTTCATTAATCGTCCGTTTGTAGATGGTGGGTCAGCAGGACGTGGACTTTCAGTGACACAGACGATGTATTTATGATAATGTGGTTTCTGTTGTGGGTTGTAGGTTAGTTTAAAGAAAAGATGCTTTGACAAATTACAGTGACACATTTGAATCTTTCCTGGGTAGTTTTATGATCACATGATAATTTTATAGAAGTGTTTTTTTCTTATTATTGAAAAGAAGACTCCATCTCCGTCTGTGTCTGGTATTGAACCTTTTCCTCACCATCCACAGTCTCTATCTTAGGTGATGCTCCATAGATATCCTAAAATACACATATGACTTTGAGTTCAGGTCTGAGTACAAACATGTACTCCTCGCTGCTACAGGGCGCACATGTGGTTGTAGTTGTTGGGGTCTCATTATAGATCTCTACTAAACACAAGTTTCAGTGCACCACAGTTATTTTTAGTCAAACCACCAGAGACTTTATTGACATGAAGCGTCTACAACACGACGACCCAATGACAGAGTGTGAAGGGGAGAGCGTCACTTTGGGGCCTGTAATTACATGGTCTTCTGCAACTTCACTTTTTGGACCCAGCCTTTGTGTAAGATTATAGAAAACAAGTGTCACAGCACTCCTTCAACAGACGAGTGATGAAAGCCGTGTGGTTTGGGTGGTGTGGGTGTGGTTTGGGTGGTGTGGGTGTGGTTTGGGTGGTGTGGGTGGGTGGTGTGGGTGGGTTAGGCAGCGGCAGTGGCTCAGGAGTTAGAGCTTTACCCTCAAAACCAAAGGCTGTTACATCTATGCTGCTGTTGTGTCTTTAGGCAAGACATTTCACCCACCAGCAATGTGTGAAAGTGGTGTGTGAAAAATGACCATGGGGGTCAAAGGGGAAATGTGTTATCCCCAATGCATGAAATCGTAAAGCGATTTTGAGCATATAAGAGCAGCATAAAACAAATGCATTATCCAAGAGAAAGAAAAATCGATGTCAAATGAGGTTTAAAAGTCACCGAAAAAGTTGCAACCGTATGATATTGTAGGCTGCAAATATGGAGAAGAACTCGGATTAAATCTGTGCACATTTTGAAGAGATTTGACCTCATTTTTCTGTCTATACTGATTTTGATAAATTGCCAGCTTATAACAGAAATAAATAATACTTTGATAATACTTTCACTCGTCACATTTTTTATAAGTCTACTGACCACTTTGGATGGTCGGCTACAAGTCAAATAATTCTGAGGTTATTTCAAACTAATCCAAGAACTTAATTACACCTGAATTTAAGTAAATGAAGTAACAAGTAAACCTGACTTCTTTCTTTCTTTATTCTTCATTTGTCAGGGACCATGTACAAATTCATTAATCTTACAAGGAAAAGATGATTTGTGCCAGATTTAGCTACTGCTATTTTCCATCTGCAGTCCCTGAGCAGGTGACCACACATTAAAAACACATTTCAATAAACAATTGCAATATATACCATTTTTGCCATACAACAATAACAATTAAATACAATAAAAAAAGAAGGAGAGAAAAAAAAAAGAAAAAAAAATACACAAATGACCACATGTCCACCACTTCACGGTCAAGAGGTTAAAAGTTATGATTCATCAATTCCTTGTAAGTCTGAGTGTTTCCTCCATCTCTGGCCCAAAGTCGTGGATGGAGTAAACATCTGCGAATAGTTAAATCATTAAAACAGGAACAGAGGAGCAGCCTGAAACCACATGGACACATTTAAGTCCAAACCAGAGCGTCCTCGGTCTCTGTTCTGGCTGGTATCGACAGGCTAGTACAGTTCTGCCATCCGAACAGCTCCAACCACGTGAACACCACCTCCCAGGGTCCTCGGCTTTGGCACGTCGCCTTCAGGGTCGGCAACGGTTCATTCAAGCCAGAAGGTTAAGATTTAATGAGGTGGTTTATTACACAGGAGGAGTCAATGTGGAAAAGTGAAAAGTCCAGATTAGGTATTAGCTTAAAGTGGTAAGAAGTAATACAAACGATGAGACGTGGATGTGGGAGAGAAGATGTGGATGTAGTAGAGAAGATGTGGATGTAGGAGAGAAGATGTGGATGTAGGACAGAAGATGTGGATGTAGATGTAGGAGAGAAGATGTGGATGTAGCAGAGAAGATGTGGACGTAGGAGAGAAGATGTGGATGTAGCAGAGAAGATATGGACGTAGGAGAGAAGATGTGGATGTAGGAGAGAAGATGTGGGACGTAGGACGTAGGAGAGAAGATGTGAATGTAGGACGTAGGAGAGAAGATGTGGACGTAGTAGAGAAGACGTGGATGTAGGAGAGAAGATGTGGATGTAGCAGAGAAGATGTGGATGTAGACGTAGGAGAGAAGATGTGGATGTAGTAGAGAAGATGTGGATGTAGGAGAGAAGATGTAGATGTAGGAGAGAAGATGTAGATGTAGGAGAGAAGATGTGGACGTAGTAGAGAAGATGTGGACGTAGGAGAGAAGATGTGGACGTAGGAGAGAAGATGTGGACGTAGCAGAGAAGATGTGGACGTAGCAGAGAAGATGTGGACGTAGGAGAGAAGATGCGGACATAGGAGAGAAGATGCGGATGTGGGACAGAAGATGTGGACGTAGGACATAGGAGAGAAGATGTGGATGTAGCAGAGAAGATGTGGATGTAGGACATAGGAGAGAAGATGTGGACGTAGGAGAGAAGATGTGGATGTAGGAGAGAAGATGTGGACGTAGGACGTAGGAGAGAAGATGTGGATGTAGTAGAGAAGATGTGGATGTAGGAGAGAAGATGTAGATGTAGGAGAGAAGATGTGGATGTAGTAGAGAAGATGTGGACGTAGCAGAGAGAAGATGTGGACGTGTAGAGAAGATGTGGACGTAGTAGAGAAGATGTGGACGTAGGAGAGAAGATGTGGACGTAGCAGAGAAGATGTGGACGTAGCAGAGAAGATGTGGATGTAGGAGAGAAGATGTGGACGTAGGACGTAGGAGAGAAGATGTGGATGTAGGAGAGAAGATGTGGATGTAGGAGAGAAGATGTAGGATGTAGGTAGGAGAGAAGATGTGGATGTAGATGTAGGAGAGAAGATGTGGATGTAGTAGAGAGAAAGATGTAGATGTAGGAGAGAAGATGTGGACGTAGTAGAGAAGATGTGGACGTAGTAGAGAAGATGTGGACGTAGGAGAGAAGATGTGGACGTAGCAGAGAAGATGTGGACGTAGCAGAGAAGATGTGGATGTAGGAGAGAAGATGTGGACGTAGCAGAGAAGATGTGGATGTAGCAGAGAAGATGTGGACGTAGTAGAGAAGATGTGGACGTAGTAGAGAAGATGTGGACGTAGTAGAGAAGATGTGGACGTAGGAGAGAGAGAGATGTGGAGTGTAGCAGAGAAGATGTGGACGTAGCAGAGAAGATGTGGACGTAGCAGAGAAGATGTGTGGAGGTAGGAGAGAAGATGTGGATGCGGGAGAGAAGATGTGGATGTAGTAGAGAAGATGTGGATGTAGGAAATAGGAGAGAAGATGTGGACGTAGCAGAGAAGATGTGGATGTAGGAGAGAAGATGTGGACGTAGGAGAGAAGATGTGGATGTAGGAGAGAAGAGAACATGCAGAGGAATATGTGGCCTGGACATAGTGAACATGTTCTAAGCGTACTACAAATTACACTCACAACTTACAGTAAAAACACAGTCCAGACCAGTTCATCCTGCATTATGCTAAATACTGAGAGTAACATTTTGTGTCATACACTGGGCATTTCATTTAAGTTATGATCTATGATCTTGTTCTGGTCTGATCAATGCGGCTGATGCCCTCCCGCCTCGTTCTACATTAACTCTAAAGCAATAACTCACCACGAGACGGGTGTCGGGCCCAATATGAATTTCATTACACGTCCTGAGTCCGTCTGGGTCAACTTATAATATTGTCATTATGGAGAGAGAGACAGAGACGAGGACAGTGTCTGAGGGCTGCACAAAAGCACCAGCTGGGAACGAGGAACACGCCAAATTCTCCATAAATTAACATCCACTCACCAAATCCAGAGGCGGGAGCGAGGCCCGGATCTATCGCACAAGAGCACAGCCTGATCCCAAAAATGAATAATTGATGACTTGGAAAAAGATTGGCCCGGAAACGCCAAGGGGTAATCGTGGTATTGATATGGTAAACCAGCGACGAGCTAGTGCCAGGGATCAGGAAACAACACAAAAGTTACAGAAGTTACACAACGAGCAATTAGAGAGCACAGACTCGTTTTTTAAAGATGAAACATTAAACATTCTCGACTAATAGTGTGAACGATTCAGTGTCAGTTCACACAAAATAGAATCAAAGACTTGAAGGAAAACCAGACAAAACCATAAGCATAAAATCACAAGGTTACGATTGATTTTCTATATAATTGTTGAAGAGAATCATGTTTGAGTAAAAAAATAACAAGAACGTGTAACTACAAAAACTACAAACTTATCCCACTGCTAATTCTATCACAGAATAATGTCTTCAATGCAGTTTTTTAAATATTGGGTGAGATATTCCTGTCCTAATTCAAGTACTTTATAAACGAGCTTTCAATCTTAGTTTCAAAAAGTATTTAAATGTATTTTAACTAAGTCTGACCAAACCATCCTTCCAAACCATGTACTTTAACTGAAGACTGTGTAAACCATCATTTGAAAAGATGCATCTCGATTTAAAAAAAGAGGTTTTTGCACAGCCCTTTTAGAAATAGACCCCTGTTTGTGATTTGGTGTCAGTATTTTATTAACCAGCCGCTTCTGCTGTTTGTTGGTCCTGTTCTAAATGTCTTTGTGTTCAGTTCAGTCTAAGAAGGTTTGGATTCACTACACTGACTTTAATATAAACATCAGCCAGCGCCGTGACCATGACTGACCAGGTGACCTCATAAAACGCAGCCGGGAACCTTGGGAATTCAGTCATATTGGTGAAATAAATCACCCGGCAACCTAGAAAACAGCAGTCACACAGCCAGGATCGTTATTTAAGGTTTGTGTAAATGAGTCGTTCATGCTCCAGTTTTCATATGTTCAAATATCTGCCAAAAACTCGATTTCAAACAAAAACATAATCCTTTTTTGTGCAGTGTTGGATCTCTGTCAGATGGATACACTGTGAAATTAGCAAAAAGAACCATCAGAAGTGAATGAGGCCGACACAGAAAAGAGAGTTAAACCCCCAGTCTGCAGCATCTCCCGACTCCCAGCATCCAAACACATGTTGTACTGTAATTATGATCCGTTAACGACCCCCAGAAGTCTGAGAAGTATGAATTATTGACCCTGTGTGACTGTTTCCATGACAGACCCCACCTAAGGCCCATAATCACAGGGACAAGACACAACCTTCTGAAAGTGAGACAAAGGTATGAAGCAAAACTCTGGACCAAACATCAGCTCATGGCACAAACATGTATTTAAAATAAAAACAGCTTTATTATCACATATTACCCTGGCATCATTTACCCAGCAACAACCAAACACAAGCCAGACAAGAGATAAATGTGTAAATCACAGTAAATCTGAGGAGGGAAACACAAAAATGAACAAAAAAATGAAGGTTCTGTGTGTTTGTAGAAGCTGTCACCGGGTCAGTGTCACGGTTTACCTGTCATATGACCACAGCCCTGTGATTCATCCACACCACCGCGTTCAGAAGGAACCGCAGGGTCTGGAGCGTTACCAGGTCACGCAGGTTTTACGCACAGCACGTACCTTTCACCTGGGTCTCGTAGTCCGCGATGATTTCCTTGTCTTTCTTATATTTTGTGGATGACATTATTCCTCTGGTGTGAAGTGAGACCCTTTGAGTCCAGCCTTCTCTCTGATCCGAGCTCGGTCCTTAACCACGTCCCCCAGTCCCTCTGTCCTCTTCAGACACTGAGCATTTACCAGAACAAAGCTGCGCGTCGTACCGCAACAACGTGACGCTTCTGGTCACCTCCGGAGAGAAAACGGGCCAAAAATCACATGGAAGCTGCAGCAGCGCTTCCCTCGCATTCCTCGCGTTTTTTTCCTCGCTGCAAGAAGAAGAGGAACCCCCGGTACTAGTCACAAGAGGACAAAAGGAGTCGAGAGCGAGCCCAGAACTACAGTAAAGACATGACGAGCGCAGAGAGACGCGGTCCAGACGCGCAGTGAACCAGCCTCTTGTCTCTGTCTCTCTCTGACAAACTGCGCTGCAGAGAAACAGGAATTTAAAAGACAGTCACGTGATTGTGATTCTGCTCTTGTGCACCCCCTTCATCCTCCATCCTCCTCACGCTCACACAGGAACATCACGCGTGAGTTCAGTCACCGGACCTGGACACGTCTTTATACATGTGACTTTGACATTTGGACCATCACACTGTCCCTGGATGAACATATAACTGCAGAGTTTAGTTTATTTATTTGAGCCTGTAGCCCACATGTGTCAAACTCAAGGCCCGCGGGCCAAATGTGGCCCTCCACATCACTTTATGTGGCCCAGGGTAAATCCAAAGGTCTGATGGTCTAAAATATCTGTGTAAACCCTCAGTCCAGGTCTGATCCAGAGCAAAAGACGAAGCTCAAATCTGTCACTGGACAAATCATTGTAGGAGTGAAGACGTTTCACCTCGTGTCCAGAGGCCGCGGATCATGTGACACATGATGCTGTTGAGACAGAGCAGAGAGACGCTGGTGTAAACGTGTCTTATTCACACCAGAGTTTTATGGAGCTTATGACTCACTGCACGTGAAAAAACACATATATGTACTCACCAGATCCCTCTGGATCAGCTCCTTCATCTGCGCCGTTAATAATCCTCATGTTCTAAACAGATTCTGTGAACTTGGTTCCATGATGTGAACTAAGTCCGAGCGGCTCGTGGCTCGCAGTTCTCGGCTTGCGGTTCTCGGCTCGCTGTTCTCAGTTCTCAGTTCGCGGTTATCAGCTCGCGGTTCTCGGCTCACGGTTCTCAGTTCTCGGCTCTCGGCTCGTGGGTCTTGGCTCGCGGTTCTCAGCTCGCGGTTCTCAGCTCGCGGTTCTCGGCTCACGGTTCTCAGTTCTCGGCTCGTGGTTCTCGGCTCGTGGTTCTCGGCTCGTGGTTCTCGGCTCGTGGTTCTCGGCTCGCGGTTCTCGGCTCGCGGTTCTCAGCTCACGGTTCTCGGCTCACGGTTCTCAGTTCTCGGCTCGCGGTTCTCGGCTCGCGGTTTTCGGCTCGCGGTTCTCGGCTCGCGGTTCTCGGCTCGCGGTTCTCGGCTCGCGGTTCTCGGCTCGCGGTTCTCGGTTCACGGTTCTCTGGACACGATCCACATCAGAGCGGCAGGTTTTCTGCTCCAAGCCCGAGGTGTGACCCAGCGCACACCTGTCCCTCTTTGTCCCTCTCTGTCCCTCTCTGTCCCTCTCTGTCCCTCTCTGTCCCTCTCTGACCCTCTCTGTCCCTCTCTGTCCCTCTCTGACCCTCTCTGTCCCTCTCTGTCCCTCTCTGTCCCTCTCTGTTCCTCTCTGTCCCTCTCTGTCCCTCTCTGTCCCTCTCTGACCCTCTCTGTCCCTCTCTGTCCCTCTCTGTCCCTCTCTGTTCCTCTTTGTCCCTCTCTGTCCCTCTCTGTCCCTCCGTGTCTCTGTTTTTACTGGACACAGCGGATTGTCTCATGTTGGAAAATGAAACTCTGGATTTTCAGGAGCTCAAAGAGGCAGAGATCTGTGTAGATCTGGGTGAAAGACGCAAACTGATATTTCTGTTTTTATTTATATTTATTTGGTTTGTTGGACAGGGACAGTGCACATTTCTGTAAATGTACCAGATTTAACCAGAAAAGCTGTTTTTCATCTGTCCCTGGACAGACGGTGAAGCAGTCGCCCTAAAATGTAACAGTAAAAGTTATGCAATATATTTACAACAGTGTAAAAATATAATCAACAGGTGAACGAGTGAATACTCAGACGATAAAAGACATTACACGGGGAACGCTGGGGAATATTTCCAAGTTTTAGAGAAGTTTTATGCACAAGGAGGACTGTGCTCTATGTGAGTTTTAATTATATAAAACAAATAAAACTCACTTCATATTTTTATATGAACTTTTGATGCTCTCTTGTCCATCTTCCCCACGTTTTTTCTTTCTATTGAATGTTTCGATTAGATAATCGGTGTAATCGGTTTCTTAGTGGGATCAAGAACATCTCCTGCTTGTGCTCAGGCCTCATTTCTGAACATTTAGTCCTTTATAACTCAGAACATAGATGCAAACGTGTGAGTAAAAACAGACACTACCTCCTGACACTCCGCGTACTCCTTTATGTGCAGTGTTTGGAACCACTTGTCTAGAATGTTCCACAGTGTAGCATTAACCTCATCTATCTCCAGAGACACAAGCAGTTAACGCTGTGAGTTTACTCACAGATCAGATCTGTGGAGAGGTGACCTACTTTGAAAAAAAATGACACAAAAAAAATGCTGCTGAACTTGCAAAATAAACTACAATATAGGCTTAAATATTTCACATTAATGAGTCTTATTCTTTGCTTTATAGACTAGTAGTCGGTTATATTCTACCGGGTAAATGCTGCACAAATGTAAAACATCTGCTCAGTTTCACTTCTCAGGAGGTTCATTATTACGGCGCTGGCTCCACCTGATGGACAAATAGTGTAATTACAGAGATTTAACAACGTTTGAAATTTGTCTTTCGGTAAGAAGCAAGTAACATATCCATCAGGTTTGTAATAAAATAAGCAACTTTTAACTTTTCTAGCTTTTGTGTAATTGTGTTCACAGCGCACAAGTAAAGATCAGGTACAACACGTGCGATGCTTTTATTGTGAAGTACTTCCGGGGGAGTTTTAACAGCACAATACGTGCGATGCTTTTATTGTGAAGTACTTCCGGGAGAGTTTTAACAGCACAATACGTGCGATGCTATTATTGTGAAGTACTTCCGGGGAAGGTTTGCCAACACAACACGTGCGATGCTTTTATTGTGAAGTACTTCCGGGGAGGTTTGACAGCGTTGTGCTTCCTCGTGTTTTGGATGTTTTTTTTGCACTTTCATTCAATTAAACTTAGAAAGGTACTGTCATTATATTTGCATTTCAAGCTTACCACATTTGTACTGTGTATAATTACCAGAGCAGCACGTTTTGGATATTGTGTTTTTCTTGTTACAACTTTGACCAAATTAAAGCTAACGCTAGCTAGCATCTGTCACAAGTTTTGAATAAGTCTGTACACACGTGATTTTATAAAACTCTTTAAATGTAAAGTCCACAGTAGTTATGGAAGTATGCCTCATTCACAGGTGTGTATTTAGGGCTGCCATTGTTTTGGGGTCCCACTCTCTCCGTAAACAGATGCCAGAGAGCGGGGAGGACGAGCCCGGGGCCCCCAGCATCACCGGGGCCCCCAGCATCACCGGGGCCCCCAGCATCACCGTGACCATCGGGGCCACTGTCCCCACGGGCTTCGAGCACACGGCCGCAGAGGAGGTCCAGGAGAAGATCGGCGTGGATGCTAAAATAAGCAAAGACCGGGGAAGAATTTATTTTTCAATAACCACTGACAGCCTCTTTCAGGTAATTCTGTTTTATTTTTTTATAAATATGGCCAGGGCCGGCCCAGCTTGTGAGCAAACTCAGCAGCTGCTTAGGGCCCCAAGGCCAGCAGAGGGCCCCCAAGAGCCTTTATAGCATTTATATTGAAAATAATATATCAAGGATTTGTGTGTTTACAGCAACCTAAATATCCCTCTCAGACGATCACATTTGTTTTATATCTATAATCACGAAATATCAGCTGCTGTTTGTTTTTGAGTCGGGCAGAGGTGAGGGCAGCTCTGTGTTTACACCAGTGCAAGGACCTTTTATAATGTAAATGTAAGACCGCTGTTGCCAACTGGACACATTAACAACATTACAATCCAGCAGAAACTTGTCTAGAATTTCAAAAACCTTGACCCCCCTCATATGCCTGTGTTCTGTTCTTGTGACTATTGTGGTTGTGACATTGTGGATTTTTTCAGTCTACAAAACATCCAAATACAATTGGTCAAGGTGATGAGAGCATAGTCATAATGTTGTCAAATGTGAATCACCAACAGCTGATCCAGGATATATCAACTTTTGGACAAATCAGACAAATTCTGCTTAGGGCCCCCTGAAAGATACGGCCGGCCCTGAATATGGCTTTAATGTTGCTTTTACTGTGTTACACATGGCCTTTCTGGGTGATTGGACACTATTCTGAACAACAGTAGGTTCTTAGGATAAACACTGGACTGGACAGTGGTCAGTTGGTGACAAAGCTGAATAACACATAACCAAACTGTAAATAATCTCTTATATCTCATACAAACCGTAATAATGTGAGGCAATGACATTATGATCATTGATATGTCTTATTCATTCAGCAGCATCCATTTATTTAAACATTGGCTCTACTGTCAAGTGTTCAACAATAACGTGCTCTGTCGCTGTCTGCCTCTTTCACAATAAGACTATCTGCAGTGGGAATATACAGAGGCTTTTATTGTGTAGGATTTATTAAGGACGCAATGTTTATACTAGTGGAGCCTTAACAGTTTGAAGAGCTGAACTTGCAGAAGTTATCATTCGGCTTTTGTCAGTGACATAAGAAGACAGGCCGCGCACTTGCAAACATGCTTCTCGATTTAAACATCGAGACACGACGCAGAAAGGAGACACTTTGAAGTGCTTTTACAAGGACGGGATGGACGCACTGATCCTCCTCTCCTGCTCGTCCTCTGCAGGTCTGCACAGGCACGATGCACAATCAGAGTGGGCACTGACCAGTCTGACCCGCAGCCTCGTTCTACAGGTGCACACCATGGATTTATAATAAAAAACTGTATCTAGATATATAGACCTTATTATACCTCCATGGTGCACACTTTGAATGAACCTCTCGCCCGTCTACTAAACTCAGCTTAAGTTTGAGCGCTGATGACCTAAAATTACTCGCGATCAATATGCTTAAAAAAAAACTGTGGTTAAAATGACTTTGTTGACGCAATAATGTCACACTAAAACTGACAGCCCTAATACAAAGATGTGGTATTGAAATGAGGACAGCGAGCCTTTTCTTTAGTGTCAAAATCGAGTTTGAATATTTAGTTATACAACAACACCAGAGCACACACATCAAGTGTAGCTACAACATTTAATATATAAAATAATAGTATAAAGGCACATATATACAGTGGATATAAAAAGTCTACACACCCCTGTTCAAATGCCAGGTTTTTGTCATGTAAAAAAGTTACATCAAGATAAATAATTTCACAACTTTTTCCACTTTTCATGTGACCTATAACCTGTACAATGCAATGGAAAAACAAACAGAAATCTTTCAGGGAGGTGACGTAAAAATAAACAACTGAGATAATGTGGTTGCATAAGTGTAACACTCTTTTATACCTGGGGATGTGGCTGTGTCAGATTTAACCGATTACATCCAAACTCAAGTTAAACTGGAGTCAGCACCTGTCACCAACTAAAGTGCCTCTGATCTAGTCGCTTTTCCTCACATTTTTGTAGCCACATCTTCCAGGAGAAGCCATGGTCCACAGAGAGCTGCCAAAGCATCAGAGGGAGCTCATTACTCAAAGATATCAGTCAGGTGAAGGCTACAAAAGAATTTTCAAGGAATTAAATATACCATGGAACAGAGTGAAGACCATCATCAAGTGGAGAAAATATGGCACAACAGTGACAAGAACAGGACGTCTGTCCAAAGTTGATGATAAGACGAGAAGAAAACTAGTCAGGGAGGCTGCCAAGAGGCCGACGGCGACACTGAAGGAGCTGCAGGAAGTACTGGCAAGTACTGGCTGTGTAGTACATGTGACAACAGTCTCCCGTCTTCTTCATATGTCTGGGCTCTGGGGCAGGGGTAAGAAAAACATCCAAGCCCGGCTTAATTTTGTAAGAAGACATCTGAAATCTCCCAAACGCATGTGGGAAAATGTTTTATGGTATGATGAAACCGAGGTTGAACTTTTTGGACATAATTCCAAAAGATATATTTGGTCCAAAAACAACACTGTTCATCACCAAAATGACACCACACCTACAGTGGAGCCTGGTGATGGAGGAGGCATCATGCAAAAACAACACTTTTCATCACCAAAATGACACCACACCTACAGTGGAGCCTGGTGATGGAGGAGGCATCATGCAAAAACAACACTTTTCATCACCAAAATGACACCACACCTACAGTGGAGCCTGGTGGTGGAGGAGGTGGTGGCAGCATCAGGCTTTGGGGCTGTTTTTCTTCAACTGAACCTGGGGCCTTAGTCAGGGTGGAGGGAATTATGAACATTTCCAAATACCAGTCAGTGTTGGCACAAAACCTTTGGCCTTCTGTTAAAAAGCTGTTGATGAAGAGGAACTTCATCTTTCAACACGACAATGACCCAAAGCACACGTCTAAATCAACAAAAGAATGACTTCACCGGAATAAGACGGAGGTTTTGGAAGGACCCAGCCAGAGTCCAGACCTGAATCCCATCGAACACCTGTGGGGTGATCTGAACAGGGCTGTGCACAGGAGATGCCCTCACAATCTGTCACATTTGGAGCGGTTTTGCAAAGAAGAGTGGGCAAATATTGCCACATCAAGATGTGCCAGGCTGATAGGCTCCTACCCAAAAAGACTGAGAGCTGTAATAAAAGCCAAAGGTGCTGCAACAAAGTGTTAGATTAAGGGTGTGCATATTTATGCAACCAGGTTATTTTAAGTTTTTTTATTAATATTTTTCCCCTTTAAAGTTTTCAGTTTGTTTTTCAATTGCATTGTACGGGTTATAGGTCACATTAAAGGTGGAAAAAGTTATGAAACTATTTGTCTTGCTGCCATTATTTTACATGACAAAAGCCTGCCATTTGAACAGGGATAGACTTTTTATATCCACTGTATTTACCTAATCTCTGACACATGCTTACTCTCTGTGAGTAGGTTCATCGTCTGAGGTCTGTGGACAACCTGTTTGTAGTGGTTGATGACTATGACCATTACCAGTTCAAAGAATCAAAGGTAAAAAGCATGTTTGATGTGCTTTAGTTGGATAATATGTTATTGATTGGATGAAACTGTCTGTGTGGGGTTTTCAGGAGGAGACATTGGCAGAACTAAAGCAGCTCGCTTCCAAACTTCCCTGGAACAATGCTTTGGAGGTCTGGAAATTAAATCGATCTTTTAAGAAGAAGAAAAGTCATCGCAGAGGAGGCAATAAACCAAAAGTAAAATTTGAGGAAGATGGTCAAGATACAGCAGAGGTCCAGAATGAGCAGGGAGAACTACCTGAGGGAGCGTCTGAAGATCAGTCAAGTGCTGACGTCACTGAGCAGAATGAAACGACTCCAGACCAAGAGGAACTACCTGAAGACAAGGTCATGAAGTTCCGTGTGACGTGCAGCAGAGCAGGGGATAAGCACAGTTTTTCTTCTACTGAGGCAGCCAGAGACTTTGGTGGAGCTGTGCAAGAATTTTTCCAGTGGAAGGCCGACATGACGAAGTTTGACATAGAGGTGGGTGTGTCTGTGTCAGCTATAGTGACGTAAACTACAGTTATGAGCCAAAAAAGGCTTCAGTATAGGAAAGCATAAGTCAGGGATGTGCAGGACTCTTTTCCACACAAATATAGATTTTCTTTTGTTGGTAATTTTCCACAATAACAGCACATTTGTTTTGTGTGTCTCACAGGTTTTACTTAACATACATAATGAGGAAGTAGTTGTTGGCATTGCCCTCACAGAGGAAAGTTTACACAGGAGAAATATCAGTCACTTTGGACCTACCACCCTGCGCTCCACTCTGTGCTATGGAATGTTAAGGTACTCTCCTTTTATACTGAGAGAAGAAGGAATAGTAATATATATATATATTTTTTTTGTATTGGTATAGCTCAATATCATAATGAAACGGGATGATTTACCTTTGCCGCAGTAGAAAGCAAAACTAGAGGAATAAAAAATACACTGTGACGTAATTGTAGTATAGGTGGTAATAGTTTGTGTTATAAAGATGAAGATGATTAAGTTAAGAAGGTTTATATAGTTAAATGCCATAATGCCTGTAAAATGATGGTGACAGATGCTTTCTCTCAGACTGTGTAAACCTCAGCCATCCGACATTATACTTGATCCGATGTGTGGAACAGGAGCTATACCTCTAGAGGTAAGATGTTACATAAATATAAATGTTTGTATTGTAAATATTTATTTGCCTGGTAAACATTATTTTATGCCTCATAATGTCACAAATGTTGATTTTTCTTTCCTGCAGGGAGCCATTGAATTTAACGATGCTTTTTACATCGCTGGTGATAACAATGACATGGCAGTGAATCGCACAGTCAATAATGTGTTCCACTTTCAGAAACAAAGAGTGGACAAGGGCAGGTAAGAGAGGCGTATCTCAGATTTAAATCAGTGTGTTTTCTTTACACTTTTTCCTCCGTAGTGCGTTCGGGTTACCCATCGACACAGTAAGATGGGACCTCTGCAACTTACCCATGAAGACGGGCTCTGTGGACATTATTATTACAGATATGCCTTTTGGAAAGAGGTATTCATCCTCCAATATTTCTCTATCATTTAAGAAAGATGCATATATGAACTTTGTACCTATTTTTACCCTGAAGAATGGGCTCGAGGAAGAAGAACTGGGACCTTTACCCGTCTTGTCTGAGGGAAATGGCCCGTGTGGTCAGACCAGGCTCAGGAAAGGCTGTGCTCTTGACACAAGACAAGAAGTGCTTTTCTAAGGTAATATTACTCCAGGTCATTTTCTGCCAAGATTTTGTTGAGTGTGTTGGAAATTATTCAGAAAAAGGGATTATCACCAAGAGTCTGTTTACTGACAGCAAACACAACTCCCTTTTCATTTCTGGAATTTCCCCCCTGTGGGACTAATAAAGGCTTATCTTATCTTATAAGAAGTTGATGTTGGTGTAATGTAATAAATAATCCGAAATAAGTCCATCGGAATGATGACTGAGAACTCAGTCAATGTCTGTTTTTTTTGGGTTTTTAACAAAAAAAACAAACACATGGTTTAGATCACATCCACAGATTACACAACACATTTACTGCTATTGCCTATCGATGTGCAATCTGTGGATATGGTAATTGTACAAACATTGTTCAAAGAAAAAAAAAATGCTTGGGATGTTTTTCTCTATTTAGTTGAAGGTGCTTATTTGTGGCTGAGAGCTAAATAAACACTTCATGTACTGAGAGGTTTAAAAAGTCTGTTTGACTGGGTTAAATTATGTTTTTGAACCTTTTAAAAGAAGGCTGCGTACGCTTTGGCTTTGTTCACTTGAAATATTGTTTAAATCAGTTTAAATTTACTTGAGTAAAGTAGTAAAGTTCCTTGAGGACAACAGCAGCTGAATTATGTAAAGTACAACACCATGGGATTAGTTTAAGTTCTAGAAGTGGAGAATTCTCAGTATCTGTATGAAAAACGTGGACACTTGTCATTTATGTCGGCCTCACAACATAATCCTAAAATAATAAATTGTGTATGTTTTGAATCACTGGTTCAGTTGATTCATCTGTGAAGTCGTCTGTGCTTTGCCTTAGACCAAACAGATGAGGAGTTTGTTTATGGGTGTCTTTAGTTTGCTCCGTGGAGTCTCCTGTGTTTAGTTTGACTGGTCTGGTTTTGCGTGCAGGCGATCTCTCGGATGGGCGGCTTGTGGAGGAAGATGCACACTGTGTGGGTGAATGTCGGGGGCTTACATGCCGGGGTCTACCTCCTCAAACGCACCGGAGGCGTGTTTGGACAAACTCCTGAGGACATCTATAATGTACCACAGGGGGACGGATCCTCTCACAGGGACAAGAAGGACAACTCTGAGACGTCCTAATATAGATCCAAGGATCACAGCATCATCGTACTTACTGTTTGTTGTTTTTGGTTAAAAGGAAAAAGAAAAATGAATGAAAAATGCTCAGTTAAGTATGTGGTTTTAGCTCTCTCTGTTGAAAGCTCAGTTCTACATGGTGCCATGTTTAGAATAATAAAATAAACTTGTTCACTTTACTCCAGTATTTCTTTTTGTGTGATGTGCTGCCCTGACTCAGCTGGAGAAACCACCTTTCATAAACTGAGTGGGTGTGTGAGTAATGGTCTACTAGAAAATCGAAGCAGGTTAGAGCAGGAATGAACCTCATGAGGCAACTGAAACTTGGACTCATGCCTTATGCACATGACATCACAACCTTTTGCAATTTTTAGTGAGTTTCAGCTTTTAAAGAAGAAAATGTCGTTACTCACCACTGTTTCTGTAAAAGACACCCAGCTGTTACAGTCTCAGAACAAATATAAAGTCTGCTAAATATTTAGTTTATACCTGACCTGCCTAAAACAAGAAAATTAAGTCAATGGTAATAAAAAAACAGCGAACACTGAACAACAGGGACACTGCAGGTTATGCTCACAATCTTCACTGAGACTTTGGGATCATTCACTGAACCTTTGTCTTCTCAAATGTGGGGAGTCTGTTCTGCCTCGATGTTGAGAAGTGTTTAATAATGTTTTATTAAAGTTTTATGCTGCTTGGGTCATTCTCAGTGTTTTCATGTGCACAGTCACTCTCAGTGTTTTCTCGTTCACAGAGTCACTCTCAGTGTTTTCTTGTGCACAGAGTCACTCTCAGTGTTTTCCTTGTGCACAGAGTCACTCTCAGTGTCTTCATGTGCACAGAGTCACTCTCAGTCTCTTCTTGTGCACAGAGTGTTTTCTCTCAGTGTTTTCAGTGTGTGCACAGAGTCACTCAGTCTCTTCTTGTGCACAGAGTCACTCTCAGTGTTTTCATGTGCACAGAGTCATTCTCAGTGTTTTCATGTGCACAGAGTCACTCTCAGTGTCTTGTGCACAGAGTCACTCTCAGTGTCTTCTTGTGCAGACATGGTGCTCTCGCGCGGCTGCGTCACAGAGGCGGCTCGCGGTGACGTCAGCACGCACACATAAAAGCTGCGCGTGGACAGAGTTTCTGACAGAGTCTCACACGCGACATGATTTGGACAATTATTCTTCTCATCCAGGCGGGTCTCCTCTATTTTGTCCTAACTCACAGGAAAAGGTAAGTTCCAGTCCTGGACACGCGGGGATGGAGTGTTTTACTTTGCAAATGATGTTTTTCCTTAAGTATTAATAGGCATAATAACTTTATAAATATAAATATGGCCTCGCTTCTATATTTTAGATTTTTTCTGATGTAATAATAGGCCTAATAAAATGTTCAGTTTGGTATTTTCCAGACACATGTGTGACCATAGTGTCCAGCCTTTAAAACAAAAGCACCTTGTTTCAGGACTGGGTTAGTCCCACTTGAGTCTGTGAAGAATGTGGTTGAGCTGCTCCAACACCATCATTAGATGGGAGGACTTCGTTTGTTCTTTATTTTCATTTAGGCTTAATTCAATGACGCCTGGTAATAAATCACATCTAAGTGTTTAAATGTGTCGTCACACGTGCAGGTTGGGCCAGAGTGACATGACAAACATCACAACAATAGAAGAACAGATGTCAGAACTGTTGTTGTTCTGTGACCTGTGGTTTATGTGTGACCTGCTTTTCTTCAGACACAAGACTGATCCTCCTCTGGACAAAGGCGTCATCCCCTGGCTGGGACATGCCTTTGAATTTGGAAAAGATGCTTTCAGGTTTCTTAGTCGAATGAAGATGAAACATGGGAACATATTTACTGTAAGTTAAAAATAAATTAAAATGATCACGTACAGACAGAATCCTGAACACCAGGGCGTCTCTGTCGCCTCGGCCCGTTTCAGTATCACAGTAGAAGGTGTATTATTGGTGGTCATTTTGTAAATAGTAAGAAATTGTGCAGTGGTTTGAACATTTACGCAGCATTCTTCACCCACCATGTTTAGTGTGAGAGGGGCCGATGGCGCACAGTCTACCCCAGGGCAGCTGTGACCTCTGTACGGAGCGTAGAGCTGAATAGTGCTTAGAGAGACATTTCCTCACATCTCTGATCTCACATTAAATGGCATTTTTATTTATATCCCAGTCTAACTCCTCTTTTTTGCCTTTTTTCTGGTGTTGCTGCAGGTGCGTGTGGCGGGGCGTTATGTGACTGTTCTCCTGGACCCTTCCTCTTATGACGTGGTCCTAAATGATAAGGACTGCCTGGACTTCTCCCGATACGCTGCTCTGCTCATGGACAGAATCTTCCAGCTGCAGCTCCCGCATCACATGCAAAATAAAAGCAAAGCAATAATGAAACAGTAAGTGAAACACAAGCTTTAAGTTGAGCTGGACTGAAAGAGATTTTAGGAACTAGGCCTTTTCTTTTTGTGTTTGGAAATCTAAGTTTAGGATGGAGTGGTGGAAAGTAGTAGTAAAAGTAGTAGCAGCTGTAGTAGTAGTAGCAGTAGTAGTAGAGTAGTGGTAAGGTAGGTATTTCCATTAGTAGTAATAGTAGTTAGTATTTCCTACTTAAAAGCGCAGCATGTGACTGTTCTGGTGGAACGTCTCCACCTTCTTGTCTTTATAAATGTGTTTTTCTTTGCCTGAAATGTTCCACAGTACCGGCTTGAATTTATGAAATCATGAAATCACACGTGAAATCACACGTGAAATCACACGTGATGCCACTAGGCCAAGTTACAAGTTTGATCTGTGGAGAGGCTGCTCTGCTCAAGAAGTATTTTTATTATTTTAGCAATAAAGTCACAACATCTTTAAATGAAATGAATAAATAATCCAGGCAAAGAAAAGTTGTCTCCCTGGAGATAAACAGAGGAGCCTTTAAGAAAGACTTTATTCAAAAAACAAAAAAATATTGGTTCACTTCATGATTGTGCTTTTATTTAAGATGTGTTCTTTTAAAGTAAACACTTTTATTAAAGTAACAGTAAATATCTGGCGGTGAAAACGCTCTGTAACAAATCTGTGTAAACACTCAGTCGTCCAGGTCTGATCCATGGCAAGACGAAGTTCAAATCTGTCAACTGGACAAATCGTTCTGCTCTGTAACAAAGTTCTTCTGGTGTGTGAACTTTTTCAGGCACTTTCTCGGCATGAATTTGAGCAGCTTGAACACATCCATGAGCCGACACCTGCGCAGTCTGCTGAAAGCTGAGCTGTCTGTGAACCAGAAAGACTGGAACGAGGAGGGACTCTTCAACTTTTGCTATGGCCTGCTTTTTAAGTATGTACTACTACTTCCTCCCTACCAAACATACGAGAATTCTCTCTTAGCGTCAGTCTGACATGTGTATATCAAACAGTTTACTCAGCACGCGCTTGTTCTGTCCAGTGTTAGTAAACTGTTAAAGAAAATATAGAGAAACCTGCATATTTGACGTCACAGTTCAGGGAATCACTTGATGAGTTTGACGAAAAGAGTGAAACTTATCCTGGCTGTGTCACGTAAATGGCATCTGAAAACGGGGATTGTTTTATATATATATATATATATATATATATATATATATATATATATATATATATATATATATATATATATATATATATATATATATATATATATATATATATATATATATATATATATATATATATATATATATATATGTGTGTGTATATAGTGTTAAAGTGTTAAAGCCATTGATCAACCTGGACTCATCCCCACTCTTGTGTTGTCTCCTGTTTTCTTGCAGGGCTGGGTATTTGACACTTTTTGGAGGTGAACAAAACAACAACAGCATGAATCTATCAAAAATCTATAAAGAGTACAGGACTTTTGATGGGCTATTGACAAAGTTAGCAAGAGGCACACTCAAGCCAGGTAAAGACATTTAGCATTTTAGGTTCAGCTTTTATTTGATCAGACTCAGGTCACAAGGGGACGTGTGGTTTCAGAGCTGTTTTCTACTGGATTATTGACGAGGTTCAGAGTTTTGTGGCACAACATCATCACAATCTAATCAAATTTGCAATTATAGTCGGCACAATTATCAAATTGCAAAGGCTGTAATTATTTAGGTAATAGAATGTCCTCTGCAAAGAACAATATATCCTGTCCTTCATTGAAAATCTTGTTGTACCAGTAGTTTAAACCTTTACAAACATGTTCTGAATCCACACGACTCTTGTATTAGTTTAAAATTGCATATTTCAGTCTCAAATGTGACATTTCCTGGAGTCGTTTACAATGAACATGAGCAACTGAACTTTTTAAAGATAAATCTATTTGCACTTGAAAAAAATGATTTCGTTTCCTCTAAAATCATGCAGACCTATTTCTAGTTAATAATAGAATATTGAAAATGGAGACTTTTTTCCAGTTAATAAAGTTCTTTGTATAGAGTAACATGTATTTTCAGTATAAAAGTGTCAGTGTTTTGGTCTAAACTTATATATTTTAGTTGTTTTCCTTCCCTGCATATTTTCTTAGCCCTGACACCTTTTATCTGTAAATCTTTGACGGTTTGATTCAGTATAATTGTTTATCTTGCTCCGATGACTCACTCTTGCGTTGTGTCGTTTATCTGGTTCTGACAGAGGAGAAGAAGTTGGCACAGTGTGTCCGTCAGACTTTGTGCGAGCTCCTGTCTCCGGTGGGAATCGGGGACGACTCGGGGCTGGGGTCCTGGGTCCACACCTACAGACGGCTGCTCCAGGATGTGGGCGCAGACCGGGACACGCAGAACAAGGCCTTACTCATGCAGCTCTGGGCGTCTCAGGTGAGCGTCACATCACAACATTCAGGACACTTGTAGTTTTTAAAGGTTTTCCACTATATATTTGTCTTCTTCTTGAGTTTGTTACTGGCAATGTAGCTGTAATTTATTTGCTGATTTCTGTGATTTCACAACAGAATTATCTTTTGGATTCTCCCTACCAAATTCAACATAACAAAATACCAAAATAGGATCTAGAGTCTCCAAATATACAGAAGGAGGTGAAGTGTTGTTCGTCTTTTGTCTGAGAATCAAAATAAAGATGAATTTAGGTTCCTCTGCCCCCAAAAAGATGTCCTGTATATTTTGTTTTATATTCAGGTCACTTGAGTCTATTATTAGATGCATATTAAAAAAAAATATGTCGTTGCCTCCTGTGGCTTTATATCATTGGAAATTTCTTTGGAAACAAATGAAAACAAACTGAACTGGCTCTGAATGCAACACGAGTAAAAAGCAGTGGGATAAGTGTGTGCTAACAGATTGGCTGGGTTTTATTGTTAGTTTTTTTGGTTTGAGCAGGAGTTTCTTTCTCCTTTTAAATTAAAAAGTAGCTGAAATATCCAACAATGTGCAATGCCCTCTTTTACCAGCAGAGGCCACTGTGACCCTGTGATGCTGCTGTAGAGTTTTATTAAAATTGGTAGAAATATTATATAAAACTGAAATTAACATGCAACTAAAACTATTTTGCATGTGAAATTCCTCTTTCTGGTTTTATTCTAAATGAGAAAGAACCTGTGTCTGTGTTACAAGGCTGAATAAAATTAGAAATGAATTAAATATTTTAGTGCATCTGAGTCATTTGGCCCAGTTCTTGTCCTGCTGAAGACCTGTTCAGATATGATAATACTGACATTTGCTGCAAACCACACGGACTTAGTCATTTGTTTTTCTGTTGTTCTCATTTCCATTTCATTAAATGTGTTAATTAACTGTAGTCTGGGAATGTGTCATATTATTTATCATTATACATTTATGTTTAGTTTCAGAATGATAATCTTAAAGGCTTTTGTAACAATAGTGCAGTTGTCTCATTTTATTTTAAGTAAGATTAAGAGTAGTAGTAGTTAGTAGTATTTATAAAAGGTCTCTACATACTCACATTGTGGGATTATTTTTACCAAAGCAGGGTTGTTTTAAATGTGTAATATGGGGCAGGGTCTGTCACCTTCTTGTCTCCATGAGACGTCTCCATGTTTAGTCTGAAATCACATGCTTTTGTTCAGAAATACACTGGAAAAACATGCATTATTGCTGTGAGCATGTTTGTCTTTCCACAGATCTGACCTGTAACATGGAGAGGTGGTGCTGCTTGTCTCTGTGGAGATGAGTGAGTTTAATCTAATGCAGTTGAACATTTCAGGCAAAGCATCACATCTCCATGGAGACAGGCATGTGGTAGTATCCTCCTGGAAAGTTACAGAGTGCAACTCTAAACGAGCAGGAGTTTTATGTTTTCATTGCACATGGTTATTTTTCAGTTTTAATAAAAATTTAAATATCTTGCCTTTCCCCTACAGGTTTTACACAATTACCTGATGAGAAAAACTCCTTAACCTGTAAACATCAGTCACTCAAAACTATAAAAGTGAAAATGAACTGTAGCGTACGGCGTTGGCAGACGTGTGCCGTCGCTAAGCAGCGGTGGAGTGGAGACAGGCCCTTTATCACGAGCTCATGTGAGTGTTTGTTTTCAGGGTAACGCTGGTCCGGCTGCATTTTGGCTTTTGGGATTTCTGCTGACCGCTCCGGACGCCATGGCCGCGGTGAAGAAGGAGCTCAGAGGGATTTCACAAACATCAGACACATGTGTGAAAACTCCAGTGTTTGGTGAGGACTAACATTCAGATTGTTACATTATCACCATTTTGGTGTCTCATCTCTCACAACAGTGAAACCAGTTTCCTCTTTTACGTCACATTATCCGTGTTTGTTTTTCCTTTTGGCCTAATGTAACGCTCCAACTCCCCCTTTATTTTATAAACCATCTCATATTGACTTTCATTTCTAAAACATCTAACCTGTGCTTTGGATGTTCCTTGTTCCACTTCGCCTCCTTTAAAGCCACAGGGTGTGGCTTTTTAAAAACAAAAACATGTTTTTTGTTGGTTTTATTGCCCTGAAAATCATGCCTCCTCACTGGAATCTGGCCTGCGTCTCCACTGACTCATTTGGCCTCTTCTTGCTCATTTCCATGGAAATTCTGTTTCTTTGGCCATAATTTTCCATAGTATGTTCTGAAATATAGTTTTAACTTTTTCCCCATGGAACCATGCAGGTGACCTGCCTTCTCCAGAAAGTTACTCACTGTTCCTTTAAAATAACATCGTGTCTTTCTGTGCCTGAATTCACCTTTTCATTTCTTCAAATATTGCCTCAGCCTATTTCATTATTATATAACATTATTTCTGTGTTACATTTGGTTCTACAGACAGTGCCCTTGAAGAGACTCTCCGACTCACTGCTGCCCCCTTCATCACTAGAGAGGTAGTGCGTGAGAAAACCATCCACATGGCAGACGGACAGGAGTACCTGCTCCGGAAAGGGGACAGAGTTTGTCTGTTTCCCCTCCTGAGTCCTCAGATGGATCCAGAAATACACAGTGAGCCTCAGGTTAGAAGAACTGTGAATAAGGGCCTATATTATTCAGAAGTGACTCGTTTGTTTGACCTTATAATACTCAAACACATCCTGATTGTTATATTCAGCTTCAAACATTTGTCCTCCCAGTCACTTATAAGAATTGTAGCTCCTTTATGTTTTTAAAGTCACATGACCAGTCAGTCAAAATCTGTTTGTGTTTTGTCTTTTAAATATGTGTTTTACATAAGACAAATGAAACATTAAAAAACTTTATTTCACTTTTCAATGCACCAGAAAATCCCATCTTGCCTTTTGCTCATGTTTCATGTCAACCAGCTCAGGCTTTGTGTTTTTACACTTTTATACTAAATCAACAGTGTGAAAGTTTTCAGAATATGTTACTCTGATTTGATCATGTTATAAAATATTCTTCCAAACACTGGGGCTGCATCAAATGTTATTAATAGGATCTAATTGGATCTCTTATTTCACATGTTCAAATGTGTTTCCGTTGCAGAAATTCAAGTATGATCGTTTCCTGAATCAAGACGGATCACCAAAGATGGATTTTTACAAAAGAGGTAGAAAGCTGAAATATTACACCATGCCGTGGGGAGCAGGGACCAACGGCTGTGTGGGGAAGCGGCTGGCTGTCGATACCATCAGACAGTGAGTATTCAGGACTCGTGCAGAGCTAAACTTTAAATTACAACCAGAATGAGACTGTGCCGCTGTAACTTTGTGCTCTTCCTCTGCAGATTTGTTTCCATGGTGCTGACACAGTGTGACGTGGAGCTGTGTGACCCCGACGCTCAGATGCCTGAAGTGAACTCAAGCCGTTATGGGTTTGGGGTTTTACAGCCGGAGGGAGAGCTGCAGATTCGATATAAAATGAAACAAACAGTGACGGATAATGAATGAACATATTTATACATTTCAGCTTTTTGTTTTTACATAATATGTTACATGTGTATCTTTGTATTTATATTTATCTGTAAATAAATGTTACTTTTTGTACATTTTTTGGTAGTGCCAGTTTTTCTCCCATTATTATTATTATTATTATTATTATTATTATTATTATTATTATTATTATTATTATATTATTATTATTATTATTATTATATTATTATTATTATTATTATCATTATTATTATTATTATTATTATTATTATTATCATTATTATTATTATTATTATTATCATTATTATTATTATTATTATTATCATTATTATTATCATTATTATTATTATCATTATTATTATTATCATTATTATTATTATCATTATTATTATTATTATTATCATTATTATTATTATCATTATTATTATCATTATTATTATTATTATTATTATCATTATTATTATCATTATTATTATTATTATTATCATTATTATTATTATCATTATTATTATTATTATTATCATTATTATTATTATCATTATTATTATTATTATTATCATCATTATTATTATTATTATTATTATCATCATTATTATTATTATCATTATTATTATTAAGGAAGTAAGACATGGACATTTCAGCAGATTCTTAACTGACTTCACTTTCCCATGGCAAATGTCAGTGTATAAAATGAAAAGCACTTTGTAAAGGTTGAATACTTAAACCACTTTGTCTTTACAGTTTACACTGGGCACAGCTCTGTCCCTGCACAGTTGAAGTGTCCTGAGAAACAGACTCATATTTACTGTGTTTTCATCACAGACTTTGTTTCATTGAGTCGATCTCTGTCAGAGGATAAGTCAGAGTCTGGGGGCTGTGCTCTTCGTGTCCAATGGGAGGGCGCAGTCTCAGTGTGAGGCGGTGCTGCAGGGGTTAAACTGGAGGCAGCTCTGGTGGAGGCGCGGTGGAGGCGCGGAGAAGCAGCTCCTGCAGATCCACACGCTCCAAAGACGCGCAGGTGGAGACTCACAGCGCCACCTCCCACAGACTTGTTGAGGGATAATATCTTCAGGCTTTGGTCGGACTGGATGCACGTCTCTTTAATACAAAACCTTGTGTTTCAACATGTCGGAGCGCGGCTCATGATGCAGCTCGGAGCAGAAGAACCTCCACGCAGCTCAAGTTTGTTGGAGATGTTCGCGGAGCCGCTTCGCTCCAGACGCGGGACACGTACGTACTGCAGCTTTTAGATCCTGATTATTTTATATTCTTTGCCTCATGTTTGTGGTTAGCTGTGGTTGATTTAGTGGCTCTAACTTTTTTAGCGATTGACTGCTAATTTGGAGCAGAAAGACATATTTGTAGAGAAGGTTGTGCCGCGCATGCGCAGCTCTCGGTCAAAGTGTTCTCTCTCTTAATCAAAGTTGATAATCGGGGTGAGAATTAGTCTTGCCTCCATCAGTAATCCCTCCGAAGAACAGTCCGCTCTGCAGACACCATTCACAATAAGGCAGGCAGCTGGGGTTTTTTTTGTTTGTTTTCTTTTTTTTTTTTTTTTTTTTTTTTTGAATGAGGAGAGTGCGGGGAGTTCAGCACCACAGACAGCGCTCAGTGGATGGATAGACGGATAGACAGATGTTTCAGCACCGGACAGCGCCCACACTCCTGCTCCTGCTTTTAGAAATCTTATCTTAGGTTTACAAGACACAGAATTAATCAGACAACGTCAAACAGTGTCAGAACAAGACTTTGACCTGAGAGAACCTTCATGGAATAGTGTTTTGCACAACTTCATTAAAATAACGTTTTATACTGTTGTTGTTGATGTTGTTGTTTGACACTTAGATGAAGAATAGTTCCTTCTTTGATTTTATAAAATATAATTTATCACAGATGTAAAACAGAGCTTTTGTTCCCATTGGCTGCCCTCTCAGCCCCCACCGCCTCACGAGTCAGCACAAAAAGAGTCTGTGCCTCTTAAAGCTGATTAAAATATCTATTTGCTTCTCTGATGAGTGGATAAACCACCTCACAGACAGCTGTAGGACACCGGCTCTGTGGGACTAACCAACACAAAACACTATGTAACTTTATATTTTTTGTTTTCATGGGCACAGAAGGAGAACCCTGATGTGTCCCTCTGCAGGATGTCTTAGTGCACCAGCCGGCTGCATGTCCCAGTCCTTTCACCTGAACAAGTGACAAACGACACAATGAAAGGTGGAGCCCGGGGCACCATCCTGCCCCCCGACACCATGGACATCATCCGGAGCAAGTCTCAGTCGCGTCGGTTGAAGCTGAACGTGGGTGGACTGCTCCATGAGGTCCTGTGGAGGACTCTGGACAGGCTTCCCCGCACCAGACTGGGCAAACTGAGGGACTGCAACACCCACGAGTCCATCATGGAGATCTGTGACGACTACAGCCTGGAGAATAATGAGTACTTCTTCGACCGGCACCCAGGGGCGTTCACATCCATACTAAACTTCTACAGGACAGGGAAGCTGCACATGATGGAGGAGATGTGCGCTTTGTCCTTCAGTCAGGAGCTGGACTTCTGGGGCATCGATGAGATCTACCTGGAGTCGTGCTGTCAGGCCAGGTACCACCAGAAGAAGGAGCAGATGAACGAGGAGTTGAAGAGAGAGGCGGAGAACCTGCGTGAGAGAGAGGGCGAGGAGTTCAGCACCACCTGCTGCTCGGAGAAGAGGAGGAAGCTGTGGGACCTGCTGGAGAAGCCCAGCTCCTCATTCGCCGCTAAGGTACAGTCAGCTGCACAGAGTTGTCATGATTCCAAAGCCAGAGCAGATCAAGTGAAGACAGGCCGAGAGAGGCAAAGGAACAGTCAAGTTTTAGAGAAGTATTTCAGAACAAGGCGCAAAGAATACTGTCATTTCAAAGCTAATTGAAGACACGATGAGGATTTGAATAGAGTTTATCTAGAGACCAGCCAAATGAGCCTTTGACAGAAAAACTCTTTTCTATTGTTTGAGTCACAGAGCAGAGAAGGAATTATAGCTACACTCAGTTGTACAGAGGTGAATCCTTTTGCTGATCTATTTTGAATCATTTTTCAAAACTTTCAGAGAGTGAAAACATGTTTTTTGAAGTTTACTGTTGTTGGACTGTCTTTTCAATACAACCGTGAAATCTTTGCTTCCTTTTATTGGCATTACAATTGTCTTTTCCCCTGTGACAGTCGTTGAGCTTTTTCTCTGAAATTTGGAAAGGGATAAAAGGAGCAGCTGTTTTTGTGAGAATAATAGATTTTTGGTGGAACAAACATTACAACATAAGTGATATTTTTAGCCCCACCGCAGCCTCCTCCCTCAGACATGCCCCCCTGGCTTCATTAGTCCTAGTCTCATACTGCTCTATATTCAATCACTCTGCTCATTAACAGCCACATCTCACTTTGGCAACAAGTCTACCTCATCTCACCAGAGCGTAGGAGGTAGTTTACAAGATTTGGATTTACTTTTATAGATTTTGGACATAATCCTATTTTAAACCAAGGGGTAAAACAAAAAGATATTGAGAACAGAGTTAAAGATTCATGTCTTGGTTCTATTTTTGACTCGTTGTACTTCACGCATGACCAGTAAAGGTTTGATCACTAGAACAGTCAGATAACCCCTAATATCTGACTTCTGTTTGTATTTACATGCACAAAAGAAAACTGATCATGGACCTGTGTGAGTTAATCCACAGCTTTTAGTAACTATTGCAAGACAACATGCATTTTAAAATAACAATGTTTATTAAGTCCAATAATGACCAGATTTTGGTGAGAATGTCAAAATAGCCACTGTCATTGAGCTACAAGCTGAGCTACAACTATATAATTGTACTTTATGAAATGTAGTACTTCACCCAGAGTATTTATTTTAACAGTGAACAACCTCTCTATGGGACTATTTGAATGAAAATATAAATCCTGTATCGCCAAGAGGTCGGTTCATCAGCTGATGTAAAAGTCTGAGGACAGAGGAAGTGTTCAGAGTTATGGGGAGGCACCGTGTTTTATTAAGGCATAAAAAAACTTATGAATGAAATAGTATGGAGGGCACATAGTGAATGCTGCACAAATGGAGCCATTATCCTCTGCCTGTCTTTGCCACACGAGGAAAGTGACTATAAAACCGCCGGCCTAGAGGTTAAATGGCCACTATCAAAGTGTATGTTTTTTCTCGGAGCTAATTTAGGATTTGCATCAGTGAAAATGGGTTGTTCCCAAACACATATTCCAGCTCATTTATTTTTCAGAGCTGATGAAATTTTAATTGCACATTAATAACGCCTGACTTAATGCCGGAGAGAGAAGGTGTGATCCTGAATATCTATAGTCCACATGTCACATCATCTGGACTATTTAAAGTTTATAACCTCTTTAAAAATACACTTAAACAGCTCATCTCGACAGCACATTTGTCATGTCCAAGTGAAGGGCCTGGGACGTCTGGGCGTCCGGGACGTTTGGGGTCAGACACTTTTAGGTTCAGGTTTTGTCCAGTGAACTGGTATCACATTTTTTTACAGTTGTTTTTTAACAGTCTCAGAGGTTTACTTTAGTATTAGTAATGTGGTAAAAAACTGAAAGTAATAATCCAACTTTTGCACAGTACTGTGTGTCGATGTAGATAATTTACCGGTGGTATCGTTCATATCCAGTGCACATTCAGAGGCTGCAGAAACTCAGACTCTTAGAGGCTGTCAACTTAAATCATTTTCCTTGCTCTTTGAATTGTGATTTGAGACCTTAAAAAGTTTCACAGTCATAAATCTGCAGTAAAGAGCTGGTGTTTCACCACTCGTCCAAGTGGAGTCTCTGGTCAGGTGGGTGGGTGCTGGTCTGACCTGCCTTATATCCGTCTGTGGGAGGAGCTATACGGGTTTGTCCAGTTCACTGAATTGAATTTTCCTTTGAACCTGAGGGATTACACACACTTTCATGTGAATTCTGATTCTGTATGTTTTTCACAAGGTTTGTGTATTATATTGTATTGTATTTTTTTTTCAAAACAAATCCTTTACACAAAGTAAAGTTTGAAAAGTTGCACTTTTCTTTTTCTTCCCTCTTGAGTGTAGTTTAGTCTGCTTCTCGTCTCCTACTCTTGGCCTGGTCTGAAGCAGTACAGTAAATCAAACAATAAAAACTGACACTGAGGCCTTGGCAGAGGCTCTTTGAACTAATTGCATGGAAACTTCTCTGGTGAAGAGTCTGTGCAGGCGCAGAGAGGCTCACCTTAGTGCACATCAGATAAGCCCGGATGAGTTCACTTTAAGTGTTTGTGCAGTTGTTGGTGAAGTCTGAGCCTCTGCAGTCGCTGCTCTGTTACCTGCTGGAGACACAAACTGATCGGATCAGAGCTGTTGTAACAATGTAGGAAATCAATGGGACATAAGAAGTGACTGAGGGTTGAGTGAGGACACGCCCGGAGGATGGTGGATGTGTGACTTTCCACGGCCCATTTCCCGATGAGTTGTGCATGAGATGTGCATGAGATATGCCTGAGAGAGCAGAGCCTCCGGAGAGACACACTCCTCGTCTGATAAGACGCTCACATGCTCCTCTTCCATAGACTACGGTGTATGACCTCTCCTGATCCATCACTTTACAGCTCAAACCCTTGTGTTTATAATGTTATGTTGCTCGGTGACTACACAGTATGTGTCTGATGACTGTCGGGGCCAGGGGCCTCATGTGGACTGTAAGTGAACGAGTGGTATTCTGTTTCAGTGGAAGTATGGGCAGGTTTGTGTAACTTTAGTTCCACATCACAGGGCTTCACATGGAGTCTTCTGGATCCTCTTACTTCATTAATTAGTCACATCTGAGTAACCCGTTCAGTGTGAAAACACTGTTTTGTGCACACACTTATTGAGAGCCTAGTGCCTATAAATATAACTGTAGAAACCATCAATATGCACAGCCACACTCTACGAGGGGCTTCATACAGTAACTTACCTTGTTGATATTCCAGGCGGCTGCACAGTTTGACATGCTGTTGAGATAACATGGACAGCTGAATTAAACTAGCACAATGCCCAACAGTTTGTCTCTTAATATACAGAAATCACTCTGCTCCAGTTTCTCAGGAGATACACAGAAAGGTTAGAGCTCTCACTCTTTCCTCTTCTGCCTCGTTTTATGTAGAATATGATACGGTGTTTTGTCATTTGTGGAGAAAATGATGGTAACAGCAGCCTTTGCGATTTGCTAATTGCAACTATTCAAATTCCAGTTTTGCCTGTGATTAATCTAGAAACCATAATTCAATGTAATGTTCTTTTTGGGGCCACACTTAAAGACAAACTGGAGACTCCAATGAAGCTGTACACTCACAGAAACATTACCATTATTGATTTAAAAGAGCTCTTTGATGCAGTTTCATCAGGGCGGGGAAAGGCATAAATCGAAATTCAGCTTAGAAAGCAACATGTCCCTCAGTGCAGCTGATCGATAAAAGAGCCGTGAGCCGCACACTTTGAGCTCTAATGTCCAGGCCAAAGGAGTTTCCACCGTGGGCTTCACAGGGTCGTCTCAGCACGTTTTCAGTCAACTGTGATTAGTCTGAACCTCACTGTTTCATCACTTTGGAGTACAATATAAAACAAAAAAGTTATAGTTTTTTTAGGCTGTCAATCCTTTACAACAGATACATGTTTTGTTCTGTGTTTTACGTGTTCATGTATTTAGGCCTCAGTCAACACCTCAGATTCAGTGAATGTAAGTATCTCATCAGCAGCTGCAGCATCTTTTCAAAAGTCACATTAATATGTAAATGTTTTCAACAACATCCCTGCCTTTTTGACCCATCATCCCGGGAAAAACAGATACAAACTTGCACAAGATAATACACAATATTTTTAAATCATACCTTTCCTCATATGTGTCAAATAATGCATAAAAATAAGAGCTTTATTTTCCTCTTTTCCCCAGAAGCTGTTGCCCTCAGAGACCCCCCGTCCTGCCCTCTTCTGCAGAGTGGAAATACAGTCTCTACATTCACTTATCACTCACACCAGTTCACCAGATCTAAACATGAATACAGTAAACGCTCCACAGTGCCTCCCTGTTAGCACGATCTGCTTATCAGATGCTGCCTGTATTGCTCACACTTAAACATTAGCCTTTTATCACCGGCCATTTACATAGACGAGGGGTCAATAGGAGGGGACAGAGACAGGGCTACTTTGCTGCAGAAGTTCATTCATTATTTAGCACAGCCTGTCAGTGGGAGAACATCACTCAAGGAGATGCATTGGAGAGTGGTGTGGGGCCCAGTGGTCAGCGCACAAACAAAAAAACAAGTTTCCAGAGAGGTGGACACCCGAGCCTGTAGCTGTTGCATGTTAAAACCACTCCTTAAACCACAATCGTGCACTGTACCTGAGATTTTTCACTGCTCACTCTGCGGCTCGCAACTGGAAAGGTCAGTTTGCAAAGAATAGGGGAGCTAAATAATGCAGTGCAATCAATCCACTGCATTTGGAGTCCATACATTTTATCTAAGTGTGGTCAGTTTGGACGTGTTAGGCAACAAGTTTAGTATCAGACCCTCAGTCATGACAACAGCCAAACTGAAAGATGAATTAATGCATTTTTACTTCACTGTGGAGTCATTTTGTGACTAACATTACAACTATTTCAAAAACTAAATCCATCCCTTTTGAACTGAAGCTGTGAAATGATGGAGTGGTCACATCCACCAACTTCTGACTCACTCAGAACCATTAGATCATTACAGGAACGGGGTGAAGTTCAGCAGATGGGAAATGAACAGAGAAAGTTCCTATGAGCGATGATAAAGAACAGGTTTCAGTCCCTCTTCTGTTCGTCCAGATCCTTGTAGCTTTTGACCTACTACAAGAAATAACTGTGTTTTATAGTTTTCAGACCTTTCCTGACACAATCATCTCCATGTATCCAGATAATATGTTTGGTAAAGCAACAAAATGCCCTGAAATCATATTCTGTGGAGTAGAGACAGACAAAAGGTTTATTTTGGTCTACCCTAGTATTTTTCTCATTTTTCATTTTCTTTTTAGCAAAGCAAAGTAAAAACCAAACAAAGACAATACTTTTGCAGCTGACGACCCCCCATCCTTCTTAACTTGTTAATTTCTTGCTTTGCTGCATTTGGAGTGGTTCATATGTGTGTCCACGTGCACTCACAGAGGTAATTACCTGAACTCGATATAGAGCCCAACACCTCAGCGCTCCGAGGACAGACAGTGAGCTCCCATTAACACCCCGTCATCTGTGCCTCTGCTCCGAGTGGTGTGGCATCTCATCACTGTGTCTGCGCCACCATCTGCATCAAGTTACACCTTACACCAGGGACGTGCCCCACACAGAACACAGGACCTTCAGAGGAATAAGTACTGTGTCCTATCGTAGTAATAGTAGTTTTTGAGCAAAAGATGTATACTTCCATTCCAGACTAGTAGTTGTGTCGGATTCTGAAACAATGGCCTGTTCTACCTGAAGATTCCTACTTTTTCACCTGTACTTTTTAATGAAAAGACCTCAGAGCAGCACACCACAGTGGTAAAGACTTTTGCCTCAGATCAAGAAGGTTTTGGGTTTGATTCTCGGACTGGGCTGGGCTTTTCGGTGCATGTTCTTCCCCACCTCTCACTTGCCCAGCTATACAACTGTGGTACTAGTCATTTTAGTACTATTCAGTTTCATGGGTTTGAGTCTATGGCAATTCATGACAAACCTATATCTATGTATTGAATGGGGAAAAGTGCTTCCAAAATCCTTCAACTCGAGAAGGAATCAGGAGTAATTGCGTGTGAATATACCTATACGTACTTCAAACTGATCTCCCCACACAGAAAAGGACTGAGACTAGATGAGATTGGGTTGAAATGGTTGGTCAGGTCTCCCCACACAGAGCTCCACACTGCACCACCACATCTCCATCTGGTCCTGGGAGATAACACAGCTCAGAGGTTATCAGGGTATCTGTGGGCGGACGGAGACAGGTCCCTCATACATAAACACCTTTATCCACCACGCTGCGTTCTGGTTTTGTTCAGGTTACTAACGGTTACTTTCAGTGGAGGCTTGTTTGTTTGTATGTGTAAGGTAAAATACAATAGTCTGAGAAGTCGAGGTCGATTTGAGGATCAATGTTCCCGCCCACTCTCTCAGTCATTCAAACCGCAGTGATTGATAATGACAAAGGAATAACACGCGAGAAGTGTGTAGGAAGAAACAATTGATTTTCACAAGAGATTTTCTGATGCTCTAGTTAAGGTGCAGTTCAGGTGCCTGTGTAACTTTTCTGTAAACCGTCTACTTGAAGATATTATTGCTTTGGCTGGAATGTTCCACTGTATGGCATTAAATGTATGTGTCTGCTCCCTCCAGATCTATGTATATTCAACATAAAACAGAAGGACTTTATGCTCTGCCATCGCAAAACTGCTTCTTTCTGTCCAAAGTCACACAGAGACGGGAAAATTGGCATTTCAATTTTCTGCGCCTTCGATAATTTACAAAAAGTCTTGAAATTACAAGAACTGACGTCAATAGTTCAGTTCAAATCTATGTTGCTATGTCTATGATGATTTGTAAAAGCTTTTAAGGATCTATTTTGTGATGAAATGTCTGTGTGATGTAACTGTGCAGCTGTCTCGACCACGACTCCCTTGAAAACGAGATGAGTGAATCTCAACGGGACTTTTCTGGTTAAATAAAGGTTAAATTAAACAAATTCAGTTGCTATAAAATACAATGAAACTCGTGCGTTCTTACTGTGAGCGGGCTTGCCTCTCCACAGAACTGACCTGTAACTTGGTGATGTCTCCAACATTTTATGACCGACCCAAACACTGTCCAGTCAGAAGTTGTTGCGTTTGTAGTGTTATAAAAACAGTTTACCACATGTGTCCAAACTGTTCACTGTGTCTCTCCAAACTTACAAACGAGATAAATGTTTATGATTTTGAAACTATTTGAGGGATGGAGAACTTTCCACCTCTAGTTTGTGGTTGATCATGTGGCATTCGGAGCTGGGTTGTGCACCTCTGACGCTAATGGCACTCTGCTCCCAAGAGCCTTCTATAAATACACACATGTCCACACATACACACCACTGCGCCGCCTTTTCACGTCCAGTAACTTCACTTATTCTCTGCAGCAGCCTCCAAAATAGACTCTCCTCTCCTCCCTCGTGCTGCAACTGTGCGATTGCTTTTGACATGTTATTGGAGTTGATCAAAAGAGCTGCAGTCCATCTATTTTTTCTATCGTGGGTTGTCAAATTTACAAGTCGGGGTGCTGCGGAGGTGTTGTTTCTTGCGGGAGAAGAGACGGGAGAGAAAGTCAGAGGAGTGTTGCTGCCGTGATGGAGGATAGACTGGCACTTGTGTGATTGGTGTGAGAGGGGTCCAAGGTGACAGATGTGGGCTTTCAAATATAGATATCAGAAAAAGAATGATGGGATTATAGTATGTAAAAGTCCTGTGGCCTGTTGGTGCGTGTGTCCTAATGATGTGAGTAATTGGGACCAAATGGTGTTTAATTTGCACTTCATGGCATTGAGTAAATACCCTTGGAGAGTCTTGCAGTGTTAAAACAAGCTGAAGTAGAGTCACTGTGCAAGTTGGGATAATTATAGACTGGCATCGATTTTAATTACATGTAAAAGATGAGCTGAGGTGTGCAAATCTGCAGGGTGCTGTCTTATTACAGTTTGAAGAGTCATTATAAATAGTTACAGAGGCTAAGCAGAAATGAACCTGGTACATTCAAAGTTTAAAATGCATAGTAGTTGTTTTTTTTCCTCAGATTTCCTCCAGACACGATTTACTTTGGTGAAAATCACTACCTCGTATTTAGTTTCTTAACATAACATTGTAATTTAGTTGAATGCATGAAAATAAAAAAGATCACACGATATATTTAGATATTTAGACATTTATATTTACTTTTGCCATGCAGCTTTTACTCCTGGTGTCTTCATCTTGTGTCTAATAAACTGTTAATATCAATATTTCGCTGTTTTAAGCCTGATTTTGAGCCTTTCTTGATGCAGCTCTCTCCATGAAACTCACATCAGACGTTTGACATTCTATAATATGTGAGTTAGAGTAGATATATACCTCTGTATGTTTATGAGAACCATTCACAAGACCGCCCTATATCCCTTGTTTATGCTGCATCATTTAAATTACAAAGCTTTTGGGGTCAGCCTCTGCATACAACTGCAGCTCATTTACGTGTATTAAAAAGCTAGTGCTGCTTCTTATTCAGTTTGTGTTGTCCATGTGCTTACAGCATGATAATCAGATGTGCATTTTAAACATGACTGTGGATGGTCAGTGTGCTCAGTGTCTCAGGGATACTGCAGTTCTTTGATCCTAGATGTAGTAGTGTCCATGACGATCAGGTTAGTCGCTTCTGAGGTAATTAAAGTAGTCGTAGGTCTTGTTGTTCCCTTGAATAGTACATGACTTTACAGAGGAAGGCCCACAGGAATCACAAGTCGTGCACCTGAAACCTGTGGCCTTGCTCATTAACCAGAGGTGCTGCATGAGAGTCGTCTGTTTCACTGTGACTGGACACGAGCTGAATGTGAATCATAATATTACTAATGTGACTGAAGCCTTCCCAGGGGCCCCTGTGTCAGCACGTCACCTCTGTCTGAGCCACATGTAGGACACTCATCTAAAAGCACTGGACCCACTGGGCTGAAGTGGGCCGAAGTGGGCCAAGGTGGTGAGGATTCAAGGTCACAGTGAAGGACACGTGCCCCAGGATCCAGTGAACAGGTCTGCACTGAATCTACGAGTTTTAAGATGATGTTTTATTTTGTCATTTTCATGTATTGATAAAAATGGTGCTTTTTTAATCTTGTCTTCGGACCAACACAAGGGATGAACAAGAAATACTTAAAATCTGGAGGTAGCATGTCACCTACATGAAAACAGAAAATGAAAATCAAACTTTGTAATATTCACCGTGGAGATATTTAATGTCATACTCTGGATTATTATGTCCAACAACATTTCCATAAAGACAAAACAGGTGGAGACCAAGTACGAGTCAGGTTTATGGAGGTGCAGGGCTGCTTCTGTTAAGGACCACATATTTTTTTCTGTTTTCATGCTTTTCTTTTAGTCTGTTTTGGTATAAAAGTTAGAAGGCGGGGCTTTAATATTTGCTATTAATATATCAACATTAGATCCAAAACACGAGCGGAGCAAAAGATCTTCTTGGTTTTGTGGAACTGTTGAGTCCACATGTTTTTGGAGAGCTGTTGGTTGGTGCTTCCTGTAAACTGAGCAGCCTGATGCAAATTGAAAGGGTTAGTGATCAGTGGGAAACCTGAGACTCTGTGTGTTAGTTTAACACGTTTGTGACTCCAAAGACTCTCAGAGAAACAGAAACACTCTCAACTGGGACAGGCTCTGCACCTGTTTAAATAGATAAAGAACTTACTCATCAGTACAGTCATAACACTGAGACGGCAGTGCCAGCAGCAACCGAAGCTGCGCTGCTGGCCAGACATACTGTATATACTGTATGAAAGTTTTCAGAACAGGACCACTCATCATAAATGAAACAGAAAGAAACACACCAGAGGAAATGGAAACCCAGCCTGACGCTTGATGTGAGCGTGTTCAGTAGTTATTGGATGATTTTTTATTGTGCTGCAGTATTGCAGCCCATAATGATCCTTTAATGCAATGTCCAGAGCAGAAGTCCATTTATTTTCATCAGCTCAGACCAGATCAGAGGAGCCAGTTTTAAGAGGAAATCCCAGGACTAACCCTTAAAAACCTTGGCTGTGGATAATACCAACAACAGACTCTCCAAATCTCCGTGGATTTACCGTCTAATCTTCAAGGATCTCACATTCTCCGTCCAAAAAGTGATTAAAAAGACACTTGTAATCTTGTTGTGAAAGCTCAGCCACATGAGCACTCACACAGCTCTGTGTTACTGAGAATAATCACTGTTTGTGATGTTTAGTTCACTAAAATGATTTACACACAAAGGATCTATAAATCTATAAATCTATAAATCTATAAATCTATATTATGAAAACTTCATAACAAGACACAGGCTGTTCAGCGAGTCGTCTGAAAACACTATAGTTCAAACAGCCACAGACTCTTTTAAAGGACAGATGCTGCTACATTTATCAGCCACGACGGTGCTGTGAACATTTGAAATGATTGACTTGTTTGTTTTAATTCTATCATTTGCTGCAGTGTGGCTGCTCTCTGTGAGAACATAGATGTACGAGCTTCTCTCCCATGTCTGCTCCAGACCTGCTCCTGTGTGAGACGCTGCACATGTGTGTAAGCTCTGAACCACCTCTGACTCCACAGTTTGTCACAGCCGACAGCAGCTGCAGCGCTCGAGGATTAACAGTCAAAGGATAAAAGCTGCAAATTAAAAGAGCTCTGTGACTGACACTTTTCAAAAATATCAATGTGTGTTTTGGGCGAACAATACTCCTGTTTACTCAGCCACTTTGACCATTATCAGACGAGGTCAGACCAGGTAAACTGTACAGTACACGTTTTATCAGATCAACATTACAGTCCGAGGTGAAAGGTCAAAGTTCAGGCATTAGATGGTTGTGGTGAGTGTGGGGTCAGTGTCCATGTAAGGCAGTGAGAGGGGCTCATACCTGAGTGTCAGACGTTTACAGTCTTTGGATGAATGCAGAGGCGTGCGCAGTATCAGCCTCACCCGACGTGTGTTTGTCTGTTGAATTTAAAGCTCCACACTGAACTTTTCCAGCAGACTACATTCATGGAGAGAGGTGTGTTTTACTTTTACAATACCTAATCCATCAGCCCTGGACATGCGTTTGTTTTTATACAATCTGCTGAACTTGTGCCGACACTCACACCACAAAGAGTTAGATCTGGATGAGTTAAGAACATTATCTTCATTTGAATATATATATATATGTATACTTTTTTACTTGATTTGTACAAATATCTACAAAAGGAGCCAGATATTTTTCTTAGATCAAGCAACGTGTATCAAGATTTTTTAAGTACAGAAAGTTTTGTGATAATCAAAGTCAAATATACTCAAGTAAAGCTAAAATGTTCAACACATTTTGAACTTTAACTTTCACAGTGTAAAGATGAGCAGTTGATCCATCTCCCTGTTTGCTTCAGACATTTTTCCAACACAAAATGACATGAACATCTGAGTAACACAAACTAAAGACATTTTGCATGTTTGATTTATTCACATAATGAAGTGACTGACTTGGAAATGCTGTGGTTGTGTAACTTCTGAGAAAATGCATGTTCCTGGTCAGTTTTTGTATAATTGTAGATGTTTGTCTGGGTCTGGCTCAGTCCCGTAGAGAAAACAAATTGTTGTTTTTTTGGGAGAATCGTATTTTTGCGTCACAGTGAATCCCACTGCGCCGTTAATTTAGTGTTTGTGACGAGAATGATGTGAACCTGAAGTGATGCAGATACGAGCCGCAGCTGTCTTCTGTCTGGGATGTTTTTTGTTTTTGAAAAATAAAAAAGCTTCATGTTACTATGGAAACAGGCGTGTGAGCTGCGTGTTCCGTGAGCTCGCATGTCGCTGCAGTGTAAACATATGAGACAGTTGTTGTTCATAATCCCTGTGATCCAGCCCCACACACACACAGGCATCTGGCTGTGTCCCTCATGTCCATGTGCTGGAGACAGCTGCACTTTTTCTGCTAAATTGCCCTTTCTCACTAACTCCCATTATTAACGCAAACATACGACATCATGTGGCGTTTAAATAAAGGCTATTCATGAGTTTCAGATTGTCATAATTAACTATTTAAAACTAAATATTGGAATGGAAGTCCTCAAAATGTTGCACATAACAGGAAAATGATACTCATGAATGAACAGGGAAAGTGAATACTCCCTGAACTGTGCTGGATAAACATAAAAACAGCAAAACTGACTGACTCAGGGACGTGATGGACAGGTGAGGCAGGTGAGGCAGGTGAGGCAGGTGAGGCAGGTGAGGGTGAGGCAGGTGAGGCAGGTGAGGCAGGTGAGGCAGGTGAGGCAGAGGCAGGTGAGACAGGTGACAGGTGAGGCAGGTGAGGCAGGTGAGGCAGGTGAGGCGTCAGGCAGGTGAGGAACAGAGTGGAACAAAATGAGGCAGGTGAGAAATTTAATGACAAAATGGTAAGAAATTCAATGATTCCACTGAAAATTGGGGAAACAGAATAAGGATAAAAACAACACAAAACCAGCTTTTTATGTCATACTATTAGATCAGTGGTTCTTCACCTGGTTCGGTCGACCCCTCGGGGTTCAGTGAGTCAGTCTCAGGTTCGGTGAGTCAGTCTCAGGTTCGGTGAGTCAGTCTCGGGTTCGGTGAGTCAGTCTCAGGTAAGTGAGTCAGTCTCAGGTTCAGTGAGTCAGTCTCAGGTTCGGTGAGTCAGTCTCAGGTTCGGTGAGTCAGTCTCAGGTTCGGTGAGTCAGTCTCAGGTTTGGTGAGTCTCAGTTCGGTGAGTCAGTCTCAGGTTCGGTGAGTCGGTCTCGGGTTCGGTGAGTCGGTCTCGGGTTCGGTGAGTCGGTCTCAGGGTTCGGTGAGTCAGTCTCTCTGGTTCGGTGAGTCGGTCTCAGGGGTTCGGTGAGTCAGTCTCGGGTTCGGTGAGTCGGTCTCAGGTTCGGGGGTTCGGTGAGTCGGTCTCGGGTTCGGTGAGTCGGTCTCGGGTTCGGTGAGTCGGTCTCAGGTTCGGTGAGTCGGTCTCAGGGGTTCGGTGAGTCAGTCTCGGGTTCGGTGAGTCGGTCTCGGGTTCGGTGAGTCAGTCTCGGGGTTCGGTGAGTCAGTCTCAGGGTTCGGTGAGGTCTCTGGTTCGGTGAGTGTCTCAGGTTCGGTGAGTCGGTCAGGGTTCGGTGAGTCGGTCTCGGGTTCGGTGAGTCGGTCTCAGGGGTTCGGTGAGTCGGTCTCGGGTTCGGTGAGTCGGTCTCGGGTTCGGTGAGTCGGTCTCAGGTTCGGTGAGTCGGTCTCAGGGGTTCGGTGAGTCGGTCTCGGGTTCGGTGAGTCAGTCTCAGGGGGGTTCGGTGAGTCGGTCTCAGGTTCGGTGAGTCGGTCTCAGGTTCGGTGAGTCGGTCTCGGGTTCGGTGAGTCGGTCTCGGGTTCGGTGAGTCGGTCTCGGGTTCGGTGAGTCGGTCTCGGGTTCGGTGAGTCGGTCTCAGGGGTTCGGTGAGTCGGTCTCTCAGTGGTCAGTCTCAGGTCGGTGAGTCAGTCAGGGGTTCGGTGAGTCAGTCTCTCGGGTTCGGTGAGTCAGTCTCGGGTTCGGTGAGTCGGTCTCAGGTTCGGTGAGTCGTCTCAGGTTCGGTGAGTCGGTCTCAGGTTCGGTGAGTCGGTCTCAGGTTCGGTGAGTCGGTCTCAGGTTCGGTGAGTCGGTCTCAGGGGTTCGGTGAGTCGGTCTCAGGTTCGGTGAGTCAGTCTCAGGTTCGGTGAGTCAGTCTCAGGTTCGGTGAGTCAGTCTCAGGTTCGGTGAGTCAGTCTCAGTGGTTCAGGTCAGGACCCGACTCATGACTCGTGATTCGTTCTTGTCCGTCACTGCTGCAGGTTCAGCTGTTTGCTCAGTCTGTGCTGTAGAGAATTTAGTGACTCAGTATCAACTCGTGACGGTCGTGATGGTTTGTCGTGTCATTTCTTTATTAACTCTATAGTGTCAGATTCTGTCATCGCCAACAGACTCGTGACCTGAGCGTCTCCAGACGTGTCCCAGTTCCACAAATGCACCTTCGATGTGTCTATGGAAGAACCGCCCGACTTCAGAACCTCCAACAGGGTTCAGCACCACTGTAGTAGAGCTATTTCATATGGACTTTGGAACTTTTATTTTGAAATTCTTTTTAATTCTGGCCTCGCGTCACTGGAAGAGACACTGACCCGGGACAAATGTGAGACACTGGGTTTATATGTTTGTAAATGTGACACATCAGAGCCTCATGAACCTCACACACGACACTGGACTAGAGCTGAGAGAATACGCTTCATTCTTCATTCAGCTTCATTCACTTAATTAATCAAGTTTTGCATAAAAGATAATCCAGAATAAAACATATTTAAAAAGCAACTGTTACTTTAAGTTTTTTTTTTTTTTTTTTTTCATGTAGTGGTTACACAATATATCAGAATAAAAAATGCAAATATCAAAGCACAAAGCCATCGTGCAGTTCTACACTCATGAATATTTTCCAGCAGTAGCTCTTATACTTTTGCTGAAGTTCACATTTCACTGTCTCCACTGCGACAGATGAACATGAAAGAAGCAGCAGTCAGTGGTAATGGTTGTTTTATTTTGTATGTCAGGCCTCTAAGCTCCGCGCACACATTCAGCGTAAAGGTTACATCCCTCTAAACTGTTCCTGTTCAAATGTCACACACTTTCTTCATGCTGCTGGTATTTCACTTTTCTTAAAATAAAAATAACAACAGAGGTTCCATTCATGTTTATTTCAGTGAGCACAGAAACAGAACCACCAAAATGCATCAAATCTTCAGATAAAGTGAAATTTATAAGAGCATCGTGATCATGACAGTGTTTCCCAGAGGTTTATACTTTTTAATCTGGTGTTTAAACATTCTCTCTCTAATCTAAAAACACTGATATAGTAAGTTACTTCTGCTACAAGCATCAAGTATAATTAGTTTTACCACCTTTTTGTTCAGCTTGTTTTTAGACTTTCCTCTGTTAAAGGGAAACATACATTTTCTATCATTTAATCTTGCACACACAGTTTATATCTGCCACTTCTTTCCTTTTATGGTTTCCTAAAAAGTGTATTGTAAATCAAAGTTCTCCCTGAGACAGTAAAGAGCTGTATTATTGATGCTTCTGTATCTGCTCTTATGCTCCACCTTCAGTCACGCAGCTGATGAGTTGGTTCGTCAGTATTTAGTCTTGAGGCTCATGTGTCTAACTCTCTGTGAGGTTTTTACTGCTGCAAATCAAACTAAATGTTGTAATCCTCAGGTTGTCCAGTCCTTTATCCTGGTGGCTGCTTATGTGATAAATCATCTGTAGAGGTTAGTTTTATAAAAGCGTCGAAACATGGGGCGTATTGGCCAAAAGCCCCGGACTGCACGGCCCTGGTGTCCGTGGTCTTTGTGATGAGGAGGAAATAGGCCACCTCTGCAGGTTTGTGCTGTGCCTTTAGCGTTTGTTCCCTCAGTGCAATCACATCCCAGCTGCATACATTATACACTATTCACCTACTTCAAACCCCCCGCTCTGCATAATGTATCGTCCCCTTCACTTCACTGCTGAGAATGTCCACAGCAACAAAGGCGCTAAAATGCACAAGGCCGGGCCCCAGTCTGTGACAGTTGTACTCAGGACTTGTGGTTTTTTGGTGGACACACAGGAAGTGTCTTGGTTTGACCTTGTGCTCCTGTTGAATCATTCATCCACAGAGCAAGTTTTAGTTCAACATGAAAAATACATCGTGTTTAGTGTAAAACGGGACATTTGTGGATTTGTTTTGTGTTTCTGACAGAGAGAGAGGACAGTGTAAAAACAACAGTGTTATTAAAGGTGCATCATGTAACTTACCTGATGGAGGGACCCTGGAGCTGGTGGTGCACTCTGGAATGTTCCACCACAGCATTAAACTCATCAATATTATTCACTCACAGCAGCTGTTTTTATACCTTACAAATCCTGCCTTCTGAGTGTGGCCTCTCCACAGATCAGACCTGTAACTTGATGGAGTTACGTGTTTGTCTCCATAAAGATGCACCGTGGAACATTACAGGCAAAGCAGTAACATCGACATGGAGACGATCAGGTGATGGACCCGTATCAGAAAAGTCAGTATCTCAAAAGTCTGAAAACGCTGCAGCACCGTCTGAATAAACCGTCTGACCGTGACCCTCAGTTGGGCGGCGCCAGTTCGTCGTATCTTTAGTGCAATGTCAGCTGAAAGTTGAAATTCTCCTTGGACACTGAGACCTGCTCAACACAAGTCTCTGGGCCTTTTGTGTTTCCCATCACAGATTTTTATTCCGAGCGGATGGTGTCACATATACTGCGTGTGCCAGCTGGCTTTACAGTGTCATTTGCAAATCTCAGATAACAGAACTTGAAGACAAAGATGTGAAAGAAAGAGGGGAGGAGTGCAGAAGAAAATAACTTGAGTCAGGTGGTGATGGAGCAGCACTTTCGGTAATTGTGATCTGGTGAATTTGTTGTCATGGTGACGCCGAGTGAGCCACGAGCCTGGCGCAATGGGACCAGTTAGGATCATTTTAGCTCGGTGCGGGTGCAGTTAGGCGGGCCCAAACAGAGCGACTTGGATGTCAGAGCAGGAAAAGGTCAGCGTGTTCTCCGTCTGCAGGAACCATCAGGACTTTGATGTGATTACACCAGACTCAGACTGATCGCTCTTGAATGTCATGAGGCGTCTGCTTGAAACACAAGTGTGGAGGTGATATGGCATTATATGGGATTATACTTAGAGACAGGCCTCTCCTGTTACTGCCACAGGTAACTCTCTCTGCTCAGCCTGACACCCAATCGTGTCACAGGAACCTGCTGCTTATGGTCAACACCGCAGGTCGCCACGCCACACGGACAGGCCACCGGAGACACCAAATTAGTGAATGTTAATTATCTGTCAGCTGATCTGAGGCATCTTATCCGCAGCCTGGCAGAGCGGGATCGGACTTCAGCCCGAGTGACGAGGGGCCACGTCACCATGACGATAAAATGCAGTGTTATTTTTATAAGGGACTGATAAAATCAAAAACCAGAGCTGGATTTGGAAAACAAGGAGGATGTTGTCCCCTGTTTTATCTCTGCTGTGAGCAGCAGGACTAAAAATTACAGTCAATCAATGATCATAATTATCCAGGAGGAGGCAGGAGCTTCTCCTGCTCAGTGAGGACGGTTCACTGAAGGTTGTATATTCTTGTGCTACTCTGACTTCTCTTCAGGGACTTCATTGTGTTTGAAAAAGTGCTGACTGTAAATGAGCTCGTACAAAATGAGTGACTGACAGTCTGTGTTTTAACTGTTCACGATGCACACGACCATGACGCCCGAATTAACTGAATGTGTCTCATAAGAAGCTCTCGAAGATTCACGTTTATGAAACTCATATTCAAATTTTATTTTATTCACCATGAAATATTTATTGTTGGAGGCCACAGTGCTGCCAGTTTTAGACCTTACAAACCTCAGGACTGACTGCAAAATATCTCGTACCATTAATCTGCAAATTCTACATAAATTCTTATAAATGGGAACAGCACACCTGCCTGTGCTACCTTTTTAAATTATTTTGTTGAATATTTTAAGTTGTGGAACAAGAAAGCTTTAAAAATGTACAACAATATCAAAAGCTTTTCCAAATGATTTTGTCTTTTCAGCTTGTTTCATTTTTGTGAGTTTTGACTGTTTTATTCATGTTTGAATACAAACAGGAGACCAACCAGAGGCTCCGGGGTTTGAGTCTGAGGGCACTGGTCTCATTGTGATGTGTTTTCTTGGACCATTCCTGGGACAACAGTCCGCTCCCGGCTGCAGGGACGAGCGCTCTTTCACAGCAGAACAATGGCGGCCTGTACATCAGCGCTGGACGTCTTACATCACAGCTGCTTCACTTATTCCATTAGCAGAGCGCACTCATGCAGTGTGTGTTTTTGTATCAGGCGCCCGGAGGAGGCACAAGCAGAGACTCGCAGAGAGGAAGACCTGTCTGTCAGGGCCACTGGAGAGGAACATTTTTATTTACTCCTCTGTACGGGCAGAATAACCTTCTAACTGGAATGATTCTGACAGTTTTTACATGTATTTACCTGTTTGCTTTGCCTGGTTTGGTTCAGAAGTGCTGATGTTTAAACGACAATGACCCTTTTCAAAGGTTCAGATCCAAACATAGGAGTCGTACAGGAGAATATATGTTTCTTTCTTCTTAATTGCAACGCAACCCATCAGAAATGTCCTTTTGTTATTCATAAAGAGCTGGGCACATCTGTCAAACCAGTTGGACCATCCACCTCATTCAGGCAGCTGCCGTGGGCGCTGTCATTAATTGTACCCCTCCTTACGGTTGTATGATTTTCTATAAGGCCTCTGACCTCAGCACATTAGTTCTATACAGACAACGGCTGTTTTCAAGCCTCCCAGAGAAAGAGTGACGCTTTGACTTGCTGGTGAACATGAACACTGAAGATTTTATACAAATCAACCTACATCATAAAACGTTTCAGCAGCAAGACTGTTTTGCTTGTTCTCCACCTAACAACAGTGATATAAATACTTTATTGTTCTGAGTTTACTGTCCAAAAGAATAATTTACATTCACAGACATCCTAAAGTTGTTGGCATTTCATGAGCAAACAACCGACATTTATACATGCGACTCACACTTATGCATATGTTCTACCTTCTGTATTAAGTGTTTTCTCTGAGCTTGGGACTGGCACAAAGATTAAAAATATAAAATGAAGGCAAAGTTAAAGGCTTTCATGTTGCTGTAACACTTTGGGTTTGTACATCAGCTCCAGGCCCGTGTCAGTCTGCAGTTTTTTCCTCATTTTTCACTGTCATCTCGGTGCTACACTCCATGGTTTCTCCTTCTCCTCAAATGCTACACACGTCTCAACTTGACACCGAACATCACTTTCAGACAAACTAAATCACATCCAATAAAAGTTCAACACAAGTACAACGTCAATTTATCTCTGGGATTTTGTATCGAAGTCTGAAGTATGAACCTCGTGTGGGCACATGTCGGGGCTGTGGATCTCTCATGTCTGGGGCTGTGGATCTCTCATGTCGGGGCTGTGGATCTCTCATGTCGGGGCTGTGGATCTCTCATGTCGGGGCTGTGGATCTCTCATGTTGGGGCTGTGGATCTCTCATGTCGGGGCTGTGGATCTCTCATGTCGGGGCTGTGGATCTCTCATGTCGGGGCTGTGGATCTCTCATGTTGGGGGCTGTGGATCTCTCATGTCGGGGCTGTGGATCTCTCATGTCGGGGCTGTGGATCTCTCATGTCGGGGCTGTGGATCTCTCATGTCGGGGCTGTGGATCTCTCATGTCGGGGCTGTGGATCTCTCATGTCGGGGCTGTGGATCTCTCATGTTGGTGTGGAGAGCCTCACACTTGTGGAAGGACACACGGTGCGTCGCTGCGAGCTCTCTCATCCATCTGGCTGTCCGCTCGGTGCAGGGGAGCGGCGGGGTTTTGGCACGGCACGGATCATTGCTATAAGCTCAAAGGTGGGATGCTATGGTTACCAGGGAAGGTGAGGCGGGACGGGTGTGGCAGAGGGCACATCTGTGAGGCGAGGGGGCTGCCACCGTGACTAATGCTTAATGTCATTCAGCTCAGGACAGAGACATCCCAGAAATGCGAGAGGCCACCTCCAAACAACACATTTCTATATATATACTTTGTATTTCTGACTGGTCTATGCTAAAAATACAAGAATTATAATCATTATATCTGACAAATAAAACATTTACATCCTTGGACTGATGCACTTTAGTCTTAACAAACAGATTCAATCAGGGCAGAGCTGGTGAGCGACATTCATGAATTTGAATAAAACCAAAGTAGCAAAGTGCTTTAATTAGTTTAATTACTCGATAAGAGCCTGAGGTTTCTTTCTAGAAAGTTCCACATTACTTCCCCTGGGGAGGAAATGTAGCGTTGTATACTTCATTTAGCAGGACAGGGATCTCAGTTCGAGGATTCCACTCAAAGCTCAAGAAGAAGAGTGAGAACGTGTGCTGTATCTCAGATCAGAGCACTATAGTGGATTCAGGCCGTCATCTTTAGTTTGACCAGGTCACAACATAAAGCAGTGACTCAGAATGACTAAAAAGGCTGCTTCAGTTTGTTGAAATAAAAGGACAAATCCAGTTTGTAAAGAGCAACACAAAGAAGAGGAGGCTCCGTGTGACGCAGAGGAAAGCCCTGGGATTATACCACAGTCTGACGCAAATATGACTCCACCTCCCACATAAACACTGAACTGATGCATGTCATAGTTTAGAAAGTGTACAGAAGGAACCAAACAAACAACAGAACAAACGCAGAAACTTTCAATGTAAGAAGCAGCTAAAGTCACTTTTGTGCAGTGCTCACTCTGTCAAAACTCTGAAACGGGGCAAAACGTTTTTAAACTGGACAAGAACATTGACAGGGTCCAGAAGATTCTCACTTTTTCCTTAGGGTGGCACAGCAGGGGCATTTAGTTATGCAAGAACTGAAGAAACAGAGCCGCTTCCAGTGAATCATGTGACTCAGGAGCTCTGAGCCAGAACAGCCTGAGCTCTTCAGTGTTTATGAACTATTTATGCCACCAGATAAATTCTCAACATTTTGGCCACGTTATAACAATAAAGAAAATAAATCTGAAGGGCAGAGAGTGGAGCCTGTAAAGGGCTGTAACTCTGTTTCCAGAGTTGAAGTGCTTCTCTTTAGCCCGTGATGGCTGAGGGCTGCTGGGGGAGACGTCTCTGGAGCCTCGTACTACAGCAGCTCCTTCAGACTCCAGTCTTTCTCCCATCATGCATGAATCGAAAGCTGCTTGTTTCACCTTGTGAAAGCAGAAGGAAAAGTAGGCTAGCTCTCTGGCTACTACCTCCACAGTCATGGCACAGCGAGCACACTCACACACGAGAGTTGGGTTTCCATGCTTTTTGTGGACGTTGCATTGAGTTTCATTCATTTCCTGGCGACTGATCTGACTTTAACCATCGTCGACTTACCTTACCACACCTCAGGCCCGGGACCATTTACACAGCTCGTGATGCCCACAGTCTGGTGTCTTCTGTTTTACACTTGATTATAAAGCGTTTTATTGTCCGATAATCAGGAGCTGCACGGTTGGCATGCTAGTTTGGTGTTAACATGAGGGCAAAACTTGGACTAAATTAGTCCAACTGTTTCAATTAGTTTTTCACATTTAAACCTTATCTTACCTTTAAACCATGTGATTTATCTAATAATGAAGGATTGATTCTGGCGGCAGCTCGATTTACTCATGAACTGAGAGCAGATCAACTACAGTTTTAAGTCCACACAAAGTTATAAATATCCATCCAGACACACGCAGCCTTTCCAGAGCAGGATGGGCTTGTACTTGAGGAGGGTATTAAATATTCAGCTTTGCCTCTTGGCCTGTGGGGAATGCAGGTTTGGGCCTAATTACTGAACGTGAGTGGTATTGTTATGGACAGCTGGGTGGGTATTTACTGAACGTGAGCTTCTCTTGTGAAATCACAATTACTCCCATGTTTTATGCAAATAGGAAATGGGCTGGATGCCCTCGTGACCCCAGCGCTCATCATTAGGAGCTAATGAAGGAACATGATACAAAGGAGGACCCCTTTTAGCAAAGCACTGATGTTTTTTATGCATAAGAAGGAAAATTCACCCAAAAATCACCTTGTCCCTTATTAGTATCTTTGAAACAGCAGAAAGACTGAAGAGATGAACATGGTGGCCTGTCATCCGGCTTCAGCAGTTCTTTCTAAATAGGTTGCGTTCTCGTGAAAAATTCAAGAATGTCCATTGTTTAAAAGAGAGCTGGAATTTCATAGTAGAAACGGAGCCAGCGTAAATTCAGCCTGGAACGCTCCCATCTACTCACCGCTTCTCCAGAGTTTACCTGCTCCTCAGCCTTCATCACCTTCATCTCCGCCGCTCGCTGCACGTCCTCTTCGTCCAATCAGCACCGAGACTATTGACACCCCCATCACAGCTGCACGGCTGCTTCAGGTTGAGCCCCACCTCCTCCTCTTCACTCCCTCAGATTCCCATGATCCCTTCACTCACCTCAGCCTCACCTCTTCCACCCTCAGTGTCCAGGGGAAACGGGGTGAAGACATCTCCTCAACATCATCTGTCTGGCACAGCCTTCATCACCAGGGTCTGAGCGCCAAAGAGAAAATTCATTCAATAAAGCCTCATTCAATAAAGTCTGTCTGTCTGAGTCTGTCCAGGTTCAATTCCCTGTTTAACCGTGCCAATTTATGGTCTATATTTTTACTCCGGGGGAGAACATTGCCTTTGCTGATTAAAACTGCACATGTCTTTGCTATTCCTTGAACTTGTTTGTTGTGATTTATGCCATATTTATATTTACAGACAAATATCTCGTTCAGTTCATTTGAAACTGGAACATTACAGCATGTCCAGTGTCTTTAAATCGCTCTAAATACTCTGATTTACCCCATGAATGTGTTTAAATGGCAGCTATAACAGACTTAAAGGGATGTTGAGAGACTCTGTGTAGGACATGATCAAATTATCACTTTTCAGCAGCAAAGTTTTGATCACTTAGTAACAATTATGGAAGTACTTTGTTTTGTTGGTACCTTTTAGGTTTCGCACTGTAATGTCGTCATGTCAAATTGAATAAATCTAATCTAATCGTAGCGTGACCACATTAATGCAGCCAATAACGGAAAGAGAACATTGGTCCAGTAGTTCTCTCTTCCTCTCGCTCTCTAGATGTAAACTCTGTGAACTTGAAAAATCGTATACATATAAAACTGTATTGCCTGATTTGATTTATTCCTGTCAGAGAACAAAGTGTCAAAGAGCTCTGAAGTTGTCCATGCAACACTGTGAGGCCTGAGTAGACCCTGCGGCTCTGTGTAAAGTGCTGTTCTACCCCGAGAGCCCACATCCCTGTAATCTGCTCTGGTCTTGACCTCGCTGACGTGCAGCGCTGGTGCGAAGAAAAGAGAGGTGTTAGTGGAGTGAGATGGGAGTGTGGTAGAGCTATACATCACGACTTTCACACACACGCTAGAAACAATGCACATCCAAGGTTCACTTTTCACACCGTCTATTGTCTTCAGCATGATTCATTAGGGATGCACACGAGCGGCTAGTCTGTCGAGCTACATTAGCCCTGATCTACTGCCTTTCCACTAGACGAACTATTTGAGATTGTGACCGACGCGTCTTCAATCTCCTTGCACTTATTAAAATGCTGCCAACACGCTAACTTTTTCAAACCTGTCTAGACTCTTGCAATCATTTTACAAGCGTAACACATTTTTTCAGCGACAGCAGCTGTTTGATTCCCTGGAGTGTGATTAGGAAGTTCCTTAACGTCAGGTCATTTCTGAAAGTTCCCATCCATCATCGGTGTCTCCTGGGTGTCCTAACATAGAAGTGTGCTATTTTAAGAAACCAGTAGGGCATAAACACTTCACTATGCCCTTTAAATTCACTCTCACAGGTTGAACCCCGAGCAGCCCGACTGAAACATGCCCCAAAGCCCTGCAGGGTAACAGGGTTAGCCTAATCAAAAGGTCAAGGTAGGTGCGCAAACAAGTTACCTGTCCAGTTCAATTAAAGCTTATGACTGCTTATAGGTGACAATGGGTAATCCTGTTTTGCCATTGGCCCAGGACGTTGCCTCCAAGCACTGACCTTGCGTTGGATTTCACATCAACTGGGACAGGAATAATAGGTGTGTTACGGATCCGGCGCCTCCCTAATCAGCAGAGTAACAGGCCAGACTCTATTGTGCTCATGAGATTATATCATTAGTAGCTGGCTCAAGTGTGTCAGTGGGGCTTACCTCTGTGCACCATATTGTACAACATGTCGCACACTGGAGCTTCTTTCAGCCCTGGATATAGAGGGAATGGTGGTGATGACACAGTGGTTAGCTACAGTGGGAGAAGCATCAATAAATTATTACAACAAACTACTAAAAATACTTTCATGACTCGCGCTGTTACATTATGTACGTAGATGCTCGAATGTTAGTGTGTCAACCGTTCACAAGACATATTACATGACTTTTTCTTCCATTTTTCAAACCACACACAATGTACTTATAATAATATAACTGAGCTTTCCCAAATCAGTACAATCGACACTAAAGTCAGTTCAATAAAGGTTCACCGTGTAACTTTTCTGGTGGAAGGTTTTGATACCTTTTCTCCACTGAGATGCCGGGAATGTTCCACACCACAAAACATTATCTGCACTGAGACAAGCAGGTGGCAAGTCCAGCCAGTTAAAGGTCCGATCAGAGCAGAGGAGACTCACAGGAAAACAGGAAAAGCAATAACAGCTCACTAGCTCACCTTTAATTCCAGCCTACATCAAAATGCACGACACGACTCAGTTTCACACAGACTTAAATTGCAGTCGACAGTTTCCTATAATAGATGATTAGACTCTATATGTGGGATACCGTAGTATTGGTCGTACACTGCTTCCCTCGTTCATTGCTGTGGGCATTTGTGAGGAAAACCACAGTGAGGAGCAGCAGAGGCAGAAGAGCTTTAAAAATGTATCACTACAACATGCAGCTCTCCCAGCGTCTCATCAGACTGCACCACCACACACAGCCCCTCAGATCATGTCAGCTTCTCGACGTCTGACGTGTCATTTCATGTCGTCATGGAGGTAAAATCCCCACAAACATGAGAAAATGGCAGTGTTAGCAGATATTACAGCTCCGTGTGGAATATAATTTAAAGTCTCAAAAAAGGAGCAGTGACCCGACAGTTTCTAAAAGAGAAAATGACTCTTTTCTTTGACATTGTTCACTTTGCCCGACCACTGTAACTTTCATAATGTTTTTGGTTCACTTCTGCTGTTATATTTTAGGTTGGCGTTACATTTTGCCATTACACAGAGATATGTTTTGCCATTTTGTTTTATTAACATTTTTACCTCTGTTTTCAGCCGAGCGAGGTTCATTTACATGTTATGATCCTCTTTTCTGCTCTGCTCATACTAGTTTTTTTAAAATATATCCTCAGTCAAGGGCACCATCATTATAAGTGGAGCCCCAGTTATTAAAAGGTTTTGATCTCGGCTCCAAAATACTGGTGCAATGAGGCAGAAGTTCTACATAATTGATACTTCTTAGCAAACATACGCTATTGTAAGTGAGCTAACAGTGTAAACTTATTCTGTTTTTCAGATTTTGGCAATCATCTCCATCCTCTTCATCGTGCTGTCCACCATTGCCTTGTCCCTGAACACCCTCCCGGAGCTCCAGGACACAGACGAGTTTGGGCAGCCCACAGACAACCCCCAGCTGGCCCATGTGGAGGCTGTGTGCATCGCCTGGTTCACTATGGAATACCTCCTGCGCTTCCTCTCCTCCCCAAACAAATGGAAGTTCTTCAAGGGTCCACTGAACATCATCGACCTGTTGGCCATCCTTCCATACTACGTCACAATATTTTTAACAGAGTCCAACAAAAGTGTGTTGCAGTTTCAAAATGTCCGCCGCGTGGTTCAGATCTTCAGGATCATGCGAATCTTGCGTATCCTTAAGTTAGCTCGTCACTCCACGGGTCTGCAGTCTTTAGGTTTTACACTGCGAAGGAGTTACAATGAACTTGGACTGCTTATTCTTTTCCTCGCCATGGGGATTATGATCTTCTCTAGTTTGGTGTTTTTTGCCGAAAAAGATGAAGAGGACACCAAATTTAAAAGCATACCAGCTTCGTTTTGGTGGGCTACGATCACAATGACAACAGTGGGGTATGGGGATATCTATCCGAAAACTTTACTGGGGAAGATAGTTGGAGGGTTGTGCTGCATCGCTGGAGTTTTGGTGATCGCGTTACCAATTCCCATCATTGTCAATAACTTCTCTGAATTTTACAAAGAGCAGAAGCGCCAGGAGAAAGCCATTAAGAGAAGAGAGGCCTTAGAGAGAGCGAAGCGAAATGGTAGCATCGTGTCTATGAACATTAAAGACACATTTGTCCGTGGCGTGGAACTCATGGACGTCATGGTAGATGAGGCTATAGAAAACACAACAGAGAAGCCACAGGGAAACCATGTATCTCCAAGTATGCATGTTAAAGATCTATCAAATCTGAGGTCAAACAACAGCAGTCCCACCAAGAACATAGACTCAACTTTCAAAGAGCAAGTCAAGACACCCAGCAGTCCACAACATCTGAGCGCTCAAAAACTGGAAGAGATTTACAACAAGATGTCCTTGTCAGATGCACAGGGGACGAGCAGTAAGGACAGAGGCACAGGGTCCAAACCAGCGCGGCAGAGGGCGGAGCTGGAGATGGGAGCGATACCAACAGCCCCTCTCTGCAGCACCACGGACCCCGTGACAGATATGAAGAGCATTTCCAGCATTGACAGTTTCATGAGCTGCGCCACAGATTTTCCAGACAGCTCAAGGTTTTCCCAAAGTCCAATCGGCAGCGTCCATCAAGGAAGAGTTAGCACCAACCCCAGCCTGGAGCCCACCTTAGAGGCAGAACACGAGGGGTCCCAGGGCTCTCTTACCCCCATGTCCATGCACAATCCCCATCACATCAGCCTTCCCAACAAAGCCAACGTGATAAGAGTGAACTATCGATGTGGGGAGGAGTCAGGAGCAGACAGTTCATCAGTTCAAAGTCCAGACGCGTCTCTGTACACCACGGCCAGTAGCAGAACGCCCACCAAAAGCCCAGAGTACATTCGCCCAAACATCTTCACATTCCACGATTCGTCAGTCAGCAAATTCATCGACGCAGATACCGATGAAGAGGAGCACCATCACGACACGAGTGCGAACCCCACGCAAAGACTCCTGGACAATAGCAGCCCCAAGTTTGGACGGCGTTCCAATCACACTCAGAGGAAGTTGAGCAACAATACTTTGGGAATAGAAACCCAGGACAACCACATGGCTCAGGATCTACCGCCACATCAGGGAGACGGCTCCAATGCATAAAGATATTACATAACGGCAAAGCACAGCGAGCGAACCCACAAACTATGAACTCACACTGAGAGGACGATAGTTCTTATGACCCTTTAGACTGGTTTTGTCTGTCAGCCGCTAGACTCAAAGCAAAAACCTATTTTTCAGATTTTCCTTTTCGTTAGTAGCCACATTTTAAGTAGCAAGGCTCAATGGGCATTTTGAAATACTAACTAGGAGTGTTTCAGTTGTGTTTTCTGGACTGCTAATGATAAAAAGAACATTTATCTTTGCTTCCTTTTAAACTGGCCTTAGTTCATTCGCCTGTTTGTCGTGTGATTGCAGGATTATATATAAACAGGGACAGTTATGTTTTTCTATGTCTGAACTCTACATTTTTTTGGTCTGGTTTTTGATCCAGTGGTGGCCGTTTTGCGTCTTCTTCAGCGTAAAGACACTTTAAGTCCATCATTGTTTTCTGTGGGCCCATCCAGCACCTTAACCTCATCATTATTTAATCACACAAGGATCATCTGCTGATTTTCTGTTTCAGGGTCAAACTACACGATGTTACACAACCATAGGGTAAAAACACTCTTCTTATTGTAGCTAAGACAAGTTAAAATATGGCCCTGTAACAATGTGAAAAAATCCGATTTATTGCATAAGAATTAAAACAATATATATTTATAAGACTTTTCTAAATGTAAGGACATGAAACATTGTGCTATTATACTGCGTTTCATGATGGAAGTTGTTTGTAAAGTTTGCTCTTGTCCGATAAAACGTCCCAGTCGGTCCCTTGTGTAACTGAAGAACCAAAGAATCGTCTGGTCAAACACATTTTACTGTCAAAGATTCATTCCCCTGTTCACAGAGCCACGGAACTTTTGAAGAAACAAACTTTTAACTTGGCTTTGAGATCCGCTCACACAAAGGACAAAACTCTGCAGGACAAAGCTGTTCTAAGATCAAGAAGACGAGGAACCGCAGTACTTTTTAAAATGTGATTTAAAAGTGTAAAACGTACCACACAGATCCAGGCTGCACCGCCTCGCTCCTCTGAGGAAACTATTTAGAGATGAGATTTTGAAATATTGTAGGCTTTTCTTTCCTCCTTTCTGCTGCACGTCACTGACACAGCTGCATCCACCTGCCTCCTCGTCACATTGATGGATGTTTAGAGTCATGCACGAGTTCTTTTTTTACTTTTCAGATATCTAATGCATGCTTCACTGCCATTATGTTTGAACATGTTATTTGCTCTGCTCTTTGTTGTAACCACTGTTAGTCCCCAACTGTGACAAATTAAAGGGAATAAACTGTGCAACATGATTTGTATTACAATGACAAAGAAGAACACTTAGGTTTAAATAGTCTCAGTATTATTACAGTTTTACTCATCGGTTTAGATTCATGAAACACCAACAGCAACAAAAAAAACTCCAAATCGATGTCACAATCCTGTTTACCCCCTTTAATTTGTCATGTACTTTTTGTGCCTTTGCTGACCCCTGAACAGCAGCATGGCTGAAGAAAAAGCGTTTGTGTAGTTCCCAGCGGCTCCTCTCGTCTCCGGCGTGTCAGAAACTCAGGTGAGGTTCCGTGTTAATGACGAGTTTCCATGGTGACGCTTGAGTGGATCATTTATATTTTATATGTTATAAGCCTTAGACTAAAATTACTCTGCACTGTTCAGGTGTTTATAATTTGAAAATGAGAGTGACACAGACCTCTGCCAAGGCATTGCAGCGGTCTGGATATAATTACTTGATGAGTTTCAAGGTTAGAAATTTACCTTTTTTACTTTTCCAATTCATTCTTTGTACCTATAACTCAGTGGAAAATACTCGCCACAGAACATCCTAAAGCTTAATCATCCTGTTTTGGAGAGTTGTGCTCGACTTTGAAAAGATTTATGAATCTATAAATATCATCCCAAGTCTGAGCAGAAAAAACTTACATACACTTTTGTCATTTTAGAGCAGTTTCTTTCCAAAGATTCACACTTACATTAAAACGCTCACAAACATTATGATGCATCACTGGTGAAGTCATTTTGACCAGTTTTTATTCCTGCAAATCAGAAAGTAACAGATTGTCAGGTGTCAGAGGCAGAGCTTGATCCGTTTGGGCTGGAGAATTTTCAAAACCCATAATTCAGAGTGTCAGTTTTCAGTTATTGGTTTGAATGAAAAGTCCTCAACATGTTGCATATAAATGTTAATAATTATGGCAAGAGTCTCATAATTTCTCTCATTCTGAAAACCGTGGATGACTCTGAGGCTGTAGTGCTCTGCCTGATGGGTAATAACCTCAGAAAACTAAAAACAAGCCATAGACGTATCAGACGTGTTCAGCCCCTTTAAAACTGCACTTTATGGATTTGTTGAACCACCATGAACATTTCTCCAGAGACAAAAGCACAGTCCACACTGGTTTAAAGCCAAAACTGAGATTTTAGGTCCTATAGGTCTGTGTGCTGTCCTTAAAAGTGTGGGATGTGTGCATTTTGTACAGTTTCATACTTGACTTTGTAGCAGATGAACTTTGTGATTCCTGTTGTTAAACATGTAGCAGTAAAAAAAAGGACCTTTGACAAACATGTAAATATTCTCTGGAATAAATCTCTTTAGGTCTATATCATTTTGAAGCAGTTTTTCCCTTTACTGAATGATATTTAATAAATGATGACAAACGAGTTGGTGACCTGGGTGTCATTCATTTTCTGCACATTTTCTACATTTTCTACATTTTCAAGAAAAAACACAAAGGAGCCATGACTGTGACGTCACAAGGGGCCCAGCTTTTACTTAAAAAACTTTTGTCTGGATGCAGACTTAAAAAACATTTTCTTGTGGGTGTTGTGTCCCATTTTTATAAAATTGAAGACATGTAAAGATATAAAAATAAACTTTTTGTTTGTTATATTTTATTGACCTGTTTAGTGTCACTTATGCCACAAAAAGTGACTTGTACCAAGTCAAGTTCCTGTCACATTTGCAAACATAAATGACTCTTTAGTTCTCTACATTTGATGTTTTATTGAATCTCAGGCCAACAGCGCCCCCCTGTGTTCACTTTAACATGTGAGTGATGTAACTGCTCGTGTCATTGAGGTTTGTCTTTGGTTTGTGTTTGAGGAAAAGCTGCACATGATGAAACTGTTTATCTGAGGCTTTTTAATACAGGACTTGGCCTAAACAACTTCAGAGAAACGTGAGCAACAGAACCAGGCAAATATTTACAATAAAACTCCACAAAATACAGAAATTTACATTTAAAAACGTACTGGGCACATACAGAAATCAACAAATGACCTTTTGTTATAAACAGAGCAATATTCTCTTAAAAACGTTATGTAAATAAACATTATTCATAAATGAACACATATATAATCTAACCTTAAAGCTTTGACCTCACGCTATAAAGCACATTGTGTGTAGATTGTTCTTGTAGTTATATATATTTGTTCCCTTGTTGTGCACTCACATTATTAGAATCGCTTGAGGCCTGTCTCCATAATTAAAGACATGTGCATGAGTCTGTGCCTCAGACTAACGCCCCTTTGGTCCTGGTGCTGTCATAATCCTTCACACTCAGGTTATATAAAATGTCCCTGTCACAGCGGGTCTCTGCAGCTGCCCCGCGCCTGGAGGAGCAGGATGCTGCTCATGGACCTGCTGCTGATGCTGATGAACCTGACCGTGTCCATCCTCTGCGCCGTGCTCCACACCGTGATCAGACCCAGACTCAAGAGCATAGACGGGGAGCTGTGTCTCATCACCGGGGCCGGGGGCGCGCTGGGGCGGCTCTTTGCTCTGGAGTTCGCCAAAGAAGGAGCTCATCTGGTGCTGTGGGACTGTAACACCGCAGCCAATGAACAGACGGCAGAACTGGCCCGTGAGCGGGGCCGTGAGCGGGGCGTACAGGTGCACGCGTACACCGTGGACCTGTCCCAGAGGCAGAGCATCTACGACACCGCGGACCGAGTGAGGACAGAGGTGGGACATGTGACTATTTTAGTGAACAACGCGGGAGTGGTGGCGGGACGGAGGCTGCTGGACTGTCCAGATGAACTTTTGGAGAGGACGCTGTTGGTGAACTGCCACGCACTGTTCTGGGTAAGAGTCTGCAGACATTATATAACATGTGTTGATCCTGTGATGATGAAGTCATGTGTGAAAGCTCAAAGGCAGCAGCCCCGGGTCATCAGAGGGAACAGGAGGGTCAGCTGCATGTGACTTTAATCTTTTATAAAGACTAGGAGTCAGTAAATCATTACAGACACACCACAGACATGTGTCTAATGACTGGAGCAAAGTGTAAGTCCTTTTTTCATTTCCAGATGACAAAGACCTTTCTGCCTCCGATGAAATCCAAGAACCATGGGCACATCATAACTGTGGCCAGTGCTCTGGGCTTGTTCAGCACAGCCTGTGTAGAGGTAATGACCTTTGGAAAAAAAAAAATCATCCCTTTATCAATGACTGATGCGTGTCTTTCAGGACTACTGTGCCAGCAAGTTTGGAGCGGTGGGTTTTCACGAGTCCTTGACTCATGAGCTACAGGCTGAAAATATGGACGGGATTAAAACGACTTTAGTTTGTCCATATATCGTGGACACTGGGATGTTTGCTGGCTGTGAGATAAGGTGAGATAAGACACTTCGAGTTACCAATATCAAAAATCGTTCATATTTATACCTAATGTATTAATAGGCAGGAGCTCAGGTGTCTCATCCCCCCCCTGGAGCCTCTCTACACGGTGCAACAGTCCATGGAAGCCATTCTGTCAGAGCAGCAGATGATCTGCATTCCTCGCCTCATGTACATCCCGTTTCTCACACGAGCGTGAGTACAATTATACCATAAAGCAAACTGGTGTCCTTAGCACATGTTTAATATGTGCTCGTGTTTTGTAGGCTGCTCCCCTGGGAGGCTAATGTTGCCACTTACCGTTTTATGGGAGGAGACACGTGTATGCTTCCCTTCATCAAGAACACTGAACTGAAGATGTCCAGTGGTCTTAACCAAAAATAGTATCATTCCAGAGCACCAAAGAAATGGAAATTGGGATTTTGCTTTGAGTGCAATGTACTGTAAAAATCATCCTCAACACATTAACCACGAAGAAATCATGATAATATTATAAAAAAGTGACAGAGGTAACATGTCTAAACAAGTGCCTCTTTTTATTCACATGAAACAGTGACAGTTTTCTACAGGTAACATGCAAGAGAAATTAATAATGTCTGCGCCACAAGCCAGTCTTCAATAACCGTAAAAAGAAATCAAACCATAGAAAAAGCGCTAATGTCTCAGATGTTTAGTGCTCAGTACGGTTCCCTCTACTGCCAAATGAAATTTAGGCTAAAGCAGTCAGTCTGTGTGACCCACAAAAACACATCTGTTGTGGTATTTGTGACAACATTTGGGCAGGTCTTCCCTTAATCCTTTTCCAGAAACATGTGTGATCAATTTCTCTGGAAAATAAACCACTGTTGCCAATCCAAACCTGTAAACTCTTTGCCTCTGAATTGTCCTGCAGTACATTGTCTTTGTACGGTGACGTCTTCAGACCAGCTGAACAGTGGCGGCCTGTAGATATCCCTGGAGGTACTGGAGCGCCTCTGCATTCAGGCTGGTGCTGATCATAGATGGAACCTGCACAAAAACAAAGGTTTATCTTAAAACAAATCATCTTTGTTTTTCAATGTACAGAATTGTATTGTTCACGTTGCTCGAGATGTTTGTATGTGCATCTTTATTTTATAAATGTTTGTACAAGTGTCTTCTTTCACCAGTTCTCTCATTCGGTCGATCCTCAACGACATGGCCAGATTTGATGAATTAGCATTTGAACATGAGCATTTGTCATTTAAGAGCCTCATGTTTTATCAACTTATAAAACTGGTAGCACTTAGCCTATTGCCACCATGGTAGGATGGAAATGACATGAAGAGATGAATATTACTACAGCAATAATACTAGTTATGGTTCAAACTAATTAAGGCCCAATCCCAACTCTTTTGTACCCTTCCCCCACTCCTTCAACATGATGAAGTGGAAGGCCTGAAAACACAGCACTCATCCCCTTATTTGTCTCTGCTTATTTTTCCAATTACAACAAGCCAAGAGATGTGTGGTGGTGATTTATGTTGAATTAAACTGTTTTTAAATCATCATAATAATATAGCCTATAGGGACTAGATTAAAGGTAAAATTATTCATAATTTGTCATATTGCTGTATTATAATATCCATATTGCAAGCGCAATGACAACACACTGATGATTATGGTTCTGCACTGATTAGTAATGATGCTTGTGAAGTTGGACAGACTGAGCCTTTTTTATTTGGCTAAATGAGCTAAATGACTTATTCCATATTGTATACAGTATTTTCATATACATTTGCATCATCACTACGTCTGGTCTCTGCTCCTCTGTGTCAGACCGCTGTTTCTCACACTACTGCTAATCGCGCTCAATAAACCCCAGAACAGGGAAAGAAAGCCTCTCCTACCCATGTAGCCCTCTCGCTCAGATGGCGACTCTCCCCGTCTCTGGCAGCTCGGGGACAGAGGATCTGCCCCTCCCCCGTTCAGTCCTCTCCCTCCCCCCAGAGCGGCGAGAAGCCGTCCCTTTACCGTGACGCTTTGACCTGCGAGAATCGGCTCACGACAGCTGTGATGTAACGGTTAAAAAGGTGACATAAAATACAACTCAGGTCTATTACTCTGGTAAAGTTTGTAAACTCCACAGCAACAGCAGATGGACTAAGTGTACGATGTGGTGAATGCAGCTGGATACGTGGCAAAACAAAACATACAACTGTCCCACTTTGGGCAGAGGACCATCATGCAAAGTGAACAAAAACAACCTGTTTCAGAGCTCAGGGCCTGGTCATGAGCTCCCTCCACTTTACAACATTACAGCGTGAACATATACTTCTGCGTCACCCACAACAATCTACACAGAGAAACCATTTTCACCTGACAGGAAAGAAGTTTTTACAGAAAGCCAAAAAAAAAAAAAAAAAGATTTGATGGAGTGGATGCTGTTCTCGATCAGTTATGGTTTTTCTCTATTGATAGAATTGTGCACAGAAGCAACGGTAAAGATTACACACGATGTACATACATAGTGCACATTCGTACAGTGAGCTCTAGCACATTTGTGTTTAGCTGTATGGATTAGACTTCATTTGTTTATCGTTTGAAAAGTGCTGTTTTATTCTGCAGTTTGCATTATTGTAGGTAAAATAGAAGATGTGCACACGGGTGAGGCTGTGGCACGTTCCTGTGGAGTTACAGATTTATTGTTGATATCTGGCAGAATATAGTTCAGACAGAGATAACTGTGCTGCCCAATGATAATCAGAAGAGAACATTTGGGTTTAACACCTAATTTGACAATCACAGTTGGTTTTGTGGATCACTGAAGCCTCAGATTGCAGAATGTTTATACCCACTCTCACCTTTATAGTATCAACCAATACTACACATTACTGATGCTTCAAGCCAACGAGCAGCTAAAGACGATGTGTTTGACAGGTTTTACTGTCCACGGGTATAATGTAGAGACGCAGCTCCACTCTGTGCATAAATCCTGCATCAGTGTGCGTCGTTTACTGTTTTTGTGATGATTATGGATATGTGTATGATATAATATTACCCCCTCAATTTTGTACTTTGTTACTAATGCGTTTGTGTTTTTTCTTAGGTACATGGGTGACATGACCTGATCAGATGCACTCATTGGTTATTACAAGGTTTTGCACAAAAGTTGAAAGAACAAAGACATGCTTAGCAGACAAACTTAGTGATTCTGACACCTGTGGGTAAAACTATTGAGTGTTACCTTTACAAAGACTCCAAACTTGTGTATTTACTACTGAGGGTTCAATTATGGTTATCATTTTAATTTGGAGAAGTCAGAACAAAGATAATTTCACCAAAATGACCCAGAATTGTAAGGGGTAAAGAACAGTGTTCTGCCCTTACAAATGTCATCAATATTCACTTTAATGACATTTATGAGTTTATTTCACAAGCGCATTTCCTTGTTTTTTGAGACCCTTGATTTGAAGTGTGCATCTGAATTCACTTCATTGGAAAGGTAAAACTGGGTAGGATTGGGCCCATGTCGGTCTTTACACTAAGTTAGAGTAGAGCTTACCCTTCCTGGACACGCAGTAGACAGTTTGTGCAGTGATTGTGCCAGATGGATTTTGGGATTGCCAACAGCATCTCCGATTGGGTCGTGCTCTTTCTTCCCTGCGAAGGCCAGCTGTGAGAACGCAGTCTGATATCCCGGAGTGTCCTCTATGTCGATGAAATGCTCGTCGTCTGGGATACTGTCGTCTTCTGGCAGCTCAAACAAACCAATTAGAGCCTGGAGCAGAGGAGTCCTAAACACATGCAGACATCATGAGCTGTGAATGATTTACTCAGGGTTTGAGCCCATTTTAGTCCTGTTATATATATTATATCTGAGCCAATACTTTGAATAAATTGAGATAATTACCATTCACAACCGTGAGTGGTCACTGGTCACAATACTTTTTAAACTGAATATCAAAATACAAATAAAACAAATCATTTATGCAAGTTCAATTTTTTATATTACCAAAGTTTGGTGTAATCTGTGTCCATCATAGCAGGGCATTCAGTCAGAATCTTTGTAATGCCAACTGCACAAATCTTTTTTTCCACTGATCCAGAAACCTTCTGCACCTCTGGAATCACAATTTTTTCCAAAACCATCCCAAACATTCTGAAAAATAATGAATCCCATTACAGTACAATAAAACATCTGCATTATCTTTATTCCTGATAAATGAAAGTGAACACATTCCTTTCTACTTACTTTGGCTGTATATCATCAAAAATCTCCTGAAGAGCAATGGCTCCATATTTTACACCGTACAAGTTCACAAAAACCAAGAAACCTGAGGAAAATAAAAGTTTAAAATGAGGATCAAAGTTAGTTTGATGAAACGAGCCACAAAACGTTTGCACTAACTCTTGATGAATTTGGTCGTTTTGGAACTTTGGAGCCTCTGGAACAGCAAAATGAAGATTTGTTTTCTGTACTGAGTAAGAGCCTCACTGAAATATAATTCAGAACGAAATGTTAAAACAGGTTTGTAAAATCTGTCATATTAATAATCATCATGTAAACTTACGGAGGCATGTGCTCAATGATGCTGTTGAGGAGGTAAAATCCTTGGTGGTCATTTGCCTTTGAGGCAATGAGTTTTTGAAAAACACCAAGCAAACCAGGCTATGGAAGAATAAAAGTTACAGATTAATACACAAGGAAAATTCACTCCTTCCTTAACATTTGATTTTACATAACAGGTCTGCTTTAGTCGTTTCACCTTCTCATTTACCCTCTCCAATTTGTATTTGGAGTGATTCTTAAATGTTTGAACTATATTTAATCACTGACTTCCCCCTCTTTCACCAGCGGCATATGCCCACTTACTTCATTCTCCAAATTTTATTTTCTTAATTGATGATTCACATAGGATTCGACAGCGTCTCATAGTTATTTTGGTACAAATGGGGAAAAAAATACATTACTTGCTATTACTATCGTGATGTCACTATTCCCAAGTCAGCAGACTTGTTTCTTTTATAAAGTCATTTCAGATGAATATTACAATTAAAATGTGCAAATTATATTCAACATGATGGTCCATGGAAATCAGATTAAAACTATAGCAGACGGTATAATGTCCACAGTATCCGGTGGAGTTGCTTAATTAATGCTTAACGACAACAAGGAACTTCTGAAGCTAATAAAGTGTTAGTATATGATAAATTGTGCCTTGGTTATGCGCTACTTTGGTGTGCAGAGATTTGGTGAAACACATTAATATCAGGGCAAAAAAAGCAGTCTGCAGTTAGGTAAACTAGGACGTGCACACATAGGCACACATGTCCACATAGTGCAGCTGTGTGTCATACAGAAGCACAGACACAAGCACAATGATCCAACTCACAATCTTGTCTGCAGCATGGGAGGCAATACTAGCTCCTCCCTTCTCCAGATAGGCCTGCAGCAGACGCACAAGTGGAGGGATGTTCCCCGTTCGCTCCCAGAGCACCGGCTGCAGTAGGTGAGGGAACAGAGCCATGTACGAGTCAGGAATCGTGTTGGAGTGGATCTCCAGGAGCAGAGACATCACTTGGAACACATACGGAAGAAACTCTGCAAATGAAAGACAAACAAATGAGGGTTTACTGTATAAACTTGATCATGTGACAGAGGGACATACCCTGGACATCATTCTGGAGGATCTCGGTAAAAACAGGGAAAAGTGCCTCCTCAAAGCTGCTCACAGTGGTGGGGTTGGCCTTGCAGGTGATGCGCACAGACAGACACAAGGATTCGAAGAGATAGTGGTTGAAGTGAGGCTTGCTGGGATTCTGAAAGATGAAGCAAAATGTCAAGGCTCTTTTTAAAAAAAAAAAAAAAAAAAAAAACAGTTCTCAGCTTATATTAATAATGAGGACTTACCTTGCTGACTAAGAGAAGCTTTTGAGTGAGTTCACCAATTAATGTGGGAATGTAGGGAACTATGGCCTCTTGCAGCAGGGAGAAACTGCGCATGATCGCTGTCAAAATAAAGTAAAAGAAATAAAGCGTGATGATGTTTTGTTCCTGAGGTGTACATAACAAGAGTCACACTTACCTTTCATAATATACTCATTTTCTGAAGATGCAGGGAAAGCCAGTGCCTTGAACAAGTTGTTGAGAAGTTGTTCAGTAAATGGTGCCATCTCAGCAGGAGTAATACTAAAACCAAAACACAAGAAGTCAGATAAAAAGCCAAAAACATGGTGTTAGTATTGATTAGATTATTTACAGTGTGGAGTTGTTGGGGCCTCTCATAGTAAACAGCCTCTCCAGAGCATGAGCGGCATAGGTGTGTTGTACTGTGCTCTCGGCCTGAAGATGAGCAATGAGCAGAGGGATGGCCTGGATCAGATGCTCCTTGGGAAGCTGATAACAGAAGTAAGTGCCGAGTTAATAGTGGACCTTCAGACAGGAAACAAAATGTACCAAGACACCGTTTACCTGACTTCTAAAGATCATGGCATACTTGATGGCATCTGCTTTTAACACTGGGAACTCATTAACTGAAAACAAAAAAACAAGTTGCCAAACCCGCATTGGCTTAACTTTTAAGTACAAGTGAGCACATTTTTCTTACCATTGGGTGATTTTAAATCGGGGAGGATGTGATTCACAAAGAACTCTGTTAGATTGACCAACTCATTAGCCTGTGTGATCCCATGCTGGTGAAAGAAAGAAATATTTAACTTGCAGATAGATTTAATAAGAGGACTGTTTCGTAAAAGTGTATATTCTATTTGTATAGACATGAATGAATTCTACAAGACTCATTTCAGTCCATTAATTTCATTCACCTTCTGCGTTTGAGCTTTGGATGCCAATGAAGTGACCAAATAAATTGCAGCATCTTTGTGTTTCCAGTTTATTCCAGGATTTTTAGCAAATTCTATGAGCATCGAGCTCACATAACCAGAGAAGATTGCTGTGACGGGACCCTCAAAATATTTACACAGACCTCTCACCAGGTCACACGCTGCCCTTCGTCGAGTGTCAATATCTGGGGACATTTTAGACAGATAAATGAGGTTTACGCAGTATTACTCCAAAAACTGGATATGTAAAGTGTATAGAAATACCAGATCCTTCAAGGTCCCTGCGAATATATTCCTCTGAATTATCTTCAAATGCCTCTTCGTCAGCACCTGAACAATAGAAATGACTTAAAATTGCTCTAATATGTTTCTGGAATTGAGAGCAGAAGGTAAAATAAAAATTGACTCACTTCTGAACTCCATGTTGGGCACAATGACCTTCTCACAGATGCTGGTGAGCGTATTTTGGTCTTCAAATAGATGTTTGTAGTGCGGCCTTTCACATACAGATGCCAAGAACTGGATGGCATTACTCACAAGCTGCAACATAGAAAACACAAGACAATCTTTATTAACTTCACAATATATATTCTAATAAATACAGGCAAGAATGAGCTCTCACCAGGTCATACTTGACTTCTTGGCCTGTGGAGACTAAAAGGTTCCAGATGGCAGTGACGAAGCGTGGGAGGTAAGGCTGAAACTCCTCATCATATTTTTGAGCATAAAGAGCAGCGTTATCACAGATTTGAGATTTAAGCAGCTCCAAAAGTCCAGCTTCCTCCTCATCCTGATAAAGTAATAAACTCCAGTTAAAACCATACAACAGACTGATTTGAATACAGACATAAAATTTATAATAACTTACATCAGTTTGAAGAAGTTTATTATCTATTGTGAGTAAAGCATGGAAATTTGTCATCCACGTCTCCATATTGTCCTCAAAAAACTCGGGAAGGTCCTGGACAACAGCAAAAAAGAAAATGTACTAATGTTCCATAAGCAATGTGGGTCACAACAATGAAAATAGAGCCTCGTAGAGTATAGACTAGTGTAAAATAAAACGGCACTGACCTGGAAGTTGAGGCTGTAGAAGAGCTTACAGATCAGTGTGAGTGAGGAGAAGAGGACCTTTAAGGCGTTAATATCTTTAGCATGGGAGTGACACAGTTCAATAGTAACCTGCAAATCATCAGACCAAAACTGTTTCAACCAAACGTTTCACATAAACAGTTTTATGGTATATTGTGTAAAATACAAACCTTAAACAGGTTTGTCAGTGGCAGAGCAAATGTGTCAAGAACCAATTTAATCTCGGTCCAAAGCTCATTAGACTTAAACTCGTGACGATACCTTTAATATTAAAAAAAAAAATAAAAAGCATTATTAGTACAATATTTTTTAGTTTGGACATCAGCCGTTGTGCACAGGTGACTGTGAGTTGTACCTCTTGAAAAGGGAGTGTGCAGTTCGTAGTACTCCATTAATAATATGAAAGTCTACACTTTCAAAGCGATTTACCATTTCTGTCAAGAGGTCAGGCCATTTCTGAGGAAAATCCTCTCGTCCAATGATGCTGATGGCGTCACTTAACTGTTACAGTAAAAAGCATGTTGAAAGCTCCACCCAAATGAAGTTATTATATAACAGATGAAAACATACCTGTTTCTGAATCTGCTCTGGGCTGCTGAGCATGAGATTTACAATGTTGGCCTTGATTGCAGTTCTGTCTGCATCAGAGATTTTGTTGGGCTCATCTTCAACCTATAAAAATAATGAATATTTAACATAAACAAAAACATGTGTATGACACAGAGTTTAAAAACTTAACAGGGAACAATGCACAGATTTTCCACTTACAATCCGCCAATTCCTTTTGATATAATTCTTGAACGTCACTGCAGCACAGACTCGGATCACCCCGTCCTGGGACTTTTCCAGTAATGTGAGCAGTAACAAAGGATAATTCAGGTTTCCTTCCACGGATTCAAGAAACTTTTCAGCTGAGAGACAAAAGCAGAAGTTAGGTTTGAAAACACAGGTCACTAACGTGGTGTGTATAGTTTAACAGGACTTTACCTGGGCGCCTGACTGCAGGATCTGGGTCAAGTGTTTTCCTGAGAAACTCAGTCAGACTTTGTAGATTAGCATTATTCAGTTCCATGTTTTAACTGAGAATAAAAAGAAATGGGGAAATATCGCTGCATCACATAGAAAACAATCTGACATAATACATCAGATCTTTAAAAAAAAACCTAATAACATTTATTACACATTAGGCCAAATGAAGTACTTAATATCAAGCCCAATGAGATGTACGTGTATGAACATAAACTGCCCGGAAAAGTGGTAAAACGTTGTCACTTTATTTAGTTTGACGTTAGCTTAGCTCAGGCTAATCTTCATTGAATGGCTCTGCGCCGCTAGCTCGTTCTCGGGCACATCTTGGACATATTAACCAGCTTTTGGGTCCTGCTTGTGCTAAACTTACGACTGGATAACAGGGATTATAGAGAGGGCTCTTGAGTCGTGTGCTGGTTTATCACAAAGCTGTATTAAAGCTTACATAGGATGCATTTTCCATGAGTGGACACTGTTGTAGTAGCCCCGTGTTAGCATTAGCCTGCTACACTGTGCTACACAAACTTAGCGGAAACTGAATAAACGCCTTTATGCGCAGAGGTTTGTGCCTGTTATTAAAAGGACACTGTACTGAAGGTGGCTCTAAACCTCTCCTCAAACTATAAGCTCTTACCTTTAAAGGTTTAGAGTGTGGGACAGTGCTCTGATCAGAGCTGCTCCCTGTGCCACTTTTTCAAACGTCTGAGCAAAAAGGAACTGCGCGGTCAGGGAACAGCGCATGCGCAGAAGGCACACGCGCTACTGGGCCCGCCCACGTGACCAGGAAGGTGAGGTCAGGAAGGAGGTCAGAAAGGTGAGGTCAGGAAGGTGAGGTCAGGAAGGTGAGATCAGGAAGGTGAGGTCAGAAAGGAGGTCAGAAAGGTGAGGTCAGAAAGGTGAGGTCAGGAAGGAGGTCAGAAAGGTGAGTTTACAAAGGTGAGGTCAGGAAGGTGAGGTCAGGAAGGTGAGTTCAGGAAGGTGAGGTCAGGAAGGTGAGATCAGAAAGGTGAGGTCAGAAAGGTGAGTTATTTTTTCTGCTTCATGACAGCTGATGTTCTGTGCATCTAGAAAACCAGCACCTTCAATTAGACTTAAACAACCAAGTTTAATTGTTCACAATTTAATTGTGAATGTAATGAAGGCATTGAATTCAAAATGACATTCATAACAACAATAATGCACTTGATGAACTGTGAAATGAAAACTACTTTAACACAGAATACACCTTCTTTGAATACAAACATATTTAAGACAACACAAAGTTAACATTTTAACGAGCATTATGTTCTTCCTGTTTCACAGGTGAAAACCAGAGGCTCAGTTATAAGCAAAGCTACAGGTTGTGCATCTGACAGATATTCAGGGTGTCCCTCAGCATGAGGTCCCGCAGGCGCCACAGAGCATCCGCCATCGTCTTGTGGGCCCCTTTACTCTTCAGCCAGTGAGATGGTAGTCTGCTCTCTTGTTCTTTTGTCAGTCGGACATCTTGTTTCTTAACTGAAATGGAAGGTTTTTTATAGTAATTGCAACAAACAAAACAGAAGAAACTGAAAAAAATGGTACTATGAACCTGTGAGAGTTTGGTCCCACTTGCTGACACTGGAGGATTCTGGCGTCAGGCCTTCGATGTACCTCAGATACGCCTCAGAGTGGAGCAGCCGCTGAGACTTGGCAGGTGGAGACACAAACAGTGGTGTGGAGGGCTGGTGCACTGCCTGTCCTGTCTGACCGGGGAATGTGGGTGTGGCCTGCTGCCCTGTCCCAATCAAACCCACCTAACAGAAAAAGTCATTTGTACATCTGTGAATATAATATAATTAGGTACACAGGATATTCTACATCTACTATGAAGTGATAGACCTTATATTTTAGCAGAGCACATTGCAAAAGCCATTACAGGGACCAGCAAATTAAGAAATAAAAGTTAAAATCCAAAAAGGCATAGCACTTTACCTGGGATCCATGAACATTTCCTCCTCCACTTCCACCACCAATACCATTGAGTCCTTAGAAATAAATGTGCAACAAATGTATTGTTATTATCTCATAAAAGAGCTGCTAAATCAATAGGAATGCCAATCCTAATCTTTTTTTTTTCTTATTGTGAGATTCATTTCTTTAGTGGAAGCATTTAAGTCCCAGCTATGTAGTAATATTCTTCAAATTAAAATTAGTGGTACAGGTAGCCCCTCCAGGTAGTAGACGGGTGACAGGAAGCAACTGCGTGGCAGGTGAGGCGGCGATGAGTCTTACCCACATGTGGCATTCCGGGAAGCCCAGGCAAAACAGGCAGAGGATGAGGGGGGAACACAGGTACCCCCATGTGATGTGGTGGGATGCCAGTGAAACTAACCATGCCTTCAACATGGCACTGCCGGGGCATCATAGCTGTCCTATATGCAGCCATCACACCTTCTCACGATGGGTTAAGTCACAAACACAACAGCATCATGCACCGGTTACACAACCAAAGAAATGAAAACACATAAGAGACATGCATTCAACTACACAGACTCCAAACCTTCAACAGTGTACAAAAATGCAAAGTTATTTTAATGTCCAATTATTCTGAAAGAAGGTTCATATTTAGATCAGTGTGCACTGATGTACACGTATCAAGGTTTTAAAAGGAGAAAAAGTTATCTGAAGCACTATCACACAATACATGTTAATATTAGGATGTTAATTTATTGAAGGTGTTAATTTTAGCAGTTCAGCTTCTTATTCCAGCCTTCTACGCACACTGGACATCTATGAGGGGTTACCTGACATAGAGGTCATGCTGGGAGTTAGCATGCCCATAGGGCTTGGAGGAGGCACCACCCCCATCAGTGCCCCTAACGGGGTACCTGCTCTTGGGGAAGTCAGATGAGTGGATCTCTCACGCTCCTGCTGCTCAGCTACTTTTGCTGCCCTCTCTGCAAAGGTCAGATACTTTTATTTATAAAAAAGATTTATAAAATAGGTTAAAAATACTCTACCACACTTAGGCGTGACGTGTTAAGCAGGTTAACAAAAGAATTAGCTTAAGCTAAAATTAAACATTCTAATGAGTGAGGTATATAACAACAGTCATACAACACAACTAGTCATCATCACAGATGTGCAGGAACTATGTTGTACCTTCATACTCAGCTTTTCTAGAACTCTCCAAGTTTCTCCATTCTGTCCCAACCAGTCGGCTCAGATCCCCAAAGGAGAAGTCTGGGTGCTGGGCTTTGATCACAGCCCTCATCTCGCTGCTGAACAGGATGTAGCCGCTCATGTTAATTTTCCGTTTGGACCCTTCTTTCTTTGAAAGACCCTTCAGGGATTTAGGTGTTGACTGTCCAAAAATAAAACTGTTATTTCCAATGTTATCAACTTGTTTTTGTGGAAATTGTAGAATAATTTCATTTAATTGCACCTGTGGGGGGGTGTAGGCCAACAAGTCCAAGTCACTAGACAGTGACGACTGCAAGTGTGAATGATCCAAATCTGGATCATCCTCTCCAAGGTCCTCCAGCTCCTCATCTGTCATGTCAGCAAACTTGGCCTCCAGTTCTTCAATCTTCTGGTCCAGAAGTGGTGATGGCTCTTTCTGAGGTACAATGAGCTTCCTGTAGGAGAAAATAAATATTGTTCTGTAGTTTGTTGATTTCTTGTATAACCTGGAAGTTTATTTCGTAATGACAAACCGGAAATAATAGATTTCATCCTCGATTACTTTCCCAGAAAGTGAAAAACGTTTGAGACCCTTAAATTTCTTCATTTGTTTCTCATTTTCAATATAGCGGCTCTCACACAGAAGTACGTTCTCCTCAGGTATCTCCGTTTGTCGACATGAAAGGTAGTCTTTGAAAGATAGCACAACACACTTCCCTGTAAAATAAACACTGTTAATGCATTTTGTTTATTTAAACTCAAGTTAAACTGTCAGTTACCTATGACGCAGGTCATAGGACAGGTCTCCTCCAGGTTGCTGAGAAACACTTCTCTTTTGTAAAACATCTTGGTTGGTTCATGTTCAGTTTCTTCGGGATGAATGAAGATTGGACCAAAAAAGTAACCAGCTCCATCACGCATCCACATTTTCTCTATTCTAAATAATAATATATTACATTTATTTTTATATTTGTTTAAATATGTTTTGCTATATTCATTGTTAAATCAGTTGGTTGTGTAAACCAATACTCTACCTGCCCACTCGGTGGCGCACTAACCCATGGGAACCAATGTACACAAAGTCTCCAACTTTGTGCCACAGATTGTTATAGCAAAGCTGCTCGAAGTACTGACACCCGGGCTCCCCGTTACTCATCTCCATTGGGACATCCTCCCTCTCCTGTTGAATATCATTTATGTTCATGAATCATTTCGCCTGAACAAAAGAAACATCTTAAAAGGTAAAACATGTTTTACCTTGTCGACTATGGAATCATGTAACTTGCTTTCATTCTCCGTGTGCGTGCTCTCGGCTGTTTTTTCCTCTTGTTTTGGGGCAAACATGGACGCCACTCGGACCACGGGCAGAGGCACTTCTCGGGGTAACAGCCGCACAGAGTTCAGAGGCATGGCCCACAGCTTGATCTTCTTGAAGGACTTGGATTTAGCAGAATAACGTGATTCACAAACGTACACATCATCTGGATCAAATCCATCAGGCTGAAGTTTGAAATATTCCTTAAGGTTTAAACAGATAAGAGTTAACCCAATGGAAATATGAAGATACATTATGAAAATAACAGCTTAGGTTTTATAAATACCTTCACAAACATAACTACACATTTGCCTAATATCTTGCTGACTGGTGCTTTGTTGTAATAATCACTCTTAAAAACCTCCTTTTCTAAGAACTTTCTCGTGGCAAGGTGAAACGTTTCATTTGGTCTGTAAAACCAGCAGCCATACAACCATTTTTCACCTGTAATTATAATAGATTATATAAATATACGTGTACAAATATAGTCATTGAACCTAATCTATGGATAATCTCACCGGTGTGGTCCTCCCAGAGCCGTTCTATGTAGATGATATGAGGCTGGAGGTTGGGCTCTGCAGGTTCCACATACACATAGTCTCCCACGTGATATTTACTGTCTTTGAAGCTACAATCCTGGCTGTATGTGCGCTGTGTGCTAGAGGACCACGCCCCTCCCACTGAGTCCTCTCGCTTCTCAGCTTCTAGAAAAAATAAGATTCAAACTCATTGCAAGTGAGTAGTGATTGTAAGTATACAAGTTATCAAAAAATAAGATTCAAACTCATTGCAAGTGAGTAGTGAGTACACAAGTATACTTGATAGAGTATACTTGTGTACTTGGTAGTAACACTGTAGTAACTGTGGCAGAGGCTCCTGCACGATTCTACGGAAATACAGAGTTAAAATCGTACTTCAGAACATTCTCCCTCGAGACATATGTTTACATTACTAAAGAATTAAACAATTGAACTGAGTCTAAATGTAAGAGCAGGATTAAAAGAGGAAGTAACAATAAACTCAAAACACTGACAGACTCATTATTGATCATCTAATCCACCGAACTGAAGCTTGTTTAACCTCTTAGTCACATACCCTGTTTCTCCTCCTCTCTCTTCACTTTGTCCTCCTCAAACTCCTTGGGGAGCTTGTCTTTTTTCTCCTTTTCCACGTCAGAGTGCAGGTGTTTGGAGGTGTAGCTCAGAGCAGGAGACATCAGGATCTCTCCGTTCTTACAAAGCTCATCTCGAATCCGAATGAAAAACTGCTGCAGCTCCACGGCGTCCTCAAAGATCTCCGAGTCAGTTCTGCATCGACAAAAACAAAAAATATTAATAATAATAATTAATAATAAAATGAATGTATTGAAATTAAAGCTAGAGTACCATATGAAACTGTTAAGTTTAGTTAATAATGTCATAATTGATGATGATTGAAATCTCATCAAACCAGTTCATAAATTAGTTTGATTTAAGAAATTGGTAGCACTTAATGATGAACAAGACTATTTACAAATTACAGCCTTAACAAAGCATAAAATTAAGAATGATTCAGGTTTATGGTATTAATTAAGCAGCTCTTAAGCCTGAATCATTCTTGTTAAACACTGTTCATTCTTCATGCTTTATTAAGTAAAGCAGAGTCAACATAGTTATTTAGTTTAGTCTGAGCAGGACATCACCTGTTGAGTCTCCTGGCCTTCTCCAGCACCTCAAACATGTGATCTTGAAACACATCCAGCCTCTTGTAACGCCCTTTATCCACATTGGACCGAATGATCTCAAAGTTTAGCTGCGGTTTGTCCGGATTGGCAGGATCAGCGGCGGGATCTCGGCGAGTGAATCACTATAGCAACGGCCTTCATCATCTTGATGCCCCAAAACCGACACAAACAAACTCCGGATGAGCTCCTGGATCAGCCTCGGCACATCGGGCACGTGACTGTCCTCGCCCCCCTCCAGCTCGCGCCTGCTCTCCAGCAGGACCCTGTGTAACACCAGTGCGTCCCTGTAGATGAGGGACTCGGGCTCATTGTAGGTGCAGGCGTTGTTGAACATAAGCACCAAATCCTCCACCAAAGCGTCGACATCCTGATATTTGTTGGCTAGCATGTGGCTTTTGATTTTCTCCATGTCCACGGGTTTCTTTATAGCGATGTAATAGTCGGGCAGTTCCGAGCGGGACGGTAGGCGGAGGAAGATGGTGCTGAGACGCCGTCCTCGTTTGTCCGTGTAGTTTTTCACGGCTTCGTAGAGTTCATGGAGTTTCTGCTGAAGAGGCGTCAAGTATTTGGATTTTTTAAGAGCAATGCTGTTCTTTCCTGAAATAAAAAAAACAGTTATAGTTATCTCATTAAAACCTCATTTGGACAGTGCTACATACTCATTTTGAGCTTCGGAGACATCAAGTCCTCGTCTTCAGGTGGAGGCCCGAGTTCTCTGCGTTTGTCCTTCATAATTTTCTCTAAGATGTTAGCGTCATTGTAAACCTAAACCACAGGAACATGTCAGGCTTTAGTCATTTCTCAAGACACAATTACTTTTTCTCAAGGCTGATTATGGCCCAGTTAAAATAGTAAACCTGACTTTAGTTTTTATTTAATAATTACTATAAACAGTTGAAATGGGAAACAAAGGATATGTATTCTTCTGTTTGAAATGTCGTTTTCCCCTATCCCCTATCCCCACCCACATCTCTGCACTTAGTTGAGATTATTTGAAAGATTTAGATCCTATACGCAAAGATTTTTAAAAAAGTTAAGATTAGAATATTGAGATGATTTACAATGAACAAAAATGTAAAATGAAGAAGCAGAATGCCTCTTTAACACCCATAAATAAGTCATTTACCAACATTAATCATTTATAATAACATAAATATCATTTGAAGTGTAAATGAGTCTTACCTGAGAGCCTTCTTCGTTATAATGTCTTGCATTGCGAAACATGAGCTTCATATCCTCCACCATTGAATCCTCCGTCATGTATTTATCTGCTCGGATGTTGTTCTCAATGGTCCTGAGATCCATTGGCTCCAGGATGATTTTATAATAGTCGGGATAATCTTTCTTTGAGGGTTTGACCATAAACAAGTCACAGAGTCTGCGTCCAGAGCCCGCCTCCCGTGCCTCTGTCACAGACGCTAAAAGGACTTTCATTCTGTGTTTCTTTGTGTTCTTCTTGTAACTAGAAAAAATCAAATATCTTTATTCAAACACAGAATATTCTAAATACAGTGAATAATACATGAAACAGGAGCAGTACTATTTTCTTTTGGTGCTGCCTGTGTCAGATGTGGCTGAGGAGAGCATGCTGTCCCCGTCATCGTCGTCTCTTTGTACGAGCTCCTTCTTTTTAATCTACGAACGACAAAAACACAGGAAAATATACAAGACGTGGCCTTGAGCGTTTGGGACTCACCATCTGAATCTGCTGTAGTTTCAGAGCACGTTTGTAGATAGAGGAGTGAGGGACATTGTAGCGTTTGGCATTTTCAAACATCCGTGTCAGATCTGCATCGATGCTCTCGACACTTTCATATTCGTTATTCTTCATCTTGTTCCTGAAAAATACACGGAGCAAAACATTTAAGAAACATTTCCTTTTGTATTCAGACAATCTAAGGGCAGAGGTTACTGGATACTATTAAAAGTAGTGTTTTTTTTCAATTACAGGTGTTTTCATTGCTCAAAAACACCTTGAATCTCAGTATCAGGAGGTGGCACCCTACACCATAAGAATGTGAATAATAAGTATTTTTCCAAGTCCTATCCTCTAGTATTTTACCAGCTTTGTCTGTGAAATGTTTTTTTTTCTGGGCCATTTCAAATTGTGAACTTGTCCTGCCTCTCCAGTAAAGGTAATCAGTGTACAGTTTAAGTTATATCTGCTAATAATAAAAGACTATGTGACATGCTCCGAGTGCGTACTTGATGTGCAGGAGGCAGATGGGGTGGCTGATGTGCTGGTAATAGTCAGGATAGTCTTTTCTGGATGGAAGCTGCAGAAACGGTTCAGAGATGAGCTGTCCCTGGCTGTTCCTGGCCCCCCTCACGGCCTCGTACAGCATGAAGATGGGGTTAGTCATGTCCATGTTAAAAGTCATGCTCTCAGCCTCTGATTCGCCCTCATCATAGTGGACGGAGCCTACGGCAAAGACGGACGTTACATTTTAAACTGCTACATTTATTTAACTGTTCATAAAGTACCAGAGAGTATTCCTTCGTCGTCGCTCTCGTACTGCAGAGCCATCGTGATGGCAGAGAGACGGTCTCCCTGAACACACTTTCGATTTCTGTCAGACACAGGAGTTACAGACTGATCCATGAGACCTCATCATTTATCACTTATTCTGTACTTACCGAATACGCATACTGGATTTTATTGGGTCTCCGTGTTCAACCTCGGACCGCTTTTGTGCAAAAATCTTTTTGATAGAGTTAGCATCCTGCAATTGTGACAAAGACAAGCTGCTAGTGGAGGGAGAAGTTTATTCCTCATAAATAATATACAGCCTAAGACACTCACACTAAACTCCACACAGCTTTAAAAGAACCATCAAGTCTGAGGATCTTACCTTAAACACCTGAGATCCAGGCTCATTGTAGGTTTTTGCATTCTTCACCAGCAAATCAATGTCTTTAGACATACCATGAACGCTCCTGTACTGGCTCATCTACAGACAAACCCAGGAGATACTACAGTGTTACTACTGATGTTGAGGCAAAAATAAAAATAAGAAGTTAGATTGTAGGAAGTCTGACAAACCTGAATCTTTTGAGCAATTGTTTTCAAGTCGATTGGTTCTTTGATGATGGCGTAATAATCTGGGTATTGCTATAAAGGAGAAAAAGAGCCTTTAAATGTGTATTTAACCTTAGAAGAAATACATGAAGTCATGTTTTTACCACTTTAGAAGGAAGTTGTTGAAAGAGTTTGCTGATGACTCGTCCAGAAGGTTCAGCATAAGACACGACTGCATCAAGCAGCTGCTCCAGAACCTCCTTCAGAGTCAACACTGGACTCTGTTACACCATTTAAATCATATCGTTATAAATAACTACTTCATAACTGATATGACAATGAAAGCCACAAAACACCGCACCTCTTCTTCAGGATTGTCTTGATCATCATCGTCGTCCTCCTCGTACTCGCCTCGCTGCACAAACTCATTCTTGGTTCGGAGATACAGGTCCCACAGTTTACAGGCGGCTCTGTACTCTGGACTGTCCGACTAAACACAACATTTAAGGTTACACCTCTCTCTAAACATATAGTGTCTTCTGTTGTTTCTACCTTGTAATAACTCTTTGCATTCTTGAACAGAAGCTGAAAGTCACTGGTGAGTTGCTCTACATCGTCATACTCCTCCATCTTTAGCTTCTGTTGTATTTTCATCATGTCAATGGGCTGCGACACCACGTGGTAGTAGTCCGGCTGGTTCCTGAAAGAAAAATTCTGTTTTATTGTTAACTGATGTGGAAATTGCTCTTATGTACCTGCGTGGCCCTTATTGAAATTGAAGGTACTGATAGCTCCCTCAGACCATATAATACTCCCTACAATGTCCCGACTTAAAGCTGCTCCTGTGTAACTTGTTGAGGAGGTTACAGCTTCTACACTTTTCAGTTTTTATGTTGTGTGTCCATGTCTTTGGCTTCTGTACTATAGGTAAATAAACTTCTGTGTGACGTCCAGAGTGTCCTGCCTCTCTTTACATCTCCTGAGCTACTTTAATACTCCTACAACAATAATGAGAACTGTAGCGTTTGTGACTGCACCTTCGTTTAGGGGCTCTGATGAAAAGCTCACACAACATCCTCCCCTGGTCGTCCTTGTAGTCTCTGATGGTGTTGTAAAGTTCATGACAAACAGCGATCTGTAACACACAAATGAATGACTAAACCATCGTTGTCAGTGTCAGCATTTGTGTGAAAGGTGGAAAATTACAGGATCTACAGTTGGGAGATTTGAGGCCCGTCGTCTCTTTCGGCCAAATGAAGACATGGAAGAGGACGTCTGGCTGTCCTCAAAGTCCCCTCCGCTCACGCTGCTGGTGGGAGAGGTCGCCCGTCTTCTTTTTAGGGCCATGGCAGCCCTCTGACAGACCAGTGCAAAAGGGAAAACAAACATATCGTTGTATTGCATCAATGACACTCTCCTCACTGCTGCTGTAAAATGATGCAACAGTTTTAATGAACTGCAATTAACACCGGAGTATCTTTCTTCAGAGATGTCGACAGAACAGTTAAAACTACACACAGCACTGCACTGACGTGGTCATAAATGTGGGGGGAGTGGGAGCGAATAACTATTGATCGTTGTGTAATAGATGCACTGGCATAATTGTGTCGAATAACTTTCCAACAGAGTGGTGCTTTAGGGACTTTTCCCAGACTTACACTCTTTTTATAGAAATTTAGATTGACAAAATAAATGAATAAATATATCTGACTAATTAAATAAAGCTTCATTTGTGTTTGTGTGCTCTCCAAAGGCACAATCTGTCCATTAAACACACGCAGTTTCATTTATTTAGGCTGATGAACTGTGTCCTGAAGCCCTCTGTTACCTTTGACCTCTGAATCAATACTGAGCAGGTTTGACTCATGCAAAGGCTCTGCTCATTTGCACCAACATGTCTGCCCAGGTGAGCCTGTCATTAGTCCTGATCCAGAGCCTGGATGAGGACAGTGATGCTCTGCCCGGTCTGGAGGCTCCTCTTTCCGCAGTGTTCCACCCCTCTCCTCTCTGTCTGTGCCCTGTCTGTGCTGTGTGACACCCCTCTCCTCTCATGTCTGTAGCTGTTAGCATGTGCAGCTGTCAGCGCAGTGGAATCAGGAGAAAAGATGACCCCAGGCTCGAGAGCTGACGCTAAAATACGAGCTTTCAGTGCAATAAACGCTAGACACAAAAGACATCACTGAAAACCCCAGTATTGTAAAGCTGTGGCTGTAAACATCGACGACACCTGACGTGGACCTTTCAGCTGTTCAGAGGGGCTCAGACTCACCTTCTCCTCCCGCGCGACTCTCTGTCAAATCTGTTCAATCGAAAAGCTAATCACTTATCAATTTTACTGACACACAAAACTGGCAAGTTACAAAGCGTTATTTCAAACTTCCCTTTAGAAACTTTCAAATTAAAAGCACGGAGATGCGCAAAATAAAAGACATTTACAGAGTAAAATTGCCAGTTTTGATAAAAATGAGTTTTACTGTTTGACTTCTGCGGAGTTTACTGCTCACATGTTTTTGTCAAATGTTTTCTTTGTGTAGAAGAAAATCCTTTTTTGACTAAATGTCAGAATCATCAAATCTCTTACCGACCTTGTTATTTGTCAAATCACCTATTAATTTAAGTTAATGACAAAAAGATACAAAAAAGTTCACAAGAACAAAGGAAAAGGCAAAGAATTTTGAACTTGAACCGAACCGGGCCGAATCCCAGGAAGATTTTATGTGATTTTGTCTCTGTGATTCTCTGTTTGTCATTTACATTTTGCACCTTATGCACAACATTTACAGTCACCTTTTATCACATCGCTTTTCTTTTTTGAGGTTGTTTGTGTCATAGACTGATCTGTGCGCAGTGAACACTACCACGGACCGCCACCAGGTGGCAGTGTCACTGGGGACAGTTACTGAGAGCGACATTGTCACAGAAGAAGACAAAAAGCAGGAAGTGCATCTGTCCCATGTGTTTCTTTACATTTATCACAGTCTAACGGGATTTATTGAACAGTTTATTTCCAGACACATATTCAGAGCTGCCTCGTGTATTTTCCACGTGGAGAAAAGCAGCTCCAGTCCCGGGTTTTCTGGATGAAAGGCGCGGTGAACAGCAGCATGGTGAAGGAGAATAAATGGGACATTCCTCCAAACGCGCCCGCGTGTATGGAGAAGCATCTGTGTGCGGCCCGGTACAGAGCAGGTACAGGCTCTGTGCCACATGTTTAAGTGTTTCTACATTGTATTAGTGTATTTATCTAACGGACCTTCACTCCACAGATGGAGCTTTGCTGCTCGCCGCTTCCAGCCTCACGGGCAGAACCTGGCAGGGCTCAGTTTGGGTCTACAGCAGCCCGGAGCAGGCCCCCAACGAGGGCTTCTGTAAGGCAGGAGTGCAGACTGAGGCTGGGGTCACAGATGTCAAGTGGCTGACAGACAAAGACATAGTCCTTGCCTCTGATTCTGGTAAGTTCTGGTGATGTTTCTGATGGAGGATCTGCACCTGCTTGTCTCCATGAAGATGCTCCTTGTGCCTTCAATGATCTGGAATATCACACACTGTGTACTGGCCTTACAGGTGTTTTTACTTCCAAAAACTACCTAAAAATACATTCTTATTGTAGAATACATGCTCTTTGCCTCTCCACAGCTCTGACCTTTAAAGTGACCTGATATTGAATCTTGAATCTATTTCTTAAATTATTTCTATTTATCTATTATCTTGTTATTTATCTATTATCTTGTTTTATTTTATTTCCTTCTGTTCTGTATGTGTGCGGTGCAATGCTGGAATTTCCCCACTGTGGGACTAATAAAGGCATATCTTATCTTATCTTATTACCTTTATTATTGTATTGTTCTGTATTATATATATTCTGTGGAACATTCTAGACAAAGCAGTAACTCTGAGAAACACTACATACTCCAGGCACTCCTAAGTGTGAGCTGCATGAATGACATTTATGGTAATTATGGTAAACAGTAATACAGTAACCTGTAGAAACCCTCCTAGAAAAGTGAAATGTTACACCTTCAAAAGAATGTGAATGTACTAGAAATACATGAGTAAATGTGTATTTCTCGCACAGGTGCCTTAGAGCTGTGGGAGCTGACGGAGAACGAGTCTTTGCTGGTAAACAAATGGACCAAATATGAACACGACAACATCGTGACGAGTGTGAGCCCCATGTGCGGAGCGAGCGGCGCTGTCACTGGCAGCATGGACTTCAGGTGAGCTCCTATAGGTGCAACCGCAAAAATATTTATACTGACACACCCAGAGTTTATGATAATGACTCATTTATTTGTCTAATGCAGAGTTAAAGTCTGGGATCTTAGTCAGGAGACTGCTGTCACTACCTATCACGGTTAGTATTTGAATGTAACTAAGATTGTATTTAAAGCGTATTTAAAGACATTTTGCCTTCTCATAGTCACATCTGGGAATGTTATAACAATGACATATGTTCATGGACGGGATGTCACAGATGGGCTTATGTGATTTGATCTGATGTGCTGTAAAGTTAAATTTATGTATGACTGTGTTTGATTTGACCTAAAGGAAGCGACATCACATCAATTAGAAGAATAATCAGTAGATATAATGAATTTCACACTCGACGTCCTGACTTCACTTAGTACTTTGAGCTGATGACATTTTTCAGCAGAGTCAAGGACACATTACAATAAAAGTAAATTGAAGACACACTAAGACAATAATAAACTCATGTAATAATTATGATGACAAGAAGGTCAAATTAAACCATTACTGGGACAATAGAGGGATGGGTCAGAACCTGCTCATTTTTCTGTTTTTTCTCAGCTCACACAGACTCTGTGAACTGTGTCGTCTGCAGTCCCTCAGACGATTCTCTGTTTGTGTCATGTGGACAAGTAAGAGACGATTTTATGAATATTTAACGAGAGAAATGACCCTTGAGTCATGTCATCTTCTTTTTAATTTGACACTAATCATATCCACGCTCGTGTAGGATGGCCGTGTGTTGTTGTGGGACAAAAGAAAGTCGACTAAACCAGCCTCAAGAATAGGTAAGAGTGGTTAAATGTAATACTCAGTGATTGTATTGATTATATTAGTGTTTAAATTGTGTTTAAAGTGTGTAATACTTAGTGGTTTTATTCTTTTCCCTCAGATTTGCCGAGTCCCCTCTGCTCCCCGAGCGCTGTGGCCTGGCATCCACATCACAGAAACACTATAGCAGTTGGTGTGTTTTTCTCAGCTCTAAAATGAAACGACACAGATCATTCACAAAATCTTCACTAATATTTGATTTTTCAGGCGATGAATTGGGCAGAGTAACTATAAAAGATCTGCAGGGGGCGGAGCCATCGCAGATACAGAATGTCCACAGCCGCAGAGTGAACGAACTCGCCTTCTCTACACACAGGTACAACTAAAAAGATACATCTACACACAGGAAAAACATAAAACATACATCTACACACAGGAAAAACATAAAAACATACATCTACACACAGGAAAAACATAAAAACATACATCTACACACAGGTAAAACATACATCTACACACAGGTACAACATAAAAACATATATTTACACATAAATAAAACATATATTGTACACATAAGTAAAACATATATTTTCAGAATACATTTATTGTAGCTGTTATTTTCTAACTTAAACTTCTACCTCCACTTCCAGCTCTGCTCTGCTGGCTTCAATAAGCGATGACTGTTCTGTATCTGTGATAAACTCTGACCTGAAGGAAATGTAAGTTTGTTTAACTCTTATAAACCAAGTAGTTAAAGGAGCACTGTGTAACTTTTCTGGTGCAGTTTACCACCTGCTTGTCTTCATGAGACAGTGAATATTTAGCATTAAACTTAGACAAGCAGCTGACTCCACGTGACCAGGTGAGATCTGTGGAGAGGCGAGTTCACTCACAGTAAAAGGGACTTTGAGCATTAAACACATAATTAAATAAATCCAAGATGGACACAGTTAATGCCACAATAATCCAGACACAACGACGTTTCCACAGACTCCACAACAGAAAAGCTGCGTAGTGGACCTTTAAATACTCTTTCAAAGTATTATTAACTACATTGAATTTAGCAGTGGGGAAAAGTACAATTTAGCTTCATTTTCCTCAAATAAAGATGTGATCTCTTCAGATATCGAGACCGGCGGCACCAGGACTTTGTGAAAGGCGTGAGTTGGCTTCATGGAGGCTCCGACTCTCTGAGCTCCGTCAGCTGGGACCACGCTGTTCTACATCACACTGTCACTGCTGCTCCCAACTCCACCTCGTAGATTCAAAACACTAATCACAGACGACATGGAAACAGGTGATGAAAACAACACATTTCTGATGTTATTTGCAGCTTTGAGTTGGATTATTCTGTATTTTACTGAAGGATTTCTAAAGCAAACGTAAAGTACTTCACTTAAAAACGGTTTCAAACGCTGTTGCCATTACGTCATTGTGTTTTATTTTGGTCGTGTTGATTGTTCTGGTTAAACTACATTAAAAGTGCTGTAATAATAAGTTGTGGTTTCTCTTTGTGAGCAGTGTTACTTGTTTATCATTTTTTCCATTGTTGGTTGGAGCCTGGAGACAAAAGATAACACCGATGATCTGAGGATAGAATGGAATCTCTGAAATGTTATTTTAAAAACACTGGATAGATTTTTTCTTGATGCTGAGTGTAGACTCGGGTTAACATGATCAGATGTGTCTGTGTCTCGTCTTTTTTTTTTGCTCTGGGTCAGACCTGGACTTAAGTATTACACAGATATGTGTCTATGAAGTAATAAAAGTACACACTTTACACTTAACTTGTACATGCAGTAATGAGGACCATGTGGTCCATCTAATGGTTGGTTTTCCCAGGCTTCTTCAGTCTTTGGCCCCATGTGCTCATCATATTCTCATCATATTCTCATCATATTCTCATCTCATTATAATGCAGTTCATTTACAGCAGTGTAGACTTACCGACATCCTGAAGGAGGAAGAGTCGCTGCACAAAGGCCGATATGTTCTTCATGTCAGGGCAGAATTATGAACCTCAAACGTACCATAGATAAAATCCTCCAGCTGAAGTTCTCAAGACCAAGTCCAGCCACAAGACGGGTCCCTGATCACGGAGCTCACGGCTCCTGAGGAGGTGACCCAGCTCCACTGACGGGTCAAACGCAGCAGACAAACGTCCCCATGACAATAAAGTTACTTTAACATTATCAATTAACTACTGAAGTACTACTGTTCTATTATTCACACTTTTAGATTCAGTCATTTCAGCTGGTAAATAAAATACAGCATGAATTAAGTGGCATTAAATCAACTAAGAAGATTAACTTCTGTACAAACGTTTGAAATTCAAAGGCTCAGGGCTGAAGGTGGGTCGTTCAAACCTTGAATCATTCAAATTAGTGCAATTAGCAGAGATTTGATTGAGCAACTGCAGTTTAACATGGGCTTAGAGCACAGACACCTCCTCACGCCAGAGCGCTCGAGTTCAGTCTTTTTAAAGATCACAAACTTTACATGGAAAGTCACGTATGTAACATTTCTGATTATACAGGTTTTATAAATTAAACTCCAGATGTGTCACAAAACATTTTAGTTTTTTTTGTAATGGTGGTAGAGGAAATACAAACTTGAAGTAAAAAGTACCAGGAAACACAAGAACCACTGATATAAATGAAACTCATAAACTTTTAACACTATTTTAATATATGGCCACATCTTACAAAATGTACATTCTGTTTAAACTGTACAAACACAAATATATCACGTGGATACATTATATAGCATATTTCCATATAAATATAACAGTATTTGATAAATCACTTCCATAAAGAAACAGATTGTCATTCATAAAATATTGTAACAGTGAAACTTTTGCAATTATGGCCTTACATAACCTTAGATTACAAAGTCAGAAGTTGATTGTATCATAAAGAAACGCTTATATAAACTCCCCTTTTTCTGTATAAGCCGTTTTAACCACCTGTCGACCGGATCAGTTCGATTTAACTACACAACAATGTTATGAATGAGTGACAGGCACAATTTACAGCACAATAAACCACAGCAGCGAAAATGACTTCATCATCACGAACTTCAGACATGCAACACTTTCAGGCCCTGACGTCAGGTATAATCTATTTGTTCAAAGTGCTTCTGGGTTGGACATTCAACAGGGTCAAAGGATCTTCATTTACGTCAGTATTACTCTCCTTTACTGACCAGGGTGATGGGCTCTTTGGTCCCCGGTCGAACAGTGAAGGTCATGCCGTACTGATGTCTCGAGGCTCCTTTGCTGAAAAAACAAACATACAAACTGTTAGAAAGGTGCAACTTTCCTGATGAGAAGTTCAACATTTTCTTGTTTCTAAGGAGATGCAGAGTATGTTCCACAGTATAGTCTTACACATCTAATTTATTTATTCATTTTATTGCTCAGAAAAGCCTGAAGTGTGATGGTGGAGCCTGTCCAAAGCCCTGAGTCGTGTCTGTCCTGAGTTAGATAAGTTTATGTCACACAGTGGAACATTCCAGGCAAAGCAGTAAAACCTTCAAGTCAAAAACATTTCATTAATGGCAGAAGAATTCTCTTTTCAAAACAAATTATTACGTCATATTCAGTTTTACCACTATTATATGAACTGCAGCTTACAATGATCATAAGTCCACACTCAAATCACTTCTCTTATTATGAAACATGTGTATTTCAGTGTTTTTGTCGTCGTACCTCGCTGGAATAGAGACTTTGTTTGACTCCTGATTTTTCTGTGTCATTCTGGTCTCCAGCTCCGTCATGTCCAGGTTTGCAGATCTACTGTCTGCTGTGTTTTTTGGCAGATTCACTTTTATCGCTGGCACGTCACTGTCCTCTGGTGACCCCCAGTCGTCTGAATTAGACTCTTGTTCACTCGCATCAGGACCGATTTTCTGGTCCATCTCCATCATCTTCTTCTTGAGGATGTTGAGCAGAGTGCTTTGGCTGGGCGTAGTCGCGGTGGGTAGAGGAGCCTGGGCTGGTTTGGGTTTAGCGAGGACGGGTGGTGGTTTGGGTTTAACAGTGGTGTCCAGTGTATGAGGAGGAAGCTGGGGCGCAGGTGGAGGTGCGGGTGCTGGTTTGGGTGGAGTTGGTATGAGAGGGGTAGTGATCGGCGTCTGTGCAGGTAGTTTAGGTGGAGTAGGTGGTGGGACAGGTGTAAAGCTTGGTGCTGACATTTTGGGCAGATCGGGTGGTCTCATGGTTGGAGGTGGCTCTATTTCATCCAAATCGTCAAACTCTGGTGGAGGAGGAAGGAAAGGCACATCCAAATCCGGTTTAATTTCGTCCACTTTTGGGAGCTGTGGAGCGGTGAGACTCGAGGACACTGGCTCTATCGTCTTGGTTGGAAGCAGAGCTGCAGACGACGGCACAGGACTCACTTCTTTTGGTTTGTTTGGTGTTGCATAAATGGGTTCAGGCTTTGGACTCTCTGGTTGTAGCTCCACTGAATTTAATGACAAGCTGGAGCCAGAATTGGTCGACAGTAAAGAATTTCGGTCGTGTGTGGTTGTTTTATGCTTGTCTCGCTGCTTCGCCGCCATCAGCAGCGCGAGCGGAGACGTGTCCTTTGTCGTACCTGGAGCACTGATGTTACGCAGCTTGTGATCTATTATCGGACTGTATTTGCCGTTAAGAGTTGGAGATCCGTCTGGCTTGTCTAATTTTTCGTATTTTCGACTGGCGATTTTCTCAACTGGAGTCATTTTGGGAGATTTGTTTAATTCTTTTAAGCTTGCAGCTGTGAGTGGTTTACGCTCTGGGGAAAGCTGAGGTGGAGTGGATGGGAGAGGGGTCATTTTAGGTGGGGTGATTTGGGGTAGCGTACTTTGGGGTGGGGTGATTTGGGGTAGCGTACTTTGGGGTGGGGTGATTTGGGGTAGCGTACTTTGGGGTGGGTTGATTTTGGGTGGGGTGATTTTGGGTGGGGTGATTTGGGGTAGTGTACTTTGGGGTGGGGTGATTTTGGGTGGGGTGATTTGGGGTAGTGTACTTTGGGGTGGGGTGATTTGAAGTGGAGGAATTTTTGGTGGGGGAATTTTTGGTGGGGGAATTTTGGGCGGGGTCACTGTGGGCGTGGTCACTTTGGGCGGGGTCATTTGGGGCGGGGTCATTTGGAATGAGGTCCTTGGTGTTTTCACTGGCTTGGCGACTCCTGGCTTCATGTCTTTTTGTACATCCACTGATGGAGTTTGTAGTTTCGTGTCAGTTTGAACAACTGGCCCAGATCTTGCATCTTCAAAGAACAGTTTAGGTTTGATTTTTGGGCCTGGTTCTTCGAAACTGTCCACGAATGACGATTTGGGAGCACTGTAAAGCTTTGCGGGGGACTGAGGGTTGAACGTGGACAGTGTAGGAGTATGCACTGGTGGAGGAGGGGCGGGAGTATCCGGTGGAGTGTCCAGACTTTGCACGGACGATATCCGAATCGGCTTCGGAGGTGGATTCTTGAAGGATTTGGGTTTTTCTGTAGGTGGTTGTGGTGGTGCATATTTGGGATGCTCAGGAATCTCGGTTGCTCCTGGACTAAAAACAGGCACAGGTGAACTGTTTGATCCTGTGGATGGAGGCTTTGGTGGCGTCATGGGTGGAGGAGCCAAAAAAGTGAAATTGTCTTCCTGCAAAGAGACAAACTGTGATGGTGCTTTGGGCCCGGGCATCGGGGGGGGCTGCAGAGTGTTGAGGTCACCCAGGAACTCTGGAGGGGGAAGCAGGAAGACCTCAGTGGGTGGAGGAGGTGGAGCCATGGAGGGAGGAGCCGGGACGAAGATCTCACCCTCAACCGGGTCAGTCACAGAAATGGTGGAGCCGTTAGAGGACTGGTCATCGCTCACTGAAAAAGTCAAAAGAAAACACAGGTTCAATAAAAACCAGGGCCACAAGCTCCATTGTCAAAGTATTTTTAGGCATGATATTTACATTTTATTTAAATAAATGACACTGAAACTACTTTGTGTCACTGACACAATAAAGATACGATTATAAAGACAGATTAACCCATTCAACCCTTTGTATTTGTGAAATATATAACCAGCAAAATGAACCACTACAGCCCAGTGACGTGCGTCGGGTGAGGCCTCACCTTCATACAGAGAAAAAATAATGAAATGGTCATATTTATCCAATAATGTGAACTATAAAGTTATTTTCTATTTAATTTTGCAATTGTATTCTTTTTTTTTTACTCAAAATCGCTTAATTTTACGTTTACAGTTGAAATCCTGAGAAGAGCCGTGTGGTGAGGCACAGGCCGGTCGTGCCTCACATGTTCTGACTGAGCTGTAGCTCAGCAGTGACGCTGCTGCTTTAAGGCTGTGAAAAGGGGTGAGGCACGTAGTTACCCTGCCTCATGTTAGGGGGCGCTCGTGAGCCCAGGGATTCATGTAACTCCCGCAGAATAAGAGCCGCAAACTACAATTTAGAGTTAGCAAGTCAAGTTTACCAATTCACTTTGTTCTTCTTGTCTGTTCTACTTTTTAAATGGAGGAAGATACATATTAAAGCTCAGTTTTCTAAACTGGACTTTGGGTCGAAGCAGGAGGTTAGAATTAAAGGACCAACGCTAAAGGAGCTAAAGGGTTTGCTCCAGACGACGGGACAAAGACTCGCTCTTTTCAAACACAGTGGGACCAAATGTAAGAAATTTAATGATTCAATCCAGTGAAAACTGGGGAAACAGAATAAGGATAAAAACAATACAAAACCAGCTTTTTATTTCATACTATTAGAGATATTTCATACGGACTTCAGGACTTTTATTTTGAAATTCTGTTTATTCTGGCCCCAAGTCCCTGGGAGATCCTGTGTTTATACTGTGTTTATATGTTTGTGAATCTGACTCATCAGAGCCTCATGAGCCTCACGTCACTACAGCCGTCGGTGACTATTAATAAATAAAAGGTGATAAATGTCACTTAACCTCCACCTCACAGATCTTCTCGTACTAAAACATTTTATATGTTTTTTTACAAATGTACACAATAATTAGAGCCTCAAACATCGACAGGCCAAAGAATAACTTCCTTCACATTTTACCACATGTAAGTTACCATTTAAAAGGCCAATATTAAACTATTTTCTGGTCTGTTATTATGTCGTTTCCTCATCAAAAACTTCCACAGACTTGTGTTTTATTTCATTCACACACCACCTTGTGATGTGTCATGACATCACAAGGTGGAACAGAGCGTTTGAGCTTTGGAGATGTGACAGACTAATAATAAAGTCAAACATGTGAATGAAACAAACATGTCCGTGTCGTTTTTGAGGAGGTAAGAGCATTATAAAGTGCCCTCACACGAGTAGGACCTTTAAGGAAACACTGAGCTGATCTCAGCTCCAGAGTCTGAACACTGCTGTGTCAGTGTCACGGGGTTAAAACATGACCTTTCTACAGTGTCAACCAAATCAGTGCCTTTCTGTTCAGACTTTTGCTAATGATTTTTCCTCTAGACAACAAACAAACTACAACTACAGGTTTTTGTGTTTGTCGTTTATCTTTCATATAGTTTTTGCATTCCATGAAAGTCTTTTATTTGCACATAAAACATAAAACAGAAAACACGTCTCTGATCTCTGAAACACTCCCTGTCTGATATAATACGTCTGTCTCGACTAATTCAAGTCGTTGAGCAATTTCCTGGATAAACATTGACCTGAATTTTCGGCCCATTACATTGAAACTGCAGTGATCCATCAAGTGAGTTTGATCTTACATAATCTCCGTGTAAATAATATCACACTTGAGAGCCAGTGCATATGTTTGAAGTATTTATCATAGGCGGGTCAATACTTACCTGATCCGTTGATCTTTGTACCGTTGACTGCAGGGCTGTAGTGGGGCACTGTGGGTGTGGGGACAGCAAACGCCTGGAAAGTGTCAGACGACTGTGGGGAAATGAAACAATTAGGAACATTTGTGGTTTTTAAAGTTCAAGAGCAAAGACACTGAGCTGCTCTGCGCTAATAGATGTGGGAATTTTTCTTGGTATTCAGGCTGAAAGTGAACGGACCAGTTCTGAGGCTTTGTACAGGCCTGGAACAGGTTAGTAAAGTCTCACATCTTCTACCACGAGCACACGATCATTTCTTTTAGTATGATAATAGTAAGAAAAATGGTACAATACATTAAGGATAATTCATGCTGCTGTCTAACTACCATTACTTTTACTTACTTTCACTACTGCTCCTACCAAAAACTGCACTTGTACACTCTTCCATCATGCTCAAGTTGTAGATTTAAAAAGTACTTTGCTCTGTGTCAGTGAACTGCTAAAACAAACTGTGTTGACACAATATTGCCCTGTAGTTCTCTTGAAGGACATGTACTGTAGTGATTCCAGTCATTACCATAGTACTTTCTACTTTAATCCATAAGGTATGTGACATTTTAGCGTCATTATGAATCTATGCGCAGGTTTCTTAACAACACAACATCGGCAGCTGAAGTATTTTGGCAGCCGGCCTGATATCACACCTCGGATGACTTTGCGATGACGTTTCTCTTTGTGTTCTCCAGGCTCTAAATCAGATTCTTATAAACGCCCTGCAGAGGGAGGGCGTGCCGCTGAATGTTTGATTTTTTATTTTGTCTCGAAGGTATGAGTCACTTTGATTTGTGGCAGAGTCAGAGCCGACCTGCCCCTGCTCCTCTGGGTGGGGCGGCCCGGCACATGCCTCAAACATACTCAAAAACACGCCTAGATCAAGACGTGTGTTTGGACCGACGCTTTAGGCTTATTTGTTTCCGTATCGTAGCGATGTGAGATGTGAGGCAGATGGGATGACATCAAGATCTCAGGTTTGGTTAAGTACGTGTGAGATGATGCACGATTTCCACGAGACATGAGATAAGGTCCACGAGAATCAGACTGAATGAGACTTTGACAAACTTTAGAATAATAAAAAGAAACAGTATGATTCACTTCAACAACACACCAGCTCAACACACAACACAAAATATGTCACAAAATAATGCTCCACATGTTCAGTCTTATAAACACAGGGCTGCATCTCAGAAATGTACCATTTTATGAAAGTCACATGTAAAAATTGCAGATTTTAGTGGAGATTTTCCTCCTTAGTCCTTCCTTTTTTGGTTTGGTATAAGTTTGTCACATGTTTAGCTCGTAGTACATTAAGACATGTACATTTAGTGGAGATTTAACAAACTTAACCTCATAATTTCAATAAAAAACAAAGGGAATGTCACATCTTTTAATACTATTACTAATAATAATGATGATGATGATGCATTGGATTCCTTAAGTGCCTTTCAGGAGTTTTTTCACATGTCGTGTAACTCTACCCTGAATCTCAGAGGTTCTCAAGCTCAGGGATGTGAACACGTGCCACTGCTGAGACATTCTTCAGCTTTTTCTTCAGCAAATATGTCCAGTATAGTTTGCGTGTAGAAATTTGCTTAGTATTGCACATTTTTGTACAAGATTATCTACCTAAACACTCCCCAACAATTATACAGACTTAGCACAGAGACAAGAGGAAAGATAAAAGAAATGATCTAAAAGCAAAAAAATGCACCTTTAAGTCCTTCTCTGCAAAGTATAAAAGAGTTTACAACTAACAAAAAATAAAGCCAAAGTACAATTTTGTGATTTCAGTTCTTGTATAATGGAATCTATTGTACTGTAAGTATGTACCTGTAATATTAGTTCTTTGTGATTATATTGTTCTATGAATCTCTCTACAGTCACCTGGTCCTTCGTCTCATGAATAACTGTTTCTAATAGTTACCAGTCTAGTGATTTCTGCTTATTTCTTTCAATCAACTTGGCAACTTTAATCTTCTTTAGGCGTGTTAACATTTACATAAACACCACATCAGAATTTGGATTAACCAGGCCAAGCACGGAACTAAACCTGTACTAGACCAGGACTAAACCAAGTCTAAATCTGAACTAAACCTGTACTAGACCAGGACTAAACCAGAACAAGAACAAACCAAGTCTACATCTGAACTAAACAGTCTCAAACCAGGACCAGACCATTTCTTGAACATAAACCAGACAGACATTAAATCATTGATATTGACAAAAAAAAAAAACTTCCTCTAAACTTCCAAACCACGTGCTTTTACTGACAGAACAAGCTGAAGATGTTTCATGAATAAGACCCAGGCTCATACTTGACCATGACAATGACTAAATAAAGTTGAAATGTGGAGAACTGGCCTCGTACTCACAGAATAGTGTTTGACTGTGGGCCGGGCTTTCACACTGGCCGTCCCAGACTCGATGATGGTCCCTGAGCCCAACACCAAGTCCACGTTACCTGAAAAACACATAAAGAGTAGAAGTGTGTCTATATAAATGTCCTTTTATTTATCCGTCTGTGGTTATGTAACAAAACAAACACTGAGCAGAACTCGTGTCACAATAATCTGAAAACTGATTCAAGTGAAAATGTGCAGGAAAAAGGTGAGTTATAAAACACAACCTTGTCCAGGACGACAGCTCTAAACTATCGTCCTGTCGATGTTCTTTGGCACATCGATGGATGACATTCACAAAACGAGTATGTTAATATTGTTTTTGGATTAAAAAATTCAGATAATGTTCTAACAGTCTCTCAGAAATGAGCTAAAATGTGTTTCCTTAGTGCAGGTTCAAGTATTGCACAAAAACTATAGGTTTGAACACATTATTTTAGCAGAAGTGCAGAAATATCATTTCAGTCCCTTTTGGACAATAACACTACAGGTTCTTTTTGTTTCTGTAATATAAGATAAACCTCCTCAACATTCTAAACTTGTACAGTGTCTCCAAAACTACAATATTATGATGCTTCTGTCACCTCTACGCTGGAAAGAGCATCTTTCTTATGGGTTAAACTGATCAGAACAGCACCGAGCGGCACCGAGCGGCACCGAGCGGCACCGAGCGGCACTAAGCAGAACCGAACTGAACTGAGCGGTACCGAGCGGCACCGAGCGGCACCGAGCAGAACCGAGCGGCACCGAGCAGAACCGAGCGGCACCGAGCAGAACCGAACTGAACTGAGCGGCACCGAGCAGAACCGAGCGGCACCGAGCGGAACTGAACAGAACTGAACAGAACTGAACAGAACTGAACAGAACTGAGCAGGTAAGAGGAGAAAACCAACGTATTTCCAATTTCCATTATGTCACAGCTGAGCAGCAACCGCAGTATTTATGGACTCTTATAAAAGCTTGGGAGCAGCATGATGTTGTAGTACTTTTGTTTTTCTCTCGACTGATCTGACGTGAGATGAAGCCAAAAGGTGATTCACACGTCAAGTTTGGATCTGCACAAAATCAACAGGACGTGGCTGCGATAATCACTGTCAAATATGTTTATTTGTCCCAGTGAAACGAGCAGAAGTAACTTTAAATACAAACACACATTTAGAATGAAAAGCTCACAAAATACAATCCAGAATCAACAGTTTAAAAAGGTGAAAAAGGCTCGACCCTGACAGATCTCATGAGGCTCTTCATTCCTCTGCCTCATCGTCCTGTGTTTGTTTCATAAGTGAGTGATGAGAGCCGCCTGTCACTGACAAACATTTAGTCTGGCTCTTCTGTCGTTTAACTTTTACATAACACTAAACCAAAGTGCTGCAGAGCGGCAGTGTAAACAATCTATACTCATTACACCAAAGGAGTGAAGTAGATCCACCTGTGATTCTGCACGATGCTGATCTCAGAGTCAGTTCTTCACATAAAAGTATTTTAAGAAAGAAGAACCTGTGGTTTCTGTACAAAGCCACTACATTTCACAATAGAACGATGTCATTTTGAAGCTGTTAACTATAGTTAGTTCTATACGTCTACTGACTGTAAACTAAGCACATTTATTTTACAGAGACATTTCACACAGGTGTAAGTCACACAGGTGTATGTCACACAGGTGTAAGTCACACATGTGTAAGTCACACAGGTGTAAGTCACACAGGTGTAAGTCACACAGGTGTAAGTCACACAGGTGTATGTCACACAGGTGTAAGTCACACATGTGTAAGTCACACATGTGTAAGTCACACATGTGTAAGTCACACAGGTGTAAGTCACACATGTGTAAGTCACACATGTGTAAGTCACACAGGTGTAAGTCACACAGGTGTAAGTTGTGTAAGTCACACAGGTGTAAGTCACACATGTGTAAGTCACACAGGTGTAAGTCACACATGTGTAAGTCACACAGGGTAAGTCACACATGTGTAAGTCACACATGTGTAAGTCACACATGTGTAAGTCACACATGTGTAAGTCACACATGTGTAAGTCACACAGTGTGTAAGTCACACATGTGTAAGTCACACATCTGTAAGTCACACACCAGTCACAGTGTGTAAGTCACACATGTGTAAGTCACACAGGTGCTGTAAGTCACACATGTGTAGTCAGTTCTTGTAATCACACAGTGTAAGTAAGTCAGGAAGAACACATGTGTGTCACTGTACAAAGTCACACATGTGTAAGTCGATGTCATGTGTGTTAACACACAGTGTAAGTTCACACTATGTGAGTCACACATGTGTAAGTCACACATGTGTAAGACACAGGTTCACACACATGTGTAAGTCACACATGTGTAAGTCACACATGTGTAAGTCACACATGTGTAAGTCACACAGGTGTAAGTCACACATGTGTAAGTCACACAGGTGTAAGTCACACATGTGTAAGTCACACAGGTGTAAGTCACACATGTGTAAGTCACACATGTGTAAGTCACACATGTGTAAGTCACACATGTGTAAGTCACACAGGTGTAAGTCACACATGTGTAAGTCACACAGGTGTAGTATTTCACACGTGTGTAATTTCACACATGTGTATTTCACACAGGTGTAAATCACAGGTGTAAATCACAGGTGTAGGTCGGTGGTTTCTCTCATTTGGATGGACCAGATTGTTTTTGACAAATATTGTTTCCCTTTTGTGGTTTGTTTGAACCAGTGTTTCCTGCTGAGGCCGAACGCCTCGAGCTACTTTTCATATTCATCTAATCGTCGCATTTGAAGTGCCACACTTACTTTTATATTTGGACATAGATTTGAACTATAACAGCTCATATCTGCATCACTTCTATGTCCCACCTGTGACTTCTTATTGTTTGTGATCAGTTTATGACTATAACTATAACTATGACTATAACTATAACTAACTATAACTATAACTATAACTATGACTATAACTATAACTATAACTATAACTATAACTATGACTATAACTATAACTATAACTATGACTATAACTATAACTATAACTATAACTATAACTATAACTATGACTATAACTAACTATAACTATAACTATAACTATGACTATAACTATAACTATAACTATAACTATAACATGTACAGTCATAATATAGAAGTTATATAAGTTTTGTCTGACAGATTAGAGTAAATGCCCAAAACATAAACTTAATTATAACAGAAAGTACAACAAACTGATGCAGACAGCTGCAGTGTGACAGATGAACACAGAAGAGTAAAACAAGAGTAAAATAAGAGTGATATAAGAGTAAACTGTGGCACTTTGCCCATGACTCACAGATCAGAAGTGACACATGATCACTCTAAACGTGATTTCAGTGTTACTCCCGTGTATAAACTCTTCAGTGTGTGTCCGTGTTATTCTCAGTGTGACACAGACCCACGGGCCGTGTCCTTGGTACAAAGGTGTTTTCAGATCTAAAGTGTAAAGTTCTCACCTGTGTCCTTCATTTTCACGTTGGTGTCGAAAAGTGACTGATTCTTTCGACCCAGAAAATGAAGCGGGCTCTTCTTCATTGTGGAGGATCAGTTGATATTCGAAAAAAAAAAAAAAAAAAAAGTTTTATTATTGGCACATTATGAAACGCAAAAGTCCGACACAAGCTGCGCGTGGCTCCCAGGGACAGATCTGATCCAGAGGTTTGTACAAGTCCTGGACAGAGACAGAGAGACAGAGAGAGAGGGACAACAGAGCAAGCCCCGCCCACTGCGTCTCTCTGTGCGTCAGTGCCACGCCCACAGGTGAGGCCACGCCCACAGGTGAGGCCTCTGTAAACAGTGACTGATCCACTTCTAGGACCAGAGAAGGATCAAGTCTCTATGCATCAAAAGCTCAAAATGTGGGCTGAGATCTGGACTCCGCCTTGACGTGGAAACAGGATCATTTCAACTTTACATTTTAAAGTAAAGACTGAGGAAGAGGAGCGGAGCTTTGCACTAATATGAGCACATAAATACTTATAACTGTACGCCTCAAAAACATCTCACAAGTCCTGTGCATAAAGAGGACAACCCCGACATATTAACTACTTCTTTTTCTTTTCTTTTTAAAAATTGGATTTATCATGTTTTATTTAGTCAGAGTTAGAATGAACAGTGTTGGCTTTAACTTTTCAATCAGTCCAGACAATCTCAAGATCAATAAAGAACCTAAACTTAACCAAACCAGGTTATTAATCAAACTAATGAAATAATACGCCCATATTCTGCTGGAAAACATGTATTATTTCATTCTTTTACACAAATAATAACTGACTCCAATCCATTTAATCTACTGGTCTGAGAGTATTTTAGGTCTGAATTCACAGAGTTAACACAGGCCTAATATAATGTGACGTATGGTCCTGCTGCACAGGTACCTGCGTTTGACCCTGATTCATAATGTCATCTGTGTGTTTTCAGGGGCTCGTCGTGGTGGTGCAGGGGCAGCAGGTGAGGCCTGAGGGAGCAGAGGGGCTGGAGATGATGCTGCCTAAAGAGGATCAGAGCAGCCTAACGTCACTGTGATCTCTGCACTGGAAGGATCTGCAGGTTTTCACTGCCACAACAGAGATTAACACAGACATATGGTCCTTCTCCTGGATCAAGTCCAGACGTTCAGAGAATTCAGGCTGTTTATGTTAATACTGAGGCACAGATGTGGGCAGCTTCTTCTTCTTCTTCTTCTTCTTCTTCTTCTTCTTCTTCTTCTTCTTCTTCTTCTTCTTCAGCTTCTTCAGCTCTGAGTGATGCAAAATTAGCACCAATGCCATAACAATTTCTATTTAAAACTAATTATTTTATCTTTTCAAAATGGCGTAGTGGGATTGGACCATAAACTTGTTTCATAGTGTGGCATTAAACTTATCTTGCTTTTCTTTATCAAAAAATCCTCAGAAACATTCTTACTGTTAGTGCCTCTGCACATCTGACCTGTACTTGGGTCTGGTTTAAGTTTAATGCCACACTGGGGAACATTCTGGGCAAAGCAATAACATAGAAACAAGCAGATCACAAGCCCACGGTGCAAAATGTGTTTATCTCACATCTGTCACCTTCTTATTTCAGGCAGTGTAAACATTTGAGTCAGTATAAATATGGAGCAAATCTCACTTTCTGTGTTTTACCAGCTCTGCAGAAGATCTGAACTCTTGTGATTTAAAGCGCACACCGCCTCTCTAATGACATAATAACACATTATGAGTGTACAATGTCCTCAAAGCCCGTCCATGTGTTTCGCTGAATCAGCTCGTTGTCGTGGAAACACAGACGACTGGTCCAGCCTGTTTTCTCCACTGATGTGAGGCATGTGCACGACCTTTACGCTTCTCCACGTAAAATTCAAAACGTACTGACTGTATAAGTGCGATCCACGTCAGAACATAAATCACACAGAGCTGTGCAAACTCAGAAGAACACGGTGGGAACATGCTCTCAGGCTGTAAATGTCGAACGTTCTTTTATAATAAGGTGTTAATAGATCGGAGGCAGAAATGAATTCAGTGCATTGTCTGATTCTATAGCTCAGCTTCCTCCCAGACGGTGAGGGGAATGTCACCTACAATCCTCCTGAAAAAATGTCTATAAAACTCCTGTAAAGAGCAAAGAGCAAACCTGCAAATCCTCATTTACACACATCTTCATCCTTCACATGTATTTCCACTGTGGATTTATAGAATTAGATGCATTCAGACATAAACAGCAGCTGACTGTGATGACAGACACGAAACTCATGGCTCAAGGATGTTTGCCGTTGTATTATGTGAAAAAACAACACGACAATGATAAATATTACACACAGAGGAGCATTAACAATGACATTATTTTTTTTATTTTATTTTTTTTTAACTTTATTTAACCAGAAAAAAAGTCTCATTGAGATTAAAAATCTCTTTTACAAGAGCGTCCTGGCCAAGACAGGCAGCAGTTTAGAGGTTACAGTTTCAAAACAGTCCAAGCACACACATACATATAAAACAGTTAAAACAAAATACACAATCAAAATCACAGTTTAAAAATCTAAAAAGTCAGGCTATTTACATAATCAGGAGAAGCAGCGACCACACAGCGACACATTAAACATTAGTGACAGAGGTGGGGACGGCAGAGGAAAGAGCTTTAACTGGAGAGAATCATGTTTTATCTTGTATAATTCACTCTCTAAAGGTCCAGTATCACACAAACGTGACTCTGGTGAGCTTCAAACCATCTAATAATGTTGTTACCTCATAAAAACACACTGGAGTTGTGTTTGTTTCATTCACATGTTTGAGTCACACTTTATTATGAGTCTGTAATGTCTCCAAACCTCAAAACGCTCTGTTCCACCTTGTGATGTCATCAGGTAGTTTTCAAGTGAACATCTCCTTTTACCTTTTGTTCAGTTGAGATTTGCATTTCTAGGACTGAAATCTGTCAAATGATTCTAGTGAAGGTGGAGTTTAAAAACACAGTGGAGCACTTCCTGTATCACCACATGATGACATCACAAGTGTTTAGTGTCTGAGAGAAGAACTAAATCTGCAGGATTTGTGAGTTAAACATGTGAGAATGAGACGAAACACAGCTCTGAGTGTTTGTATCGTTTGTGCCTTTACCCTGGATCTTCACTTTGGAGGAAATCACTGATGATGTTGAAGATGAGTCGTGTAAATATGTTAACTTCACTTTCCTGTGTTTTTATTGTTCCTGCAGCAAAGGGCTCGTCACAGGAGGAGGAGCCTGGAGGAGGAGCCTGGAGGAGCAGCCTGGAGGAGGAGCCTGGAGGAGGAGCCTGGAGGAGAGCCTGGAGGAGGAGCCTGGAGGAGGAGCCTGGAGGAGGAACCTGGAGAGAGGAGGCTAGAGAGAGGAGCCTGGAGGAGGAGCCTGAAGGAGGAGCCTGAAGGAGGAGCCTGGAGGAGGAGCCTGAAGGAGGAGCCTGGAGGAGGAGCCTGGAGGAGGAGCCTGGAGGAGGAGCCTGAAGGAGGAGCCTGGAGGAGGAGCCTTTAGGGAGGAGCCTGGAGCAGGAGCCTGGAGGAGGAGCCTGGAGGAGGAGCCTGGAGGAGGAGCCTGGAGTCTAACCCACTGACTGTGTTTTCTGGGGTAAGCTCCGGCGCCGCCCACACAAATACCACTTAACAGGATTTATGAATACACAAAAATATAATTAGACCATTATATAATTAGGCTATGTAAGTCTCACACTGCCACGTTTACAGCACTAACTCAAGTGTTGGATACAATAAAAGAACATTTTAAGATTTGTAAATCTCATTTACAAATATTGTATTAATAGTAAAACAAAATTCATAATACATGAAAAGTCATTTCTTTTTTCATTCATTATTTGCTGTTGATTTATAACAAAACAATGATCCTTTCAGTCATGTTTTCTTTATTTTTTGTCATTAGTTTTTGCATAATTTTCCTTGTCAAACCTGCACTAGTGTGAACAACCCAAAATAAGTCAGACTCACATCATAAGTGTTTCTCTGGCGTTTAAATGAACTGCTCCTGTGGTCAGATGATTTTTTTGCATGTAAAGTCAGTGTTAGTGATGCAGTAGCGTTTGCGTTTCCAGGGTCTAAGGTCTCTTTAATTAGTTAAGTCGTGCTGGCAGTAAAGTGGATTATATATTCATCCACTTTGACAGAGAGCTGACAGGTGATTGGCTGCAGCTCAGGGAGGTCCTGCTGCTGCTGGGGTTTCCCTCAGACCACAACTCAGTGACAAGTGGGACTGCTCTGGGTCTATCCAGGAGCTGCTATGTTTTCTAAAGGAATTATTTCAACTTTTTAGCTGGAGATAGAGAAAATATTATGGGCAACACCGGCGGAACAAGTGTGGAGGAGATGCAAGAATGTGAAAGCCACCAGTGGTACAGGAAGTTCATGACAGAGTGCCCATCGGGACTTCTTACCTACTACGAATTTAAGAAGTTTTTTGGCCTGAAGAATTTGTCAGCGTCTTCAAACGAATACGTCTATACAATGTTTTCCACTTTTGATATGAACGACGTAAGTGATTCTCTCCAGGAGGCGTTGGAGCTCGTGTTGTAGAGGAAAGCTTGTTTATTTCTGGGCTCGGGTCAAGAGCTTATCCCCCTGACGAGGCTGATCCAACTTACCCAGAACAGCAAACAACAAACATGAGCTGTCAAAATCAAATCATTTCTCACAAGAAATGTAGTTATATCCATTTACTCCCAATTCTAAAAATACTGTAATGAATATATATAAAACTGCAAGACAAAAGAAAGAAATATACAGATTACAGGTCCAAAAAGTACTTCACTGCGTTATCTGCCTTGAAACGACGAGACCAGTTTGAGCCCAGACCCAGACTCTCAGATTTCTTCTCTGCTTTAGATTTTATGGATAGAATCTTGCATCTTGCTCCTGGTTTTTCACAAAAATGACTAAACATTTTCACTAATCCAACCAGCTAATCTTTTACTGCTGCTGTATTATATTTTCTGCAGGATGGATACATAGATTTCATGGAGTACGTCGCGGCTCTGAGTCTGGTGCTGAAGGCCAGTGTGCAGCAGAAGTTGAGATGGTATTTTAAACTCTACGACATCGACGGGAGTGGATGCATCGACCGGGACGAGCTTCTTCTTATTATTAAGGTAAGATAACTTCCATAAAATGACAAAACTGCCTTTACAATGGCTCTGGATCTGTGATAATAAACTATACATTTAGTAAAGGTTGAGCTGATGATGATTATGAATGATTAAAAATGCACTGAATGATAAAAAAAAAAAAAAAAAATTAAAACAATTGTCTGAAACAAAATAAATTAAAGCATAACTAGGATGTATCCAACACTTAACCAGGTCTAAAATGGGATTCTGTGTCTAAAATGTATTTAAATCAGGGAATGAATCAGGAGAAAACTAAAAACTAAACTAAAAATAAAAAGTGTGTCATGATAGTCACCAGTCCCACAGTTTGAGAACCTCCCGTCTACAGACTCAAGGCTTTTGGGTGGAGGCTGTGCAGATACTGACTGTCCTGGGACAACCTGCTGAGACCCCAACTCCTCAAACTACTGACTGTCCTGGGACAACCTCCTGAGACCCTGACTCCTCAAATCTACTGACTGTCCTGGGACAACCTGCTGAGACCCGACTCCTCAAATCTACTGACTGTCCTGGGACAACCTGCTGAGACCCCGACTCCTCAAATCTACTGACTGTCCCTCAAATCTCTACTGACTGTCCTGGGACAACCTGCTGAGACCCTGACTCCTCAAATAGACACACAAGATTAAAAACAAGCTCTGGAATCCCACCAGGATTAGGGGCAGAGGTATTTTCAGAGGTGAGGGGCTGAAAATACTCGCTGACATTTGCTGACCCCTGGTGGTCAAAACTAAAACATAATTATTTCAGTAGATCAATGAATTAAAGACAAACAGACCTGGAGGTGATTTTTATTCTATATGTTACCTATGAGAATATATTATTATTACTGTACTTTTATTAATTCAAATAATACCGAGTATATATGTAATATGTTTGTAAAAATGCTAAAGTTCAGTTTTCTCTTTTCCAGTCCATTCGTGCGATCAGTGGAGTATGTCATGAAATTACTGCTGAGGACTTTACCAACATGGTGTTTGACAAGATCGACGTGAACGGAGACGGTGAGCAGCTTCATGCACTTTCCTCTTTAAATAATCAGGAGTTTTTGTGATTTTAATTTAATTGGGTAGATTTCAGCATGTTCATAAATGTGCACTCAGGAGTAACATAAATATATACTTTCTACGGTTTTGCAGGTGAACTGTCATATGAGGAGTTCATGGAAGGAATTCAGCAGGACGAGGAGCTGCTGAAGATGCTCACGGAGAGTCTGGACCTGACCCACATCCTGCAGAAGATCCACGGGGAGCTCATGGACCAAGAAGGACGCTAGATCTTCACTGTGCCACAGAAAGGACCAAAGGACTTTTACATCTTCAGGACTGTTTTATGAAGAAACACAGACAAAAAACATGAACTTTGATCCTTTATTTTATTTATGTTTCACAAACCTTTGACTTCAAGTGCCACAAATGTTTTGAATACAAAATGTTGAAGTGTGTTTTTCTTTATTAGTGTAAATGTTGTTTGTTTTGTATAACTTCAGCTGGAGACGTCGTAGTTTTGTGAGTAGTGTGACAGGTGGAGAACTGTAATATATTTCTAAATAAAATGAAAATATCTGAAAAAAGTTGATCATTTGAAGTAAGTTTTCAGAGAGGACAGTTAAAAGTTTATGCAGCTGTGACGGTGGGAGGTGC
>JAIEZT010000013.1:17216075-17276075 GCA_019594935.1 Periophthalmus modestus
CGTGTCTCTGGGGGCTCTCCTCAGGCAGGATGTCGGTGACCCCCCGCCGTGTGCGCCTGAAGCCGTGGCTCGTGGCGCAGGTGGACAGTGGGCGATACCCGGGGCTGGTGTGGATTGACCGTGATGCCCTGCGCTTTAAGATCCCGTGGAAACACGCCACACGCCACACGCCGCAGCACGAGGACGAGGACACGATCTTCAAGGTGAGACGGGCCCGGGCTGGGTCTGTGTGAGTATATAGACGATATATTTCACATTTTGGAAGTTTATTCATCAAGTTTGTCGCCTGCTGTGAACTTCTCCAGGTGTTTGTAAGACCACCTGCTCCACAGAACCTCCCATGTCCACTCCTCACATTACTCATGTTCTTACTCACTGGTATTTTCCACTTGGATATTTCACAGTCCGTGTCTGTGACTTCCAGGCGTGGGCTGTGGAGACGGGGAAGTTCCAGGAGGGAGTAGATGAACCGGATCCGGCCAAGTGGAAGGCCCAACTCAGATGTGCGCTCAATAAAAGCCGAGAATTCAACCTGATCTACGACGGCACCAAAGAAGTCCCCATGAACCCGCTGAAGATTTATGATGTGTGTGACATTCCACAGCCCATGAGTAACCAAGGTACCACCAGCAGCTCGGCCTTCGCTTTGGGGGAAGGGGCAGGATTTATGTCAGTTTAGCCATTTTAATAAATTCAGTGGATTTATTTAGTGCTTTATTTGTCCACTGAGGGCTGCTCTCATATGCTCCTCATAAACTCGAGCCTGGGCCACTATTGAAATAATTATAATCATATTTTGATCATAATGGTTGGCTGGACCACAGAGTAAAACACATAAAAAAGACCTTTTTATAACAAAGTCCACAGCATTATTAAAGCAAAATGTAAAAAGAAAAAGGTATGATTTACACTTTATTTGTAAATCTTCTCTTTCTGGAAGCCTTCACCGTATTTCAACCATTATCTGGGTAGAAATACATTTAAAAAATCTACATACAAAGCAAATCTACATGTCCCTTTTGTTTGATCCCAGGAGTTTTATATCAGAGACACTGTTTTCTGTAGGTTTGAATCTGTCAATGAAACAATATGTCTAATATAAGTCTCTACTCCAGCCCTGTCTGACGCTGGTTCATGGACTCCTGGAGATGATGATGGTGGAGATGAAGATATTCCCAACACCCCAGAATCCCTTCCTCCTTATCCGTCCAATGGTAAAAACCTGCTTTTTATACATCCCTGAATCCTCTGATTTGACCTTGATCCATTTTCTTTTTCAGGCACCAGCCCGTCTCCTCTGATCCTGTGGTCCCCCTGCTCAGACGCCTCCATGCAGCCCCCCAGCTGCCCTCCTTCAAACGAGGTGTGGCCCAAAGAGGAACAAAAAGTGTGGCCCAAAGAGGAGCCGGTGGACATGGAAATGCAGCCTCCCCCGATGGCTGTCATGGCTCCCACTGCTCTACCCGAAACAATAATGCAGCCTCCAGCTCTGTCTGAGGCGCTGTTTGCCACTCCAGAGACGTGGATCAGCTCTCTCCCGAGTAAGAACCAACACCTCCGACTGTGGCACTGCTCTGGTGGAGTTAAATGTTCAGAAGAGTTTAACACTTTTGTAACGGGATATAGACGCTCATTATGTTTGTTTGGGAGAAGTCGTAGTGTTAAGATTAGACGGGGAAAACTCAAGTAGAGGCCAGTCTTTCTAAAAATACATGTATGACAACGGCAAAAACTGTTATGTCTCCAGTGTCCCATAGAAACTTTATTCAGAGAGTTATACGGGTTATGTGTGAATTAGTTTGGAAACATTTAAATCTTTGTCTATTTAGTTTTTTATGTGTATCCTCTTTGTTTTTGTCGTGTAGTGACTGACCTGGAGGTGCAGTTCTTGTACCGAGGCAAAGAGATGTGTCCCACACTCACCGTCAGTAACCCTCAGGGCTGCAGGCTGTTTTATGGAGACCTGGGGCCGATGGTGAATCAGGAGGAGCTCTTTGGACCCGTGAGTCTGGAGCAGCTGCGCTTCCCCACCACTGAGCACATCACTAACGAAAAACAGCGCATCTTTACCAACCGCCTGCTGGACGTGATGGACCGCGGCCTCATCCTGGAGGTCAACGGACACGACATCTACGCCGTGCGCCTCTGTCAGTGCAAAGTTTACTGGTCTGGTCCCTGTGCTCCCAACCCAGCTGCTCCTAACCTCATCGAGAGACAGAGGAAGGTCAAACTGTTCTGCCTCGAGTCTTTCCTCAGCGGTAAGGAGCTCTACAGTTAAACTAACTCACTTCAGATTATATAACCCGGGCTGTGTTTGTGGTTGAAGGTGTCATTGCTCATCAGCGCGGCCAGACTCCAACCCCACCTCATTTTGAAATCAGTCTGTGCTTCGGAGAGGAGTGGCCCGACGGCCGCCCCAGAGAGAGGAAACTGATCATGGTGCAGGTGAGTTTGTTCATTCACGGTTTTCACACGTGGCACCTCCTGGTTCTGATCCAACCCGTGTCTCTCCTTCAGGTTATCCCGGTCGTGGCGCGTATGATCAGTGAGATGTTTTCTGGAGACAACACTCGCTCCTTCGACAGCGGGAGTGTTCGTCTGCAGATCTCGATTCCTGACATCAAAGACAACATCGTGACCCATCTGAAGCAGCTGTACTGTCTGCTGCAGACCCACCAGGGCCAGGACGGGTGGACCATACCCCCTGGTCCCGGTTTGAACATTGTTCAAGCTCTGCAGTCGCAGTGAAACACGACATATTCTGGACTGTTTGACTCGACCCTCGCTCGTTAGTACTTATGTGTATTTTGAATGTTCTATCGTTTTGTATTACTATACACGGTAGTTTCCATTGTATGTGAAGGAGACACGTCTGTAGACGCATAGGCCAAAGTCCTGTAGGGAACATTTTACAAATGAGTTACAGAAATGGTCGGGGCATTATTTACCCTCAGTACCATAACTGCCAAGTTTTGTGTCCATCCCCCAGAGTTTGATCAATCTCGCTTCTTCTCCAGGTTCAGCTTTTAATGCACGATATGCTTCAGTTTTGTTTTTTGTGTGAATATAAAAACCTTATAAAATGTTGTTTGTCAAATGTATCACCACATGTTAATGGGGATTTTCTTTTTTTTCATGTGTATCTTTATTTCATTGCAGTTTATGAAACTTTCCAATAATCATGTGTCTGAGACGGAGGCCCGAGCTCTCGGAGCGCTGAAGTACATTTTATACTTGGTGCATGTGTACTTAAACATTACTGTATTTTTAGCAATCACAATGATGACAAATCTTGTAATACTTTTGAATATTAAATCATGTCTTTAAACACATCTGTGCACTGGTCTCAATCTAAACACATGAATATAACTTTAAACCAGTCTGACCCCTAGTGGATCTGTAAAGTGCCGCAGCTTTCAAGGTTTTGAGGGTTTGTTTTGTCTTTGGGTTTTAATTTTCAGTTTCAGCTGTAAATTGTTTTGCAGTTTACTTATTTTGTGGTATTTATTTTTTTAGACCTCTCAATTAGACACATGTTTAAATATACTTGTTTATTTCTCCATGGCGCTGCTTGGTGACTCGTTCATCTGGGACGTCCTGTGGCTCACACCCTGATCCTGATCTGAGTCTGCTCAGGAGCTGTGACCAAACGGACTTTGGCCTTCACTTTATGAGGAAGTCCTGGAAACCTGCTTCTGACGGGACTAAAACTGAACTAAACATCGCCCTGGACTGAGCACATCTAAGCACAGGTAAGACCTCTGACTTACTGTAGATCAGGTTGAATCTGTGTAATTTAAAAATACTCTTAAGTATATTCAGTCATAATTATCTGGACCAGTTTGGATACAGGGCTGTGTTGCTGTAGATACTGTGTTGATTAATGTGGATGTGTTTGTTGGTGAATTACAAACTATTCCTCATTAATTCTCAGCAGATTCATGGTGCAGAGGTTGTTTCTTAAATTGTGCCTATGTCGACATTTGATTATTTAAACACTTATGTTCTCTCTCAAGAAAAAGAAAATAAGGTCGATGAAAATGTAAAACTTTAAAATGTTTAGTACAGTTTATCATTTTCAACTAAATTTCTAACTTTTTCTCCCAACAGTCCAGTCATTAAATGAATGATTAACTCTGACCACTCCTGTTCAATGTTCTCATTATGGTATATTCTCCGCTATAGGGCAGGTGTGTCTGTGCAGAGACGTAATGATGAGAGGAAACAGCCCTTTTGTAAACGACTCCAGCAGCTTCAGCGAGTCCCTTCAGTCCAGGTAAGTCGTCTTTTTGAACGCTTGTGATCATTTTGTTTTAAATTTGATTTTATTCCAGCAGCTTCTCTGCTCTGGATGAAGAGTCTTCCCAGACGTCCAATCTGTCCAGGCCCAGTGCAAAAGCCATTTACAGTGAGTGTTCTGTGCTTTAAATCACATTTTTGTGTCTCAGATGGAAACTTCACAGCACAATTTTATGTTAAACAGAACAAAGGAAGGAGTATGCTGCTTCAATTAACAAGATGCTGGACAAGTTTCAGTACAGAGTGGAGGTAAAACTGCATTCATATTGAGGATTGTGTTAGAATTCTATATTATACTTTTACAGAACAAATTATATATATTTTTTCAGTATTTTAGCGTCATATTGAATGAAATAAAGAAGTATTTCACTTTAACTGGTGGAGAGTTTGCCTCCACTGACATGTTATTGCTTTGTGCAGAATGTTCCACACTATTTCTTTAAACCAAAAGAGGGTCACAGCATCAGGCCAAGTTACAGGTCAGATCTGTGAAAAGATGATCCCACTTGCAGTAAGAATGCAGTTTATGTGGTATTTTTGATCTGCAAATTACCACAGTGACATTTCAGGCAAAGCGACGTCTCTATGGAAACTAGAGACGTTACTTACAGTTCTACTTTGCAACTATATTAAACTAATCTGTGTTTGACTTTATATGATGAATCAGAACCACAGACGTTCTGGATCATAATGGATTTGACTTCACTTACTCCTCGCTGTAGCACTTGTTCACCTGTGACCTGGATGGGAAGGAGCTGCGGGGCCCGTCGGACTGTGTGGAGCGGCTGAGGCTGCTGGATGGGACGGGGCAGGTGTGGGGACAGAACATGGTCCTCGCTCTGAAGGGGGCAGCCCTGGTCCTCACCGACACAGAGACGAAGGTACCGTGTCCACATTATTATACAAAAAACCTTCCAGCCATAGTCCAACATTAGGGTTTATGAGCGAGACGGTGACGTGATGTGAAGCAGCGCTGCCCATCCAAAGAGCAATCGCAGGACGCATGGAAACACCCGCTATAAAGATACACACTGTCTCTTACGTAACATTGATCTTAAATCCATCAGTGGTGTTTGAAAAGAGATAACGACAGACAAACAATGTTCATTCTGACAACATGTTTTAATTGTATTGTGTTATTTTTTGTAAAGATTTAGTCGGATCATTGTATTTGGTTTCAGGAGGAGCTGGAGTCCATCGCCCTCAGTCGTGTGCTGGAGGTCCAGTCTGTCCTGGAGTCTGGAATCTTCAACTCTCTGCTCATCGTGTCCGTGCAGAGTCGGACCAAACCGAAGACCAGCGTGTTCCTGTTCCAGTGTGATGACGTCAGGGTGAGCAGCAGCACAGACATATCTGAATCCTCTGGGCTTAGAGTTCTGTGACGACATGACGAGGAAACGATGTGGGCGGAGGTGCCAATAAAGGAAAAGTGGGTTGATGTGATCCACTATCACTGTTGTGGAGAAACAGATTTGAGAGAATATGGACAGGCTGATGAGACTTTGTCAAAGATCAGATCAGATCAGATTTTATTTGAGAAACTATTTTTCATTCTCCAGTTTTTGTTCGTTACTGATATATTCTGCTGATGTTAAATTTATTATTATACGTTTTTAAGGATGGTGTGTGACCAAATGATCCCTTTTAACACTATATTCACATCGTATATTGTATAACATTATTATATTCTGTGAAATCAATGAAAACATAATGAGAAAAGAAGAGGACATGTTAGTGCAGAAAACGTGTCATGTTTTGTTATATTTTCGATGTGTGCAGGCAGACCTGGTTGAGAAACATCTCTCTCAGGCTCTTTCTCGTAGAGATGAAATCTCAAGTATCAGGTCTGGAGGCTGAATGTATTATTATACTCTTACATTAGATTATATTACACTGTATACATTTATTGTTCCTCTGTTATTTCCAGCAGTGGCAGTGTCGCTTCTTCTCCACCACCTCGAGACGAGCCGCAGCTGCTGTGGACGGCCCCTGATTATGGTGAGACAAACGCTCTACTCTTACACGCAGCATGTAATACTCTGCACTAATGTGTTATATCTGAGCAGAAGATGACACCACTGCATCTGAAGTGACTCTACGGGAGGAAGACGACGCTTTCCCCTCCCGAGAGCAGACCCCTGTCCCACAGCTGACCCCCACAGAAGAGGAAGACCTCGCCTCTCCACAGATCTACACAGAACTGGACAGAAATGTGGTCAGTAACACAACGAGCACAAAATCAACTCACCTTCTGTATTCTTTCTGAAATAGTTTATCTTTTGCAGGACATCTTAAATCATATTTTAGGCGATATTGAAATTTTCATGGGGAAAATATCTGCAGTTTTAGCTAAAAATGGAAAAAAGAAGAAGAAAAAGAAAAAAGGTACTGACCAGTATCACAAGTATAAATATGACTGCACCTCATTAAGACTTATGAGGTGAAGACCTGGGTAAAATGAGTCAAAGTCATTTCATACAGTAGATTATATGTATATGTATATATGTATGTGTATATGTATATGTATATATGTATATGTATATATGTATATATGTATATATGTATGTATGTATATATGTATATATGTTAGATGTTAGATGTTGTATAGAATGTTGACTGTGTTCTGTCTCAGTCGTGAGCGGGATGCCTTCTGCAGAGGAGTTCGCAGTGTGTCTACGTAAAATCAAATCTGGTTTTAACTTACTGGTACGTGTCTTTATCTTGATCCATTCTTCACATTTTTACCATTAATACCTAACTGTGTCTTTATGCATTTTCCAGGGAGAGCTGAATGGGAGGATCAATAACCCAAGTGCTGCAGACTTTGTTCACTCCTTATTTGCTGCCGTGGCTTATGTGAGTACAGGTTATGTTTGTATTTCTGTGCGAGTTTCAGCTTATTTGATCAGTCTGTGGTTATTTAATGGACATCGGGACTGGCAGAACTGGCATTGATTTAGTTGACACCACATGTCCTAGGCCTTCTTAGACTAGACTAGTTTTATTTTGTATGAATGTACTAGTTTGCTAAACATGTCAAAAATATAAATCCTGACCCTAAATGTGTCTCTGTCCCTTTTTTCCTTTTGATTTTGTGCATGTTGGTGTTAGTGTGTGCTGCACTTTGATAAATCCTGTTTTAAACCGCTCATTTTAGGTGGGGGCTCACTGTCCCGAAGGCCTGCCCCGCTCTATCCTGGTGCCTGTGTTGAGCCCTGAAAGTGTGCAGCTCCTGAGGGACGAGGTGACAGACGAAGAGGAAATACTGTGGCAGAGTCTGGGAGAGGCCTGGAGCACCACCAGGTAACGGCTCATCAGTGAAACCTGTTCTGCAGGACGACTGTCGGGGCTTTTGGATCGACGCTTCTGTCCTGATAACTGCTGTTGTGTCTTTGAGCACTTCACCTGCCTCTTTACTCTAGAGCGCAGCAGAAGTATGTGCTTTTTATCAATCAAAACTCTCTTTTTACTTATTTATCTCTTTATTGTTGATTTGTGACCTCGTCTAGTGCCTCTGACTGGATTTACTCCACATTTAGTTCCAGGTTTAACCACAGTTACTTCAGTTTGCACAGTGCTGGAAGAAGTACTCAGTTTGGTTACTTAAGTAAAAGTACAGAGCTAAGTAAAAGTATTAAAGTACCCATTTAAAAATGTACTTAAAGAGTCAAAAGTAAAAGTACTTCATGCAGATTTCTTATGAGGCAGATTCACGTCTTATTGATGATTTTTTTTTCTACCTGTTCTTGTATATTTTTATTTGGTCAAACTAAGAATAAAAATAAACCTTCAGCCTTTTCAGCAGATCTCACACAGCCATAAAAAATACTTTTACTTTTTTAGTCTGTTTAAAAATGTAGCAGAGAACAAAGTACAAGTAGATTTTTATCCACTTTAAAATGTACTTAAGTAAAGTACAGACACCTAAGAAGTACAGTACTTTACTCCTTGTACTTTGCTGGGTGCACGACCTCACCTGCCCGTCACGTCGTCTCATAGTAACAGCTGCAGTAAAATAAAATAGACTTTTTAATGTCTGTAGTGCTCAATGGGCTGAACACGAGGAGGATATTCCCACCTATAACCTGGAGTTTTTCGATGGCTGGCAGCCGTCTGAAGTGAACGCAGCGCCGGACCCTCGAGACTCTGTGGAGAGACGACAGATTCAGGCTGAAGTGAGTCCACACGACAACAGCAACAGCAAACAGCTTTTCTCACTGATATGTTCTTTTCTTTGTAGACGACACCAAAATGGAAACCCCCAAAACAATACACAAAACGGTAAACGCGACACTGTGTGAAAAAGCTCCAGATGCAGGAAATAAAACCTTTAAATAAAACCTTTTAAATCCTTTATCTGCAGCTCAGGAGAACCCGAGTACATGGTGGTTCTGTACGACTTCTCCTCCAGAAACCACAGAGAGCTCTCCATCGCTAAAGGAGACACGGTGGAGGTGAATATCTGCTCAGACTTTTCATGATTTGATGTTTGTTATTAAGTTTTTTTTGTGCACAGCTGTTGGACAAGTCGAGACAATGGTGGAAAGTGAGAAACGCTCAGGGAGAAGAGGGTTATGTGCCCAACAACGTCCTGCACGATTTGGATCAGCAGCTGGATGAAGAAGTAATCAATATGTGTATAGTCAAATTAAAGCTGCACTGTGTAACTTTTCTGGTGTTGGCTCTGCTGCTTGTTCTGCTGGTGCATCTTTAAACAGACATGTATAAAAGTCCCTTACATCATGCACTGTGACGTCTCTCTCAGGACATACACGGCCCACCAGTCCTCACCAAGAGGTCCAAACCTGCGGAAGTGAAGGCCTGGCTGGAGGACAAGGGCTTCACCAAAATGTGAGTCCAATGATTAAACACTTTAGAATTAGATTAACATGAATGATCAGCTCCAGAACATTACTTATGAATGCACTGCCAGTGTAAGTGTTACTGAGGGCCTCTGATGGTGAACCTCACATCCGTGTTCAACAAGGCCCCGAGTTTTAACGGGGCTGGAGGTTATGTCCTGGTTTACGGTTCATATCTCAGTGATTTTACTTTATCTGCATGAAACAAAAACTGACAATCAAGCTCAACGTCTTCACCGTCAGCTCAGATACATCTAAAATGAGTTTTTCACAAGGGTCAAAAAAGTGGTGCCATTAAAGACACAAATGTGTGATTCGTGTGAAATGAAAGAAGTTAAACAGTTTAAATCGGCCACTGCCCTTTATCTGAAAGTATCACACTAAAAATGTTAGAATAACACAATATATTTACTTTACAAATGCTGTAGTTTAACATTTGACACTTATTTTGTCCATTTTTATTCTGTGAAGAGGTTGTGTTTAATTCATACTGATAAACAGTTTCCAAGTGTGGTGCGACTTTTATAGCAGTTATATAATCAGATATCGTTCCACCTTTATCCATCTATCTGGGATTATTGGAAAACTAATGCAGTAAAGGTAATAAACGACAGCGATCGTTGATTAACTGACACATGTCACCAGCTCTGTTTGATATCACATTATTCTTGGGTTATGTGATAATTCAAACTGTTTTTTACTGCCCGTGTCTCCCCCGTGTCTCCCCCGTGTCTCCCCCGTGTCTCCCCCGTGTCTCCCCCGTGTCTCCCCCGTGTCTCCCCCGTGTCTCCTCTGTGTCTCCCCTGTGTCTCCCCCGTGTCTCCTCTGTGTCTCCCCCGTGTCTCCACTGTGATGTTCTGGTTGTTGGGTCTACCCCGTGTCTCCCCCGTGTCTCCACCGTGTCTCCACCGTGTCTCCCCCTGTGTCTCCTCCGTGTCTCCCACCGTGTCTCCCCCCATGTCTCCCCCGTGTCTCCCCCGTGTCTCCTCTGTGTCTCCCCCGTGTCTCCACTGTGATGTTTCTGGTTGTTGGGTCTACCCCGTGTCTCCCCCGTGTCTCCCCCGTGTCTCCCCGTGTCTCCACTGTGATGTTCTGGTTGTTGGGTCTCCTCCGTGTCTCCCCCGTGTCTCCTCCGTGTCTCCCCCGTGTCTCCCCCGTGTCTCCCCCGTGTCTCCCCCGTGTCTCCACCGTGTCTCCACCGTGTCTCCACCGTGTCTCCTCTGTGTCTCCCCCGTGTCTCCCCCGTGTCTCCTCTGTGCCTCCTCCGTGTGTCTCCCCCGTGTCTCCCCCGTGTCTCCTCTGTGTCTGTCTCCCCCGTGTCTCCCCCGTGTCTCCCCGTGTCTCCTCCGTGTCTCCCCCCGTGTCTCCCCCGTGTCTCCCCCGTGTCTCCTCTGTGTCTCCACCGTGTCTCCTCTGTGTCTCCCCCGTGTCTCCCCCGTGTCTCCCCGTGTCTCCCCTGTGTCTCCCCTGTGTCTCCCACTGTGTCTCCCCTGTGTCTCCTCCCTGTGTCTCCCCCCGTGTCTCCCCCGTGTCTCCCCCGTGTCTCCCCCCGTGTCTCCCCCTGTGTCTCCCCCGTGTCTCCTCCGTGTCTCCCCCGTGTCTCCCCCGTGTCTGTCTCCTCTGTGTCTCCTCCTGTGTCTCCCCCGTGTCTCCCCGTGTCTCCCCCGTGTCTCCCCCGTGTCTCCTCTGTGTCTCCCCCGTGTCTCCACTGTGATGTTCTGGTTGTTGGGTCTCCTCCGTGTCTCCCCCGTGTCTCCTCCGTGTCTCCCCGTGTCTCCCCGTGTCTCCCCCGTGTCTCCACCGTGTGTCTCCACCGTGTCTCCACCGTGTCTCCTCCGTGTCTCCCCCGTGTCTCCCCCGTGTCTCCTCTGTGCCTCCTCCGTGTCTCCCCCGTGTCTCCCCCGTGTCTCCTCCGTGTCTCCCCCGTGTCTCCCCCGTGTCTCCTCCGTGTCTCCCCCGTCCCCCGTGTCTCCCCCGTGTCTCCTCCGTGTCTCCCCCGTGTCTCCCCCGTGTCTCCCCCGTGTCTCCCCCGTGTCTCCTCCGTGTCTCCCCTGTGTCTCCCCCGTGTCTCCCCCGTGTCTCCCCTGTGTCTCCCCTGTGTCTCCCCTGTGTCTCCCCTGTGTCTCCCCGTGTCTCCCCCGTGTCTCCCCCGTGTCTCCCCCGTGTCTCCCCCGTGTCTCCTCCGTGTCTCCCTGTGTCTCCCCGTGTCTCCCCCGTGTCTCCCCCGTGTCTCCCCCGTGTCTCCTCTGTGTCTCCACCGTGTGTGTCTCCCCCGTGTCTCCTCTGTGTCCCTCCGTGTCTCCCTGTGTCTCCCCTGTGTCTCCCCTGTGTCTCCACTGTGTCTCCCCTGTGTCTCCCCTGTGTCTCCACTGTGTCTCCCCCGTGTCTCCTCTGTGTCTCCTCTGTGTCTCCACCGTGTCTCCCCTGTGTCTCCCCTGTGTCTCCCCGTGTCTCCCCCGTGTCTCCCCTGTGATGTTCTGGTTGTTGTGTCTCCTCCGTGTCTCCCCCGTGTCTCCACCGTGTCTCCTCCGTGTCTCCCCCGTGTCTCCCCCGTGTCTCCCCTGTGTCTCCCCCGTGTCTCCACCGTGTCTCCTCCGTGTCTCCTCCGTGTCTCCCCCGTGTCTCCACCGTGTCTCCTCCGTGTCTCCCCCGTGTCTCCCCCGTGTGTCCCCCTCCCCCCCGTGTCTCCTCCGTGTCTCCTCCGTGTCTCCTCCGTGTCTCCCCCATGTCTCCACCGTGTCTCCACCGTGTGTCCTCCTCGTGTCTCTCCCCCGTGTCTCCCCCGTGTCTCCCCCGTGTCTCCCCCCCGTGTCTCCCCCGTGTCTCCCCTGTGATGTTCTGGTTGTTGGGTCTCCTCCGTGTGTCTCCCCCGTGTCTCCCCCGTGTCTCCCCCGTGTCTCCTCTGTGTCTCCTCTGTGTCTCCCCCGTGTCTCCCCCTGTGTCTCCCCTGTGTCTCCCCCGTGTCTCCCCCGTATCTCCACCGTGTCTCCTCCGTGTCTCCTCCGTGTCTCCTCCGTGTCTCCTCCGTGTCTCCCCCGTGTCTCCTCTCTGTCTCCCCCGTGTCTCCCCCGTGTCTCCCCTGTGATGTTCTGGTTGCTGCAGAACTGTGCGCTGTCTGGGGGTCCTGAGTGGCTCGATGCTTTTGGGGATGAGCAGAGAGGAGCTGAAGACCCTCTGTCCCGAGGAGGGAGGCAGAGTTTTCTACCAGCTCCAGGGAGTCAAGGCGACTTTGGCTGTGAGTCTCTCAAAATGACGACCTCACATTATGTTAATGAGCTACAGGCTCGTTTAGTCTCTCATGTTTGTCTTATGTAATAGTTTTCTGACTCTTTTTACTGGAGTGATTTCTTGGACCACTTCTTTGTACTTCTGTGTCAGTAATATTATTTTGAAGTAGCTGCTTTTGCTTGAGTCCTGTTTTTGACATTTAATGACCTTCAGTTAATATCCACAATAATGTAATCTTTTTTTTTTTGTACAGGCTGGAAATTAAACATCCGCCCTGCAGAGAAGAACCAGACTTTAATTCACCAGTTTTATAGTGACTTTTAAAACAATTTAACTTATACATTCTGTATTTAACTCCTCATGTCACGTTTAGCACATGTGAATTGTACTATTTTCATTTGTTTTTCTTAAATTGAAGTTTAAATTCATAAAGTGGTGGTGTATTAATAGTAGTTAAAGATCATTTTTGATAAGAACACATGATTTTAAACTGTTTTCTGTAAATAAAACACGATTAAACTGTATAAACATGCTTTATTGTTTACATGTCCAATAGCATCTGGATTTGTGGCAAGACACTTCAGATAAAACAAAGGAAACATTAAAACTAAAATGTAAACGACAGAAGTAAATGGCAGAACAAGACTCAACATAAATGTGAGTCGACACTGAACATGAAGTTCAGAGGTGTTTGTGTTTTATGACGTGCAAATATAAAGGTTAAACTGATAAAACTGAAGATGAAACGAGGCTGTTGTGGTGAGGTAGGGTCGACAGGAGGTGAACAAAGTGTTTCCACAAAAATACAAACATCTGCTGGACACATGAAAAAAACTTCTGCAGAGTTTTGGCTTTTAGTAAAAGAGGTAAATATAAACGCTACATTTCACAGACGACCCTCTGCAGGTCCACTTCACTAAGGCCAGTGACACTTTATAGAGCTCTGCACCTGGACCTCACCTGGACCTCACCTGGACTTCACCTGCCTCTCACCTGTCCCTCACCTGTCCCTCACCTGGACTTCACCTGCCTCTCACCTGTCCCTCACCTGTCCCTCACCTGGACTTCACCTGGACCTCACCTGTCCCTCACCTGGGCGTCACCTGTCCCTCACCTGTCCCTCACCTGTCCCTCACCTGGACCTCACCTGTCCCTCGCCTGGACTTCACCTGGACTTCACCTGACCCTCACCTGCCCCTCACCTGTCCCTCGCCTGTACCTCACCTGTCCCTCGCCTGTCCCTCACCTGGCCCTCACCTGGACTTCACCTGGACCTCACCTGCCCCTCACCTGCCCCTCACCTGGACTTCACCTGTCCCTCACCTGGACCTCACCTGCCCCTCCCCTGTCCCTCACCTGTCCCTCACCTGGACTTCACCTGTCCCTCACCTGTCCCTCACCTGGACCTCACCTGTCCCTCACCTGGACCTCACCTGCCCCTCCCCTGTCCCTCACCTGTCCCTCACCTGGACTTCACCTGTCCCTCACCTGTCCCTCGCCTGTACCTCACCTGTCCCTCGCCTGTCCCTCACCTGGCCCTCACCTGGACTTCACCTGGACCTCACCTGCCCCTCCCCTGTCCCTCCCCTGTCCCTCACCTGTCCCTCACCTGGACTTCACCTGTCCCTCACCTGTCCCTCACCTGGACCTCACCTGTCCCTCACCTGGACCTCACCTGCCCCTCACCTGGACCTCACTTGTCCCTCATCTGTCCCTCACCTGGACCTCACCTGGACCTCGCCTGTCCCTCACCTGCCCCTCACCTGTCCCTCACCTGTCCCTCGCCTGCCCCTCACCTGGACCTCGCCTGTCCCTCACCTGCCCCTCACCTGTCCCTCACCTGTCCCTCGCCTGCCCCTCACCTGTCCCTCACCTGGACCTCACCTGGCCCTCACCTGCCCCTCACCTGGACCTCACCTGGACCTCACCTGTCCCTCACCTGCCGCTCACCTGCCCCTCACCTGTCCCTCACCTGGACCTCACTTGTCCCTCATCTGTCCCTCACCTGTACCTCACCTGGACCTCACCTGTCCCTCACCTGCCGCTCACCTGCCCCTCACCTGTCCCTCACCTGGACCTCACCTGCCCCTCACCTGTCCCTCACCTGGACCTCACCTGTCCCTCACCTGGACCTCACCTGTCCCTCACCTGTCCCTCACCTGTCCCTCACCTGCCCCTCACCTGCCCCTCACCTGCCCCTCACCTGTCCCTCACCTGTCCCTCACCTGCCCCTCACCTGTCCCTCACCTGTCCCTCACCTGTCCCTCACCTGTCCCTCACCTGTCCCTCCCCAGAGGCCACTGCAGTATGGCTAAATAGACATTAGGTTTAATGATTGACACAGATCAGATAAAAAGCAAACACCTAAGGCTGGTCTAGAAGACATTACTAATTTACCCGGCAACAAGAATTTAATGAATATAAACTCTCATAAAAAAATACATTTTGAACCTGGTTTAACAGGGTCCACCATGTTCAGCTCATTATGTAATTATCCCTTTAACACTGACAAACCTTCCACCTGTCTGTGGCTCACATCTGTCTGTAGCACAGATCTGTCTGTAGCACAGATCTGTCTGTAGCACAGATCTGTCTGTAGCTCAGATCTGTCTGTAGCTCAGATCTGTCTGTAGCACAGATCTGTCTGTAGCACAGATCTGTCTGTAGCTCAGGATCTGTCTGTATCACAGATCTGTCTGTAGCACAGGATCTGTCTGTAGCACAGATCTGTCTGTAGCACAGATCTGTCTGTAGCACAGATCTGTCTGTAGCTCAGATCTGTCTGTAGCACAGATCTGTCTGTAGCACAGATCTGTCTGTAGCTCAGATCTGTCTGTAGCTCAGATCTGTCTGTAGCTCAGATCTGTCTGTAGCACAGATCTGTCTGTAGCTCAGGATCTGTCTGTAGCTCAGGATCTGTCTGTAGCTCAGGATCTGTCTGTAGCACAGATCTGTCTGTAGCACAGATCTGTCTGTAGCACAGATCTGTCTGTAGCTCAGGATCTGTCTGTAGCTCAGGATCTGTCTGTAGCTCAGGATCTGTCTGTAGCACAGATCTGTCTGTAGCTCAGGATCTGTCTGTAGCTCAGGATCTGTCTGTAGCACAGATCTGTCTGTAGCTCAGATCTGTCTGTAGCACAGATCTGTCTGTAGCTCAGGATCTGTCTGTAGCACAGATCTGTCTGTAGCACAGATCTGTCTGTAGCACAGATCTGTCTGTAGCTCAGGATCTGTCTGTAGCACAGATCTGTCTGTAGCTCAGATCTGTCTGTAGCACAGATCTGTCTGTAGCACAGATCTGTCTGTAGCTCAGATCTGTCTGTAGCACAGATCTGTCTGTAGCTCAGATCTGTCTGTAGCACAGATCTGTCTGTAGCTCAGATCTGTCTGTAGCACAGATCTGTCTGTAGCTCAGATCTGTCTGTAGCACAGATCTGTCTGTAGCACAGATCTGTCTGTAGCACAGATCTGTCTGTAGCACAGATCTGTCTGTAGCTCAGATCTGTCTGTAGCACAGATCTGTCTGTAGCACAGATCTGTCTGTAGCACAGATCTGTCTGTAGCACAGATCTGTCTGTAGCACAGATCTGTCTGTAGCACAGATCTGTCTGTAGCACAGATCTGTCTGTAGCACAGATCTGTCTGTAGCTCAGATCTGTCTGTAGCACAGATCTGTCTGTAGCTCAGATCTGTCTGTAGCACAGATCTGTCTGTAGCACAGATCTGTCTGTAGCACAGATCTGTCTGTAGCACAGATCTGTCTGTAGCTCAGATCTGTCTGTAGCTCAGATCTGTCTGTAGCTCAGATCTGTCTGTAGCACAGATCTGTCTGTAGCTCAGATCTGTCTGTAGCACAGATCTGTCTGTAGCTCAGATCTGTCTGTAGCACAGATCTGTCTGTAGCACAGATCTGTCTGTAGCACAGATCTGTCTGTAGCACAGATCTGTCTGTAGCTCAGATCTGTCTGTAGCACAGATCTGTCTGTAGCTCAGATCTGTCTGTAGCACAGATCTGTCTGTAGCTCAGATCTGTCTGTAGCACAGATCTGTCTGTAGCTCAGATCTGTCTGTAGCTCAGATCTGTCTGTAGCTGGACGGGCCCCCTGAGCCGTGCGGTGGAAACACTTGAGGAAACATTAGAAACATTAGGGGAGGTTTCATAAACCTGGTTTAGACACATAAGGCTGAGCATGTTTTCACTTTATACTTAGTTTGGACTCGATCCTTTTGTCCATTCCTCATGCAGCATGCAGCAAAAGCACCTGAAGCTCTGTCATAATAAGGCCCTGTCCCGACATGCACAGTGTGTCTGTTACTGCAGAAGGCCCAGCTGCACTGAAAGTGTGGAGTATACACAGTGTAAAGTACTGTATATGATGCATGCACAGGAGGAAGTGGAACAGATCTTTGTTTGTTTTAAGTTACATGCCTAAGAGCTACTCAACAGTCAAGTCACTGAATCTCCAAGGCTCAGAGAGAAAAAGTAAATTTGTAGTGTCTCCACTTTGTACATTAGACCATTTATGGATCGACATGATCCAGAGAGACAAATCCAAAGTGCTCACTGGTCTGGGCAGGAGCGTCTACTGCTCTTTGTATCGTTTTATGTGTAATATAACATTACATTATGAACATATTTGTTCTTTTGGCTGAACTGTTCACGGGATCAACTGGAGTCAAAAAGCAGTTGTCAGTTACTGTTATTTTAGATCCTTCTGTCGACTAAAGTAAACTACATTTACTGACTGGAATGTTTTTACTGGCCAAAGGGAGATCTGTAGCAGCTGTTCTACACTGGAGCATTAAATCTACCTCTACAAAGTGTGGCTGTACAGAAGCCATCATTTTAGTTTGAAATTAAAAAAGTGTATTCTATAAATCTATAATAAATAACTACTGAACAGTCGTCGTATATTGGTATGGCTTTGGCAGGATGGTGGATCAAAAGACCAAACCACCAGGTTTCTGTGACATGGTTTTAGTCCGGAACATTCTAAATCTACAGTTACACAGTCACTGTCCGGGGCCACAGACCTCGGCAGTGATCATTGTGCTTTTTATCACATTTTTAATCTTTACTCAAGTGACTGGTGCTGCCCCCTGTCTGCAGTGACATGCTGGGTTAATAACGGGACAGTTAGTGCAGATGTGACTTTTAGCGTTGTCCTGGAAGTGGTGCCATGGTGAGCGTGTCCTCCTCGTCGATGGCGTCCAGCTCGTCTGTGCGCACTGCGTGAGTGATGAGCTGCAGCTCCTCCGACAGCGTCTCGTGGCGATACGCGACTCGGATGTCCGGGACGTTTGTTCGCCGGATGTCGTTGCTCTCGGGACCCTCCCTCATGTAGCTGGGTCCCAACCAATAACTCTTCGCCTGAAAATGTAAGAACAACAGAAACAGGCTCGTAGCTCGTTCAGTCGTGAACTGAGAGGGTCTTATATTTTTACATCACACAGTCATATTCACATTGTTTAAAATGAAACTAACCCTGTGTGAAAATCCGCTCATGAGGACGCTGTTTCGGGACAGTTCACACATGTCGCAGGAGCTGAGCTTCCACACCTGAGCCGCGATGCTGTACTCCTCCATCAGCGGCTCCTGAAACACACGGGATTCGTCTGAGGGGTAAGTGAGGGGCAGGTGAGGGGTAAATGAGGGGCAGATGAGGGGCAGGTGAGGGGCAGGTGAGGGGCAGATGAGGGGCAGGTGAGGGGCAGGTGAGGGGCAGGTGAGGGGCAGGTGAGGGGCAGATGAGGAGTAAATGAGGGGCAGATGAAGGGCAGGTGAGGGGCAGATGAGGGGCAGATGAGGGGCAGGTGCAGAGCAGGGCGGTGCAGCTCCACACATGTCACTGACCTTAGTGAAATGGAACTGCAGAGGGTCGTCTGTGGACAGCGACACCATGAGGCCTCGGGACAGGTACTCCGGCAGAGGGTTTCTGTGGTAACTGAGGAACAGGCTGTTGTTGCTCAGAGGCGACATGGCGATGCCGACTTGGGCGAGATAGTACAGATACTGAAGAACTGGAGCCTAAGGGACAAAATCAGAAAAAGAGCCTAATAATTAATACAATATTATATAGTTTCATGCTGTTAACTTTATGTCTCACATGTGAGACATACAGTGTATACAGTTATAATCTATGACAACCATGGATCCGTATGTTATAATTCGGACATTTTAAATCACAATCTTCATCTAAAACAACTAAACAAAAGAAACAAGTCCACTGTCTTCCACGTCAGAAAACTGCAGAGCTCAATGAGTCGACATCACGACAAAGAGCCGTGAAACTGCTGCACGTCTGAGGGAACTGAACTGAACAGAGTTTTTTTTTTCATTTGTACTAAAATAACTACAGGACAAGGCCAAATATTATGTGTATCAGGTTGACCCGTTCATCCAGTACCAGGCCCAAGAGAAAAATATGATATCTTTTAAAATGTGTCTTAATTTAAGTGTTTTAAAATAACCTACTAAACAGCAAACACTTTTAAAGGGTCCATCTTACGGTATTTTTGTTATAAATAATAATTTGCTGTTTCCTCATTAAAAACCTGGAGTTGTGCTTCGTTTCATTCTTATATTCACACAAACTCTGCACATTTAGGTTTTTCTCTCAAACAGAAAACTCACTGTCCCACCTTGTGATGTCATGTGGTGAAACAGGAAGTGCTGTGTTTTTAAACTCACATCTTCTCTAGAATCACTGGGATATTTTTAGCCCTAGAATTGCCCATTTCTAATGAACAAAAGGTAAAGAGACAGCGGTTAACTTGAAAACTCCCGTTCAGGACATCACAAGGAGGAGGATGAGTCCATCTGGCGTAACATAGGACCTTTAAAACTAGTGTCAAGGCTTTGTGCATTTTTGAGGTGCTGCTCCCCCTTTTATCAGTATCAGAAAAACCCTGTATCAGTCCTTAGAAGAAGAGTGGACCACTGCCTTGAACCTTCATGATATTGTCAGGCCATCACCACAGACGTGTCAAAATGAAGAGCAGCAGAGACGTAGAGCAGTAGATTAGTGCATTAGTGCAGTGGCTCTGACCTTTCTGAGCAGCAGCCCGTGGGAGATGTTCTCTGACAACATGAATCCTGACACCAGGTGATGGATGGGCCCCGCCTCTCCACAATGAGGCCGCAGCACAAACGTATGAAGACCTCTCCTCCTGTAGTAGTAAAATGAGTTTAAACCATCTGTATCTTCACTGTTCATAAAAGCACATGTACCTCCGCAGGTGGTTGAGCACCGTCATGTTGGCGTAGGTGTAGTACAGGTAGTAGGAGTATGGGGGGTTGTCTTCTTCGGTCCAGTTGGCAGGCAGAGGACTCTCCTGGTTGAAAATGTGTTGCTCAGGTTTGGACTCATCGTCGACACTGTCAAAGCCGACTACCTACGACACAAAAACACACAAAAGGCAGTTAATACAGTTAAAGCTGCTGTTTGAGAATAATGCAAAGTGATATGTACATGGTCCAAGAACAGATGCAGCTCTGGGTGACTGCGAGGGTTTATAGTGGCTTCGAAAAGAGGCAGGAAAATATTCTCCAACATCTCCTGAAAGTTGGCGAGAGTCTTCTTTATTTTATAGACATCACTGAGGACAGAGGGTTACGTCAGTGTTAAATATAAGTAAATAATAATGTTCGATGTATTTGAACAGGGGACTTACAAAAGCCTGGGGACCTGAATGAGCCAGCGCACATTGTCGGAGTACACTTTATAATTGACAGCCCACTCTGCCAGTTTGTCCCATTCGTCCCTCGACCGACCGTAAATGGAGAGACGCAGCTCGGAGTTTTGGTACTTGCTTTCCTCTAAGTCAGCCATTACTTCCTGTTAAACCAAAACCAAAAAATGACATGTTAGTTGATGCTTTAAAGGACCACTGTGTAACATTTCTAGTGGAGGATCAGACACTTGCTCGTCTTCATAGAGATACAGGTCAGGTCTGCAGAGAGGCGAGCCCACTCACAGTAAGTATGTGTATTTTTCATCAATAAAAACAGCTGTAATTGAATAATTGCAGAGCTTAAATGTCGTAGAGTAAAACATTTCAGACAAAGCAAGAACATTTCCATGGAGACCAGCACGTGGCAGATCCTCGACCAGAAGAGTCACATAGTTCAGCTTTTAACAATAATAATCTTCATACCTTCACGATGTGGGCAAAGTATTTTCCCTGAACACAATTATCAGTTTTGATGAAGATCTCACGAAGGATTGATTCTCCGATGGGATTGTACTTGGCATTGAACTTATCAAACCGATGGAAGGTGTTACGATCCTGCAGAGAAAAAACGGTTAAACTCCTGAAGTGTGTGAGATGTGCTGCGTGGTGAAGGCTGTAGGGTTTACGGCGTGCATGTCGAGAGTGTCCACGCTCAGGTCAAACGCCGTCAGATTCATGCTCTCAAACACGTCCTTCAGGGTCTGGCCCCGCCCACGTTCAATGTGAACGATCTCCCCGGGATACTTCTTCATGGCGCGTTTTATGAACCGCAGCAGGTGCTTCTGGTTCATGCAGGAGGAGGCGTGTATGTGCGTGTCAACCTGCAAACAACAAGGAGCTTCAACACGAGCAGCAGTTTAAAGATGAACTTTGTACTTCACTGGTGGAGGCTGCACCATCTGCTTCTACACAGTCAGATGTTATTGCCTTGAATAGAGTCAGAGTATTTGAACAGACCCCAGTCACAGTAACAAGGCATGATCCTCAAGGTATTTTGGAGCAATAGAAACAAGTGTAATTTAGTAAAGGCCAAAGATCATTTTAATGTTTAAGATGGAACATTTCAGGTAAAACAAAACCTCAACCCAGAAACCAGAAAAGTTACACGGTGCAAAAAAAAAAAAAAAAGAAAATCAAGCCTTGGGTGAAACGACTTCAGTTCATAAATCTGAGCTGCTGTAAGAGCTTCTGACTTATACCACTTCAGTTTTAATACTTCTTTACATGTAAAACAAATGGAGATTCATTTATATCTAGATAGTTGTAATTTTTACCTTTCGTATGTTATAAAAATCTCTGTGAGGAACCTTCTTCTGTGCTGCCATTTCTTTCATCTCGTTTAAAAGAATGTGCATTTGAAACTTAGAGCTTAAATACTGGAGGCGGCGGTAGCAAAAAGACTTCCTAAAAAACACATTTGAAACAGTCACGTGGTCAGGTTATTTCAGGTTGGCCGATAAACTTTGTGTATTTATCCATGCAGTACACAACTACAGCTTAAAGTAGTAAGAATCCTACTTACACTGGCCCATTGATTATTAAGGCCATCATGACATTCATATCTGCGACGTACTCCTTCAAGTCTGGATACGGCAAGTCTAACTCGGAACTCCTGGATTTTAGAGGAAACGTGGTCAAATGTAACTTCAATGACCTCAATGAAATGAATTTAGATGTTTAAATCACAAACTTGTCCATGTTGGCTCTTTTGGTGTAGACATGAACCACTCCATCCACCATCGCGCAGCCATAACCCGCGTCCGGAGGCATGTTCTCAGGGTCCATGTTCTCGTACGGGTGGGTCTCTGAGACGGGAGGGTGAACCGGGGCATCTGAGCGAGAAGATCGTACATCAAACAGTAGGAAATATTTGAGGAGTATATTCAGAACACAAGTTACTGCAACTGAAACTTTTGTGGTTGTATTACCAACTATTAAACTTCAATATCAGATTTGATCAGTGTTGCAGCTTGAATGCATCAAAAGGTTAAACTACATCAGAAAAGACTGATGTGGACTATTATAATGTGTAGTATTCATACCGTCGTCTACAGGGGTCTCCAGGATCTCCTCATAGACCCCGAGCTGGTGGTTGATCATGTCCAGGTCCTGCAGGGAGTGGGCGGTGGTCTTACAAAACGACTGCATGGATCGACTGATGTATTTCTCCCGAATGAACAAAGCTTTTACGACACATTTAGCAGCATCTACAAGATCAGTGAAGGGCACCTGCCAAAACAAGACAAAGAAAGAAAATAAATCATTTTACAGAAGCAGGTTTTACATCTTTCTAAATGTTACTTCATTTGGTGAGATAGTAATGGAAAAATAACACATAATAATATATAATAATAATAAATGAGCCGTGCACCTGGTTTAACTTTGATTTAAAGTGTTACATGTTGAAATGAGCTCACCCCACACTTTTCTTCTCCGGAGATAGAGACTCGCTGGAACTCCCTCTCCAGAGGCATCTGCCGCTCATTAAAAGCAGCATCTACCTGGTCCGTGCTCTGCTGTTTCATGAGCCTTAATGAGAATGAACAGGTTTGGTACATGTTTGAAATGAAAGGAAAGACAAGTAGAAGAGTGTTTAGTATATAATGTAATATTGTAAAATGTGCTTTTCTGTTCTATGCAAACACAGTCTCAGTTTATACACTGTTGTACAGGGCAATGCAAATAATCTAATTTGAACTGAAATTGAGTTTTTGTCATTTCTACTCGTCAGTTATGTGCTTGGGTCTTTTTCATCAAAAGGTCTATGGAAAATTCTATAGTAAATGTGAGTTAAAAATGTGAATAATTTGTCATGTCTTGAGGCCTATAGTGTAAAAGTTAAAGTTGAACATGGAAGCTCTGGGCACATTTACAAATCGACTGTGTGAATAGTTAAAGTGATTTTAAATATGCCTTTACTATTGTTGAGGTAAAAGAAGAATTCTGTCTGTCAACTGGACAAAAGTTTTAGAATCAGGACGTTTTGCTTCTCTTCAGTTCTGCAGCAGTGAAACTCCTCACTCTCAAATGTCTGTCCAGTTGAGCAGATTTTTTCATTTGCTGTGGATCATACCTGGACGACTGAGGCATTACGCAGATATATTAATCCAGTACACGTTTATCACCAGCAGGGGGTGGAAGTGGTCGGTTTAATATAGTGATAAATGGCTTTAATCAGCACAACAATGTAACACTTTCATGCAACTCACAAGTAAACAAGCACAAAACCAGGTAGTGAAGCAGAGCTCACTCACTCTAGATCTGCAGCACTGTCGATTTTCATGAAGTCCTGTTTGGCACGGAGCAAGATCTCGGGCTCAAGCCTTGAGGAGCAATGCAGGGCATAGAGTGGGCAAACCAGGGGCAGAAGGGCAGCAGAAAAGTGACAAGATTTTAAGCACATACAAACCAAAAACTGTGTCCGACCTGCTTCTCTCACACAAACATACACATAATGACAAAGCACTGAGGCGTTGAGTAATCACAGCAAAAACAAATTAGTATTGGCTTAATCTGAAAAGTGTCAGGAATTACCCACAAAGAGCCACCGTTTAAGATAAGTGCCACCAACACTCTGTCGTCTCATTGGGTAAGTGTTAGACAAAAATGTAAAGCACAGAACTTAAAACAGTGAACTCGTATAGTGTCGGCTCACTTGATGTCTTGGCTGATCTGCCTCTCCAGACGGTGGCGCCGTTCCTCGAGCTGCTCGATGGGGCTGTCCTCCGGGAACTCGTATGGCGCGCTCCTCATCTCGCTGTCGGCCATGCTGCGACAGAACAGCTCCTGATGCACGAACAACGACCACGCAAAAGTCAACACAAAAACGATTAAATAAGTCTGATTTATTCAAATGATTCACATTTTATATTTGGAGGTGACGCCATTTTCATTTCTCTAAACTGTCTACAGAGCCCTGCAAAATAAAGTTTTTCTCATGCTCCACTAAAGCTTCATCTCCTTAAATCCACTGATGATGGATGAAAAAGCAACATCAAGTTTTTATGATACTGGCCCATTTTGAAAGGGAAACTAAAACTTTTATGCAAAAATCTGTTAAAAATTCTAAATTCTTGATCAGGCAAATACAAGTTTTCAGTACTTCTATGATTGTATTATGTGCATGAATAAATCAGTTAACATTTATTCAAACTGTACAACCATCCACACAGGTCTGTACAGGTCTACCTCAGCGATCTCCTTGTACTTCTCCTCCATGGATATACTCCGCTGTCGGTCTGTCGGGAGCGAGCGCTGTGATTTAAGCGGCTTGGGCCCAGACGCACTGACCGGATCTGAAGAAAAAACACACGAAGGTCAATGAACAGCTGAACTAATGCAAAAATAGTTGCTATTTCTCATCTCTTCTGCAAAGATCGTACAGAAGGAAATCTTGTCAGCCCAAATAGAAAAAAACTATAAATTCTCTTTTCTGGGTCAGTTCATTTGTCGACAAAAACTTCAGTCTCCAAGTAGGTCAAACAGAAGAGTCTCAGAGTGGAATGGCAGACAGGAAGTTAAATAGAGCACGCAAATACCTGGGTCTGTGGATATTCAAATATAACCTGCCCTGGTGAATGGTGGTACTTTAAAGCGTGTGTCATAATAATCGGTTTCTGTATTGTCCCATCAGCCGACTGTTGTAGTGACTGGCAGGATTCACACAGAGTCTCATAGACCATCTGCTGTTTACAGGCACAGGCTATTTCTGTGACTATGACTTTCTGCAATAACCGTCTTTTGGTCGACTGCACTTTCACAAAACACACACACAACAAACAAAAATAGAAGAAAAATACATGTTTGGTTTACCAGGTTTAGACAAAAATATTCACAAAGCAACAATTTGACTCAAGAGTTTATGCAGCGTGCACATTTAAGATCTGCTGCATGAGACAATAACCAGGTGAAAACGGATTTATCACGTCTCTTATAACTTCAGTGGAAAACACAGTGGTCAGAACGAGGGACAGGACAGAGGTGGTCCCGTGTCAGAACGAGGGGCAGGACGGAGGTGGTCCCGTGTCAGAACGAGGGACGGGACAGTGGTGGTCCCGTGTCAGAACGAGGGGCAGGACGGAGGTGGTCCCGTGTCAGAACAAGGGACAGGACGGAGGTGGTCCCGTGTCAGAACGAGGGACAGGACGGAGGTGGTCCCGTGTCAGGACGAGGGACAGGACGGAGGTGGTCCCGTGTCAGGACGAGGGACAGGACGGAGGTGGTCCCGTGTCAGAACGAGGGACAGGACGGAGGTGGTCCCGTGTCAGAACGAGGGACAGGACAGAGGTGGTCCCGTGTCAGGACAGAGGTGGTCCCGTGTCAGAACGAGGGACAGGACGGAGGTGGTCCCGTGTCAGAACGAGAGGTGGTCCTGTCTTCACAATTTCAGACCAAAGTGTTTGACAGATTCATTATTTAACCAAATGAGTCGTCCATTTGTGTCAAAACTAAACAAAATGATGTTTCACAAGTATGAAAGAAAACTAAAATAATGCAGAGGACTGAGGAACATGGATTTGTGCAGAATAAACCAGCTGAGCTCTAAACTCTGTAAATGTGACGTTTTATATTTCTCTGAATCTCAGGGACGTCTGAGGAGACGTCACATTAGGCCTGATTTGTGCACATCAATAATACAAACCCAGGACGTTAAAGCTGCCGTCTGTAATCACACTGTACTTAGATGATTCTCACACATCACCTGTGGATATTACTTCTGTCTGAGAGTGAACCTGCTGTGACAGAGACGAGGGACCAAAGGTGAAGAAAGACGAGGCAGGTTCACATCTGCCATTTACTGGTAAAATAAATTAAATAAACTTACAGAAGGAAGCTTTAAGGGAAAAATGATGTATTTTTGCCTTTATGTTTGTCAAGAACTGCAGGAATACTGCAGTTGAAAGAAAAACTGTAGAGGAAAAAACTCGGGATGTTTCATTTTAACCAGATTTATGCCGATCCCTGTCCTCACGTTTATCTGCACATCGTGTAACGGAGCCTCCCTGGAACCTCTTTGTTTTCCCAATACAGCTGCACAAACTCTTTTCTCGTTTCTCACCAGTAATTTGCCAAACGTCACAAATTCAAACTGCGTGACCATAATTACTCAAAGCTCAGGAGACAATGGCAACGAGCTGCAGTGTTTGAAAAACAGACACGACCAAATGTGAGACTGTTCATGAAAAACCACAAGACTGAGAAAAGAGTTTACACTGCATATGTGTGTTATAAAGAATATTAAATATTATATTTACACATATGTAAGGTGAGGTTTAAATCTGTCACTGGACAAATCGTTGTAGGAGTGAAGACGCTGCTCCTCCAAGTCTCTTCTTCAGTTCTGCTCAGACTCTTCTTCAGTTCTGGTCAGATTTCTGGTGGACACGGCCTTATATCCATCTGCAGGGAGGAGGAAACTGCACTGAAACAACATCTGTTGTGTCCAGTTTCAGCCTTAATGACCCGATCACAGGGTCTGCAGACAGATATAAGGCCGTGTCCAGCAGGAATCTGACCAGAACTGAAGAAGAGTCTGAGCAGAACTGAAGAAGAGACTTGGAGGAGCAGCGTCTTCACTCCTACAACGATTTGTCCAGTGACAGATTTAAACTTCACCTTTCGTCATGGATCAGACTGAGGGTTTCCACAGACAGGAGCTGAACATAAACCTGAGACAGAACGAGGACAGAACGAGGACAGAGCGAGGACAGAGCGAGGACAGAACGAGGACAGAACGAGGACAGAGGACGAGGACAGAACGAGGACAGAGCGAGGACAGAACGAGGACAGAGCGAGGACAGAACGAGGACAGAGCGAGGACAGAGCGAGGACAGAGCGAGGACAGAACGAGGACAGAGCGAGGACAGAACGAGGACAGAGCGAGGACAGAGCGAGGACAGAGCGAGGACAGAGCGAGGACAGAGCGAGGACAGAGCGAGGACAGAGCGAGGACAGAGCGAGGACAGAGCGAGGACAGAGCGAGGACAGAACGAGGACAGAACGAGGACAGAACGAGGACAGAACGAGGACAGAGCGAGGACAGAGCGAGGACAGAACGAGGACAGAACGAGGACAGAACGAGGACAGAGCGAGGACAGAACGAGGACAGAACGAGGACAGAACGAGGACAGAACGAGGACAGAACGAGGACAGAACGAGGAGAACGAGGAGAACGAGGACAGAGCGAGGACAGAGCGAGGACAGAGCGAGGACAGAGCGAGGACAGAGCGAGGACAGAGCGAGGACAGAGCGAGGACAGAGCGAGGACAGAACGAGGACAGAACGAGGACAGAACGAGACAGAACGAGGACAGAACGAGGACAGAACGAGGACAGAACGAGGACAGAACGAGGACAGAACGAGAGAACGAGGACAGAGCGAGGACAGAACGAGGACAGAACGAGGACAGAACGAGGACAGAGCGAGGACAGAACGAGGACAGAACGAGGACAGAACGAGGACAGAACGAGGACGAGGACAGAACGAGGACAGAACGAGGACAGAACGAGGACAGACAGAACGAGGACAGAACGAGGACAGAGCGAGGACAGAGCGAGGACAGAGCGAGGACAGAGCGAGGACAGAACGAGGACAGAACGAGGACAGAGCTGGTATTTAGGGAAGAGCAGGATCCCAGAGGTTTCATTCACATTTTTGTATTTGATGTTCATTTCAGATGGAGGGCGTTTCTTTCACTCTTTATGGAGTTTGCATTGTTTTTGGGAGAAAGGAACATCCAGATTTTGTGCTACAATGACTGAAATGTTTGAGTTGTGCATTGTTAAGTGTATCATTTATTTTTAGCATATGAAAAAATAAAGAATAGCATATCGTCTTAAAGGACACACATTTTGCTTCAGTCTGTAATATAGTTATAATCTACGACCCTGAATCGTTGTGTGATCATTGGGACATTTTATATAAAGTTTATTGTAAAGTTTCCGCCTCTGATGGACAGCTGCACGTCACTAATGAGACGAGGACTTTTTCATCTGTTTCATGATGCTGTGAATCCAAAACGTGTCAAGAAAATAACACTGGAGAACAAAGAAAGAACAGAGCAGTGAGCACATGTCAGTGGTTTTCATCTTGAAAATAAGTGATTACAGATGGTCAAACATGGACCAATCACATGGACGAATCACTCCAGATACAACTTCAAGAGGGGAACTGAAAACGAGGAACTTCTAGAACAGGGTTAAAAGCTCTGAAAAGTCCACTCTGCTGCTTTAAATATAATCGTATCTTTCTTAAATGTAATCGTATCTTTCTTAAATATAATCGTATCTTTCTTAAATATAGTCGTATACATTTCCAGGTGGGTGAGCTCGGTTGTTCTTAAAGTGTGAGTTTTGGGTCAGAGAATTTACATCATCTCAGCTTTTAAACGACAGAAACATCACAGCGATGACACAGAATCATACTTCTAGACTATTCCAGTGGTGACTTTGACTGATAAACTATAACAGGCCTAAAGAAACTGCAATTTAAAGGTGCACTATGTAACTTTACATTGAAACAGTTTTACCTGGAATGTTACACAGTGTGACTTTAAACATTTCTATTTTACATTTGTTGTACTGCTCTGAAAATGCAGCACAGACAGATTTAGATCTTATATGAATGAACCGTATGAGCTAATTATTCTGGATTGTTTGAGGAGACAGTGATTATCCTGAACCATCTGCTGTGATAGTAATAGTACACAGCACAGAGTAATAGTACACAGCACAGAGTAATAGTACACAGCACAGAGTAATAGTACACAGCACAGAGTAATAGTACACAGCACAGAGTAATAGTACACAGCACAGAGTAATAGTACACAGCACAGAGTAATAGTACACAACACAGAGTAACAGTACACAGCACAGAGTAATAGTACACAGCACAGAGTAATAGTACACAGCACAGAGTAATAGTACACAACACAGAGTAATAGTACCACAAAGCAGCACAGAGGATTTAACCAGCAACTCAACCAACAGCAGAGAAAAGGCTGATCTTAATGAGTATTACATAAAACACAGAGATACTGAGTCAGAAACATGTGAAGATGGTTTAAACTGTCAGAGAGTAAAGGCGACGCGCTTTAACTTGTAAATGTCTCGAGGCCAGAACAGAAAAAACAGACAAACCTGGAGCAGAAAATCAGCAGAAAATATCAAAGAAGACACAGTTTGACTGTTGGAGTCGTTATTGGATCTTTTTGGATTTTATACACATTAACTTGATTTTAAATGTTTCTTTTGGTTAGACAGTCGATATTTTAGGTTTAACACTTTTACACCATGAACAATCTCATCTATTTGTAACTTTACAGCAGAGGGGCCCAAACTTTTACATCGAGGGCCACATCTGAAAACAAGTGGAGCCACAGACGGTGATCAGAGCAGAGTCTTAAACACAGCGTCAGAGCTGATCATTTGGGCCGGTTCAGCACGAGCCTGAGGCCCAATACAAACTGGGCCGTGTTTGGACCCCGGACCATAGTTTGGACACCCCTGATTTACAGGTAGTGCCAGGTTTTATTGCACTGTTCTTTTTTTTAAACGTTACAAACAGCAGCACAACATCAGTGTCACAGAAACTCCTGTGCTGTGCTCAGGGCCTCACTGCCAGCTCAGGCCTGCACCACAAAATGTATAATACTCCCTACAATGGAAGCACAGTCAGGACTGGGCTGGAAACCACAACGACGTGAGGGTTTTTGTCCTGATAAACTTCAGACCTTCAGCTCTCAGGCTCCTATTATCACTATTGTATAACTGTGTTTATTGACTTTTGTCGTGTTTGTCTTTTATTGTGATGAACATTTTGTTGCATTAATGTTTGAAAAGTGCCCTGTAAGTGTCTCCTTCTGGTAAGTATCAGTATCGATGTTATAAATACAAAAGCTTTGGCTCCTTCGCTCCTAAAGCCCCAGTGACAATAAAAACTGAAGCTGGGGGGAATTTCCAGTAAACAGACAACACCAGGTCCCCACAAACACCGGCCCCAGTATAGCTCTCCTGTAATCCCCTGGCCTTTCCCCCGCATCCCCCATAAGCCTCCAAGTATTTATCCTGACGGCATCACACGAGAGGAGAGCAGAGCCAAAACAACGAGAAAACAACGGCGTTAGTGAGACTGGAGCATTTATGTAACAGTTTGAATTGTTCCACAAAGCAACAATCACCTGAAAACCAAACATTTAACAGAGACACAGCAGCAAAAACAGCTCGTCACTGTTCTGTCCTTGAGTTTCACACGGCTCCATCTGATGTGAATGACTTTGTAAAACCTTTATCTCCCGTTTTATTATTTTTTGACTAGTCTAGATCTACATATAAAAATAAAACTTCCTCCGCAGCGTAAGACGAGGCCAAACAGATGCAGGATCTTCATGATCCGTGGCTCCAGTTTCTGTCGCTGTGAGTCTGAGGTGAACTTCAGACAAAGACACTTTCATGTGTTTAACCTAAATACTGAACTTTATATTCACTGAATATCTCCCAGTGAGATACTTTACTCACAATCAAACAGAAAACAACACTTACGACGCTAGAAAAGTACAAGTTTAAAGTTCAGATGGTGCTGGCTAAAGTCACTCATACAAAAACTAAAAACACATGATAGTCGTCGATATTTTACACAAATTTACTATTGAACAATTGAGCAAAATCAGACTTTTCTCCGTCACTGGACCAACAGAATATTTGTGTTGAAAAGTACAAACTACTGTCTAAAAACCCGAGTTTGAATCGTGTTTGTTGAAATGATCAGAAATCGAGCTTCAAACTTTAAGACTGTGACCAAAACTAGAGCTAAGTACGACTTGATTTTTTATCAGGCAAATTACACATTTCGATTCCGTCATGGACAAAATCATCACTGTTTTTTGTGAATCTCAGTCATTTTTGTGACGGTTTGTGACTTAATACAGATAAAGAGCATTTACCCCTGAACTGTCTCGTCACATTAACTGCAGCATAATAATAATGTAAAATAAACTTTTGACACAGAACCAGGTGTTTGCCAGAGGTTTTGTATCACTCTCTTAAACTAATGCACTTTATCTGCATATTTGGGGTTTTTTCTCTTGTTTTTTCTAGATGTGAAGCTGAAGTTTGATTTAAAAGTGTTTTATAAATAAAACTGAAATGAATCCAGGCCATAAACTCTCTTAGAACTGTTTGGTTTTACTTTCATAATGTAAATTCTAACACTGGACTTGCTGCTGGGACTCGATTCGTGTCATAATGGATCATGTGGTAGTTGTGAGATAATGTGATTGTGTTGCCAGATAAAAAAACCTCCTCTCTCCTCTCGCTCGGTTTAATTGCTGCACCTATTGTCTCCCACGATCGAATCAAATGTTGCCTGGCAAGTAATTAGTTTAGAGCCACAGTTGTGATGAAATAATTCACTGTGTTCACGGAGCACAGAGCTCGTTTCCTGTTAGTGAATCTATAAAGTATCTATAAAGTATCTATAAAGTATCTATAAAGTATCTATAAAGTATCTATAAAGTATCTATAAAGTATCTATAGTCTGTATAATTAACTATAACATAAATAAGTTTAATCTACAGAGATGTTGCTCTGGAGACGACGCCTCTGTGTGAAATAAAACTATCACTTATTTTATCTTTAGCCTGGACAAAATGGGGGAAAAAATGATGAAATGTACCAGAAAAAGACTAAATCAGGGCTAAAATAAATGTAAAAAGTGACTGATTTCACATTTTTAAACTTAAACTTATATAAGTTTTAAAATAATTCTGACATAATGTAAATGTAACATTCTGACACAGGAGGCATGAAGATTATTACTGCTGCTTGAGGTGATACTTTAAGATTTACAAACTGAAAAAATAGAATATTTTGGTTTAAACTGTTAGTTGCATTTAATCCTCATGCTTCTACGAGGGGGTCGGTTGTCGGGCTCAGGGGGTCGGTTGTCGGGCTCAGGGGGTCGGTTGTCGGGGGGTCGGTTGTCGGGCTGAGGGGGTCGGTTGTCGGTGTGTTGGTTGAGGACACATGTTTTCACTTTATTCCTGAGGGGATGATCTTGAGCTGTTCCTTGGCAACAACTGGTGCTGCAAAAATAATCCTGGTCATTTTATTAGTCGTGAGACGACCTGATGCAGACGACCTGACGTGAGACGACCTGACGCAGACGACCCGACGCAGACGACCCGATGCAGACGACCCGACGCAGACGACCCGATGCAGACGACCTGATGTGAGGTGACCTGATGTGAGGTGACCTGACGCAGACGACCTGACGTGAGACGACCTGATGCAGACGACCCGACGCAGACGACCCGACGCAGACGACCCGACGCAGACGACCTGATGCAGACGACCTGATGTGAGGTGACCTGATGTGAGGTGACCTGATGCAGACGACCCGACGCAGACGACCTGACGCAGATGAACTGACGCAGACGACCTGATGCAGACGACCTGACGCAGACGACATGACGCAGACGAACTGATGCAGACGACCTGACGCAGACGACTGACGCAGACGACCTGACGCAGACGACCTGACGCAGACGACTGATGCAGACGACCCGACGCAGACGACCCGACGCAGACGACCTGATGCAGACGACCTGATGTGAGGTGACCTGATGTGAGGTGACCTGACGCAGACGACCCGACGCAGACGACCTGACGCAGACGACCTGATGCAGACGACCCGACGCAGACGACCCGACGCAGACGACCTGATGCAGACGACCTGATGTGTGGTGACCTGATGCAGACGACCCGACGCAGACGACCTGACGCAGATGAACTGACGCAGACGACCTGATGCAGACGACCTGACGCAGACGACATGACGCAGACGAACTGATGCAGACGACCTGACGCAGACGACCTGACGCAGACGACCTGACCTGACGCAGACGACCTGATGCAGACGACCCGACGCAGACGACCCGACGCAGACGACCTGATGCAGACGACCTGATGTGAGGTGACCTGATGTGAGGTGACCTGACGCAGACGACCCGACGCAGACGACCTGACGCAGATGAACTGACGCAGACGACCTGATGCAGACGACCTGACGCAGACGACATGACGCAGACGACCTGATGCAGACGACCCGACGCAGACGACCTGACGCAGACGACCTGATGCAGACGACCTGACGCAGACGACCTGACGCAGACGACCTGACGCAGACGACCTGATGCAGACGACCCGACGCAGACGACCCGACGCAGACGACCTGATGCAGACGACCTGATGTGAGGTGACCTGATGTGAGGTGACCTGATGCAGACGACCCGACGCAGACGACCCGACGCAGACGACATGACGCAGACGACCTGATGCAGACGACCTGACGCAGACGACATGACGCAGACGAACTGATGCAGACGACCCGACGCAGACGACCCGACGCAGACGACATGACGCAGACGACCTGATGCAGACGACCCGACGCAGACGACCCGACCAGACCGACGCAGACGACCTGACGCAGACGACCTGACGCAGACGACCTGACGCAGGACGACCTGACGCAGACGACCTGACGCAGAGACAGATGACATGACGCAGACGACCTGACGCAGACGAACTGACGCAGACGACCTGACGCAGACGACCTGACGCAGACGACCTGACGCAGACGACCTGACGCAGACGACATGACGCAGACGACCTGACGCAGACGAACTGACGCAGACGACCTGACGCAGACGACATGACGCAGACGACCTGACGCAGACGAACTGACGCAGACGACCTGACGCAGACGACCTGACGCAGACGACCTGATGCAGACGACGACTTGGTCTATTGCCCAACACTCAGTGAAAATGTGATAAAGTCTTTAAAATGACTTGAAGAATAAACAGTATTTGAAGTGTCTGGTTTTACACTTAATCTACAAACTCTTGACCTGGAGCTTCACCTCTGATTTAAGAAGGAAACTCGAGTCATTTTTAACAAACTTCACTGATAATAACACCATAATTATCCTTAATAAAGTGGTTTTCATCACTTATGTCCATATTGTGTCTTAAGTTTAGTCAGAATTCTATGATATTTTATCCTTCATATTTGTTATTTTACATTTTGTTCCTGTTTTTTTAATCTTGAAAATAGAAACACAGATTTATCTTCTGTGATAATAATAATGTAAAGTCATTATAAAAGATTCTGAGTCGTACAGAAGCTCACACAGTTTAAAACATGTAGATTTTCTCTGAATATGTGACTATTTGCTGAAGTTGAGGCGTAAAGACTCGTCCTGCTGTGTCCAGGCGTCTCACTGGACGGATTGTTCTGGTCAGCAGCTCACGAGGCTCCACTTTATTAATCCTCTGGGCAAATCTGCATCAGGCCGAACTAAACTGCTCCTGAAATGTTCTCGTGCAATAAAAACACAAACTTAACACATCTGAGCCTCGTTTACAGTTTATCAAATGTAAAATGTGACTTGAGGCAGGTTTTATTCAGAATTGTTTAGGTTTTGTCTTTTATTTTGACGAGGAGACACACACATTTCCTGTTTTATTTCACTGAACTTACTGCACCAAAAAGTATCGTGATAAATGTTATGGTAATAGTAAAAGATTTATCACATGTCACATCTTTCCTCAGAGGGAGCAGCTCTGAAACAGCTTCAATCACAGTGTCTCACACATTTACACATGGTTTTTTTACAGAACTTGTTTAAAACATTTCCACCAGTGAATTGTACCAAATCCCAGTCTCATGTTGTGGAGGATAAGTGCAGATCTTTGGAGAAAACAGGTGAGAAAGTCCAGAGTGTCACGGTTTAGTCAGTTTGTCCCCTGCAAATCATTAATCCAGAGGGTACAGTACCTTTGCTGCGTGTCCCGCTGGGACTGTCCCGCTCTGATTGTCCCGGACGGGCTCCAGAGAGATGCTGGGACACAGAAGTAGGCCCGGGACAGTCGATGCTCCCTCCCCCGCTGATCCACAGGAACCAGCCCGATGTCAGAGCAGAAAAGCAGTTCACACAGTGTCTGATCCGCGGGCAGCAGAATCATAAAGGTTTGTCTTGAATCATAAAGGTCTTTAAAACGCGCTCGGACTCGGACTCCTCGGACTCCTCGGACTCTCTGACTCCTCTGCGCTTCTGTCTCTTCCTGGATGTCAGCGGTTGGTTTGCAGAAGTAGGACCCAGACGTCAGGCTCCCGGATTTAAATACTGGGCTGGCTGCTCCACACCACGTGGCAGGAAGTGGGAGGGGCTTGTGGAAAAACACGTCTCTCTCTATTGTGCAGCAGAAAGAAGCTCCGCCCCCTGCCTCTCCTCCTCCTCCTCCTCCTCCTCCTCCTCCTCCTCCTGCTCCTCCTCCTGCTCCTCCTCCTCTTCCTCCTGACACAACAGACAAACTGAGGACTGTGTTTCACTGAGATGTTCGTGCATCATGATGTATTTGATGAAGAAAAAAGAGGATGTCAGGGCAAAAATCGATGTCGTTTTGTGACCAAACTCTGGCAACTTCTTAGAGGAAGGTTTAACTGGACAATGTGAATGAAACAAAATGAAGCTTTTCACTTCGTTTGGCCGTGATGTGAGTAAAATGTGACATTGTGACAGAGTCGGTGGATTGAGTCTGGTTCAGTATCTGACTGTGAGGCTCAGTCTCTCAGGCCCCAGTAAAACTGAAGAGTTTAATGTAAAAGACACATTTAACAGGGACAGTAAAAAGAATGTTCACCTTAACTGTGAATCAGTCCTGTGTTTGTCTTTTGGTCCTGGTTTAGTCTTTGGTTTAGTATTTGTTCTCTCTAATTCATGGTGTAATTAGTCAAATATCTTGTTTTCTGCATGTACATTTTTGGAGGGTCTGTAGATTTTCCACATAACTCTACGACTCGACTCACATTATATAGTTTTTCTTGGTGATTTACTGGTGACTTCCTCAAGAACGAACAGACACTATGTGATAATCCAAACACTTCCTCTGTCACATGATGCTGCTTCATCTGCACATCCGTCACCTCCGCTTCACTCAAAAGAAGAAACACACAAAAAGAGCAGCGGCTGTAGCATTTTGACACGAGTGTTTGATAAAAGACGAGGCCTCTGACCTTTGACCTTTGGACCCTGTAGAAACAAACTACTGTGAAATGGTCCAGAGAAGATGTAAAAATGACACTTTTAAGGACAGAGTGTGTGTGGTGTTCCTTTCAGTTATTTCTTCAAATTCACAGTATTTGTAGCATTTGCTTTTTTGATACAGATTTTGTCGTTTTGGTTGGTTCTAAATATTAAACAAAACATCGAGTTTCAGACACATGTTTCTTTATTGACTCAGGTCAAGGTTTCGTTTAGAAAAGTCTTGTGCAACTCAAAAAAAAACTCCTGGTTTTGGTCCTAAACACGTGTGTTACTGTGTGTTATTGTGTGTTATTGTGTGTTATTGTGTGTTACTGTGTGTTACTGTGTGTTTTTGTGTGTTATTGTGTGTTATTGTGTGTTATTGTGTGTTATTGTGTGTTATTGTGTGTTATTGTGTGTTATTGTGTGTTTTTGTGTGTTATTGTGTGTTATTGTGTGTTATTGTGTGTGTTTTTTGTTGTGTATTATTGTGTGTGTGTTATTGTGTGTTATTGTGTGTTATTGTGTGTTATTGTGTGTGTGTGTTATTGTGTGTTTTTGTTTTGTGTGTTTTGTGTGTGTTATTGTGTGTTATTGTGTGTTATTGTGTGTTATTGTGTGTTATTGTGTGTTTTATTGTGTTTTGTGTGTTATTGTGTGTTATTGTGTGTTATTGTGTGTTATTGTGTGTTACTGTGTGTTACTGTTTCACTCTGTGGAAGTTTCTCAGGAGGATTCTCTGAACCATCAGGAGGAAAAGCTGCTCCACGCTGCTGTATTTGAGTCTGATTTATTCTCAAAACACGGCGTAAAAACAAAGTGTTTTGCTCGTGGGAGAGTGGAGGGTTCTACCTCCTCCCCCACACGACCCTTCAGACCCTGATAACGAGTCACGGCCCCACACGTCTGGGGCCCGCTGTCCGGGGGCCTCATCACATCTGACTGTGGCAAAAAGAAACGTGTTCACCAGAAACACACCACAGGGAGTATATGGAGTATACAGAGTACACGGAGTACACAGGGAGTACACGGGGAGTATACAGAGTACACGGGGAGTATACAGAGTACACGGAGTACACAGGGAGTATACAGAGTACACGGAGTACACAGGGAGTACACGGAGTACACAGAGTACACAGAGTACACGGAGTACACGGGGAGTACACAGAGTACACGGAGTACACAGAGTACACGGAGTACACGGGGAGTACACAGAGTACACGGGGAGTACACAGACTACACTGATATATGACTCCACAGGTCAGAGGTCAGGGGTCATAAAAATAAAGACTGGACTCTACACATAATGTTCAAAGAAAAAATTAGGGACAATAAAGTTACTTTTCCATTGAATATAAACTGTGTCATTTTTGCTGCTCGTCTCTGCAGATGTCAGGACTTTTCCCTGGAAAGTTCCACAAAACAAGATTAAACTTAATCATCTCCATGGAGAAAACAACCATCAAAGTGACAGGTTTGTATAAATGTTTTAATCACACTGTGGAACAATAAATGGAGAAATAGTTTGTTCTACCTGTGCATCTTTTTAAACGCTCCAACACAAATATGGAGATCACTTTATGCACAAAACATCAGCAGATCAGACCAACACAAACACAAGTCCATTCATAAAGTCATTTCACCCAATAACTGAGCACCTGCAGGTACTCCTTATGACAGAAAAAAGCACTGAGCACCTGCAGGTACTCCTTATGACAGAATCAAAGCACTGAGCACCTGCAGGTACTCTTTATGACAGAAAAAAGCACTGAGCACCTGCAGGTACTCCTTATGACAGAATCAAAGCACTGAGCACCTGCAGGTACTCTTTATGACAGAATCAAAGCACTGAGCACCTGCAGGTACTCCTTATAACAGAAAAAAAGCACTGAGCACCTGCAGGTACTCCTTATGACAGAATCAAAGCACTGAGCACCTGCAGGTACTCTTTATGACAGAATCAAAGCACTGAGCACCTGCAGGTACTCCTTATGACAGAATCAAAGCACTGAGCACCTGCAGGTACTCCTTATGACAGAAAAAAAGCACTGAGCACCTGCAGGTACTCCTTATAACAGAAAAAAAAGCACTGAGCACCTGCAGGTACTCTTTATGACAGAAAAAAAGCACTGAGCACCCGCAGGTACTCTTTATGACAGAATAAAAGCACTGAGTACCTGCAGGTACTCCTTATAACAGAATAAAGCACTGAGCACCTGCAGGTACTCTTTATGACAGGGCGTAGTACGACTATGATAACAATGACAGATAAGACACTGTGCTTATCTCTCTGCACTTATGCAATACTCTGGATTTTCCAAAACACTGTGGTAAATGGTGTAAGAGGCTTTGTCTTAAAGGAACTGTACACAAGATAAATCCTATGATTTCAAATTCTCCAAACCAACTTTGTCCCCAGAGATGAGACAGACATTTCACATCAAATCTGGTTTTACTGATAATTGTTGTAATTCTGATGTTTTGTTAGATTCAGAAACTCTGGACGTGATCGTCACGTTGTTATGTTACAGTTTGGTTTTTAGTTTCTCAAGACTTTTACACAATGATAAAGTAAAAAGATCCTTACAGAGTCTCACATTTGAGTTGCCAACTTCAATGTTAAAATGAAGTTTAAACCTAGAACAAGTGTCTCTGATGTGAATCCTCTGGACTAAGCCCAGCACCTGCAGCTGATCGTGAATCAGCCTCTGCTGCAGCGGAAGCTCCGCCTCCTGAGGAAACGTGTCTGTGTGAGCAGGTCAGCGCAGGTTCAGCTGTGACTGTTGTACTTTTTAAAACTGGAAGAGCTACATACACTTCTAATGTATTATACTACATCAAAATATAATACTAAAATATACTTTTACAGTAAACTTTGAATGTAATTATCTGTGTACTTATCCTGACTCCTGGGTCTCTCCTGGTGCAGGAGGCATTCTGAGGACGTTTTACCAATTTATTGTTTTGAGTTGTTTATTGCTATGGTAACAACATCACAGCCCCCTGAACCACAAATATCTGCATGAATCTGGAATATTAAACTCCCTGAGTTTTACCTACGACTGGAGGAATAGTTTTTGGAACAATCAGACCAAAGACTTTATATCTCAGAGAAAGCAGCAATAAAAATAAAAATGTGCTCAAATAAAAGATATAGAGTTATATTTTAACATACAATTTTATCTTTTTTATAATATATGCAAAGAAAAATATACATATAAAAAAATAAATCTCATAAATACTCTACTAGTTCACACTATACACTACTGTACTCTGACCAGTCAGCTGATAGAAACATAGATCTGACCCTGAACTATTAAAGTCCCAGTACGACCCTGTAACTTCAGACAGTTCTGAGGACTTCAGCGTCTCTGTTACACCGAGCACAGGGACGACGGAGGCAGAGGCTCAGAGGTTTGTGCTGGTGCAAAATAAAGTCCAGAGGACAAAAATGTGCATGTCCACCTGAACGAAGCAGAGAAGAGCCGAGGCCACACACTGTGAACATGAGTAACGCTGGTAAAAGTCAGTGGAGCTTCAAGGACATAAAGCAACATAAAACATGTTTAATATTGATCTGGTATTGGGAGATGCTTAAAGACAAAGTATTAATATCTACATCAAACTGACTGTACTGGTCCATCTATAAAAGTAATATACAGTGAACAGACGTGCAGGTATAAAAACTGCAGATATTTGAGAGATTTGAATGTTTAAGATCAGATAATACAAACTACAGCAGAGAGTGAGGTGTGTTTCTGTTCTTCTGGCACTAGGGGCAGTACAGTTTGATATTCAGGGATAATACCAACACAACTGAAGAAATGCTACTTTTTGCTCTTTTTTCCTGCCTTGACAAACCTGTGGTGCTATGTTATTGTCATATTCAAAAGAATTAAGGTGGAAAGTTCTTTACCACACTTCTGTCTCTGTGAGTTTCTGAGACGATTTTCAGTTTTTTTTTCAGTCAGACAAGAAGCCAGATGCACTGTGACCACAGAATAACTGATGTTTCATTTTGATTTCATTTATGTTAAGAATTTCCAAGAAAAATGTTCCTTGGACTGAGCAACAATATCAACTTTAAACGTCATATATCAGAGGATTAAAACATGTAAAACACAGATACATCTAATAATATCTCCATCCATCCGTCTGGGACTGAAAGTGACTAAACTCTACTTCATTTTATGCCATTTCTATCATAAATCAAAAAGCATTTGTGCAACTATAAACAAGAGACAGCAGGAGACTTTCACCAAACCCAGTCAGTCTGAAAGCAGCAAAGATGAAGCTTAATCAGATCATCCTTTCAGTCCTCGGAGGTTTGAATGAATAGAGCAGTTTTCTCTTTGACAGATGCCAGATGTTACATTTCACAGCACGGACTGGTTTGGTCTGTGAAAGACCGAAAAACACGAGCTCACGTAGAGCAGGAGAGAAGAGGACCAGGAGAGGAGAGGGCCAGGAGAGAACAGGACCAGGAGAGAAGAAGACCAGGAGAGAAGAAGACCAGGAGAGAACAGGACCAGGAGAGAAGAAGACCAGGGAGAGAGGACCAGGAGAGAACAGGACCAGGAGAGAACAGGACCAGGAGAGAACAGGACCAGGAGAGAAGAGGACCAGGAGAGAAGAGGACCAGGAGAGAAGAGGACCAGGAGAGAAGAGGACCAGGAGAGAAGAGGACCAGGAGAGAAGAGGACCAGGAGAGAAGAGGACCAGGAGAGAAGAGGACCAGGAGAGAAGAGGACCAGGAGAGAAGAGGACCAGGAGAGCACAGGACCAGGAGAGCAGAGGACAGGAGAGAGAGGACCAGGAGAGAAAGGACCAGGAGATCAGAATCAGGAAGAAGTTTTATTGATTTTCCGTGAGCAGAGCTCACAGACTAGGAACTTACTTCGGTGATAAAGTGCGACAGGAACACACAGGAAAAAAACCACACTAAATAAATACAAGGAAGGGCATGCAGGAGGTAGAAATATATACACCATTAGAAATAGGACCAGGAGAGCACAAAAACAGGACCAACAGTGCAACATGGGTTATTAAAGTGACCAGTGTTATGAAATGTCCAGGTTAGTGCAGGGACCAGGAGTGTTCATGAGAGGAAACAGCAGAGAAGGGGAAGAAACTGTTTCTTGTGACGAGAGGTTCTGGTCCTGATGGACCGTAGCCTCCTGCCAGAGGGAAGTGGCTCAAATAGTCCATGTCCAGGAGAGAGAGAGTGTCAGCTGCTATACGACCTGCTCGCCCCCGAGTCCTGGAGGCGTACAGGTCCTGGAGAGATGGAAGGCTGGAGAGAAATCACCTTCTCAGCAGAGCGCACAATGCGCTGCAGTCTCTGTCTGTCCCTGGCAGTGGCCCCAGCGAACACACAGTGAGAGGAGGAGGTGAGGATGGACTCAATGATGGCCGTGTAGAACTGCACCATCATCTGGACCGGCAGCTTGGCTTTTCTCAGCTGCCGCAGGAAGACATCCTCTGCTGGGCTTTCTTGATGAGGGAGCTGATGGTCGGCTCCCACTTGAGGACCAGGAGAGAAGGTGCCCAGGAAGCGGAAGAGAGACCACGGAGTGATGGGGGAGTCAGTCAAGGAGAGGGGGAGGAGGGGGGCTGTGACTTTCCTGAAGAGAAGAGGACCAGGAGAGAAGAGAGGACAGGAGAGAGAACAGGACCAGGAGAGAAGAGGACCAGGAGAGAAGAGGACCAGGAGAGAAGAGGACCAGGAGAGAAGAGGACCAGGAGAGAACAGGACCAGGAGAGAAGAGGACCAGGAGAGAACAGGACCAGGAGAGAAGAGGACCAGGAGAGAAGAGGACCAGGAGAGAAGAGGACCAGGAGAGAAGAGGACCAGGAGAGAAGAGGACCAGGAGAGAAGAGGACCAGGAGAGGACCAGGAGAGAAGAGGACCAGGAGAGAGAACAGGACCAGGAGAGAAGAGGACCAGGAGAGCAGAGGACCAGGAGAGAAGAGGACCAGGAGAGAAGAGGACCAGAGAGAAGAGGACCAGGAGAGAACAGGACCAGAGAGAAGAGGACCAGGAGAGAACAGGACCAGGAGAGAAGAGGACCAGGAGAGAAGAGGACCAGGAGAGAAGAGGACCAGGAGAGCAAGAGGACCAGGAGAGAAGAGGACCAGGAGAGAAGAGGACCAGGAGAGCACAGGACCAGGAGAGAAGGGGACCAGGAGAGAAGAGGACCAGGAGAGAAGAGGACCAGGAGAGAAGAGGACCAGGAGAGAAGAGGACCAGGAGAGAAGAGGACCAGGAGAGCACAGGACCAGAGAGAGGAGAAGAGGACCAGGAGAGAAGAGGACCAGGAGAGAAGAGGACCAGAGAGAAGAGGACCAGGAGAGAAGAGGACCAGGAGAGAAGAGGACCAGGAGAGACAGGACCAGGAGAGAAGAGGACCAGGAGAGAAGAGGACCAGAGAGAGGAAGGAGGACCAGGAGAGAAGAGGGACCAGGAGAGAAGAGGACCAGGAGAGAGCACAGGACCAGAGAAGAGGACCAGGAGAGCACAGGACCAGGAGAGAAGAGACCAGGAGAGAAGAGGACCAGGAGAGAAGAGGACCAGGAGAGAAGAGGACCAGGAGAGAAGAGGACCAGGAGAGAAGAGGACCAGGAGAGAAGAGGACCAGGAGAGAAGAGGACCAGGAGAGAGAGGAGGACCAGGAGAGAAGAGGACCAGGAGAGAAGAGAGACCAGGAGAGAAGAGGACCAGGAGAGAAAGAGGACCAGGAGAGAGAGACCAGGACCAGGAGAGAAGAGGACCAGGAGAGAACAGGACCAGGAGAGAAGAGGACCAGGAGAGAAGAGGACCAGGAGAGAAGAGGACCAGGAGAGAAGAGGACCAGGAGAGAAGAGGACCAGGAGAGAAGAGGACCAGGAGAGAAGAGGACCAGGAGAGAAGAGGACCAGGAGAGAAGAGGACCAGGAGAGAACAGGACCAGGAGAGAAGAGGACCAGGAGAGAAGAGGACCAGGAGAGAAGAGGACCAGGAGAGAAGAGGACAGGAGAGAAGAGGACCAGAGAGAGAAGAGGACCAGGAGAGAACAGGACCAGGAGAGAGAGAGGACCAGGAGAGCAGGACAGGACCAGGAGAGAACAGGACCAGTGAGAGAAGAGGACCAGGAGAGAGAACAGGACCAGGAGAGAAGAGGACCAGGAGAGAAAGAGGACCAGGAGAGAAGGACCACCAGGACCAGGAGCACAGGACCCAGAAGAGAGACAGGACCAGGAGAGCACAGGACCAGGAGAGAAGAGGACCAGGAGAGAAGAGGACCAGGAGAGGACAGGACCAGGAGAGCACAGGACCAGGAGAGAAGAGGACCAGGAGAGAAGAGGACCAGGAGAGCACAGGACCAGGAGAGAACAGGACCAGGAGAGAAGAGGACCAGGAGAGAGAAGAGGACCAGAGAGAACAGGACCAGGAGAGAAGAGGACCAGGAGAGAGACCAGGACCAGAGGAGAGCACAGGACCAGGAGAGAAGAGGACCAGGAGAGAACAGGACCAGGAGAGAGAGGACCAGGAGACCACCAGGAGAGAAGAGGACCAGGGAGAGAAGAGGACCAGGAGAGAGAGGACCAGGAGAGAGACAGGACCAGGAGAGAAGAGGACCAGGGAGAGAGAGGAAGAGGACCAGGAGAGAGAGAAGAGGACCAGGAGAGAGAGGACCAGGAGAGAAGAGGACCAGGAGAGAAGAGGACCAGGAGAGAAGAGGACCAGGAGAGAAGAGGACCAGGAGAGAAGAGGACCAGGAGAGAAGAGGACCAGGAGAGAGAGGACCAGGAGAGAAGAGGACCAGGAGAGAAGAGGACCAGGAGAGAAGAGAGGACCAGGAGAGAAGAGGACCAGGAGAGAACAGGACCAGGAGAGAAGAGGACCAGGAGAGAAGACCAGGGACCAGGAGAGAAGAGGACCAGGAGAAGAGAAGAGAGGACCAGGAGAGAACAGGACCAGGAGAGAAGAGGACCAGGAGAGAAGAGGACCAGGAGAGAACAGGACCAGGAGAGAAGAGGACCAGGAGAGCACAGGACCAGGAGAGCAGAGGACCAGGAGAGAAGAGGACCAGGAGAGAACAGGACCAGGAGAGCACAGGACCAGGAGAGGACAGGACCAGAGAGAGCACAGGACCAGGGAGAGAAGAGGACCAGAGAGAGAAGAGGACCAGGAGAGCACAGGACAAGGACCAGGAGAGAGAGGACCAGGAGAGAAGGGACCAGGAGAGAAGAGGAGGAGAGGAGGAGAGACAGGACCAGGAGAGAAGAGGACCAGGAGAGCAGAGGACCAGGAGAGCACAGGACCAGGAGAGAAGAGGACCAGGAGAGAAGAGGACCAGGAGAGAAGAGGACCAGGAGAGAAGAGGACCAGGAGAGAAGAGGACCAGAGAGAAGAGGACACCAGAGAGAACAGGACCAGGAGAGAAGAGGACCAGGAGAGCACAGGACCAGGAGAGAAGAGGACCAGGAGAGAACAGACCAGAGAGAGCACAGGACCAGGAGAGAAGAGGAACCAGGAGAGAAGAGGACCAGGAGAGCACAGGACCAGAGAGAGGACAGGAGACAGGACCAGGAGAGAACAGGAACCAGGAGAGAACAGGACCAGGAGAGCACAGGACCAGGAGAGGACAGGACCAGGACCAGGAGAGAACAGGACCAGGAGAGAAGAGGACCAGGAGAGAACAGGACCAGGAGAGCACAGGACTCAGTCGAGCGGATAATCGAGAGCTTTAAATGACGCATCGATGGAGAGAGCCCTAAGTTATTTATTACTGCAGCACGAAAGGCCTCAGCAAATAAGAAATGTCCAGAAGAACGACGCCAGACGTCTTCTGCAGCGAGTACTGAACATTTATCCAGAGAAATACTCAACATTTATCTGAATTTAACCAGACAAATACTGAACATTTAACCACAGAAATACTGAACATTTAACCACAGAAATACTCAACATTTATCTGAGTTTAACCAGACACATACTGAACATTTAACCAGCGAAATACTCAACATTTAACCACAGAAATACTCAACATTTATCCACAGAAATACTGAACAATTAACCACAGAAATACTGAACATTTAACCAGACAAATACTGAACATTTAACCAGAGAAATACTGAACATTTAACCAGAGAAATACTGAACATTTAACCAGAGAAATACTGAACATTTATCTGAGTTTAACCACAAAATACTTTCAGGCCATGGAGAAACACTCAAAGTTACTACTGTGGGTTTTGACAAAAAGCATCTTAAATTAACTTAAATCAAGAAAACCGACACAATCAATGAGAAAGAAAGAGGAAAATACTTGTGAAACTGGACCTTGATGTGCACAGGCTCATAAAAAACTCATTCTCCTACAGAAAGGACAGAATCAACCTTCAAATTCAGCAGAAAAACAGCGAGAATTTCACATAATTTCACATCATTTCACATCATTTCTCACAGCACAAGACCATGGCACGACTCAAACCCTCAACACTTTCATAAATATTTAGATCTGGAGACCCAAAAATGGAAGTCAGAAGTGAACCTCTGCACAGCCTGAGAAAGAAGATGTGGAAATAAAAACTATGTCACATTTTGAGAGTTTTCTTACTGCAATAGTAACAGCCCAAGCATCACTTAAAGCATCACACTGAAATCTTCTGCTCTGAGTCTAAAACACAGTGTGTAAACCTCCACACGGCCCTGTACTCACCAGGCTCTGTGGGCATCTGCAGACTGGCTCTCTTGCGAAAAGGGAATGTTGCATTAGTCTTTTCCTGTCCATTAGTGGAGCTGGAGGAAGTGGAGGATGACATCGTGTCTTCTGGGTCTTGTCTTCTGGAGCAGAAGCTGTGAGCCGTCGGTACTGTCCCAGAGAAGGACAGAGGAGCTCCTCTCAGCCCAGAGCGGTGCAGTGTGGTCGGACAGTAGGGCACAGCACATCCTGGACCAACAGGGACTCGTGCACACAGCTGGCCCCTCCTCCCATCAGGCAGCAGGGCAGAGCGTGTGCTGTGGTGTGATAAGCTGACGGGAAATCCTCCACATACTGCTCCACCACTGGGGGCTAGTCTCCTCCATCGGAACAACCAGGGTGAAAGTTTCCACAAGTGAAAGTCTGAAGAGCAGCCACACTGAAGAGCAAAGTGTGTGAGCAGCATGAGTCCACAGAGCCTCTGCACACCAGCTCAGAGGAAGCTGAAGGACAAAAGTAGTTTCCACTGCTCTAAAAATAGCTTCTAGACACACCAGATATCGTGAGAATGTGTAATGAAGCACACACAAACAGCAGAGTGTCCAGATGAGACACAAGTGACAGAAAGAAGCAAAGAACCAGCTCTGCACAGGTCCAGGCTTAAGCAGAACAAGAGACAAGAGGCAGAAAGAGCCAACACACGTCACAGGACTGAACTTTTATCATGACAAAGATGGAGGAAATCTTTCTACTTTTCAGATCATTTTGAGTTTGAAGGTAAAACATAAATGAACAACCAAAAGTACAACAACAATCTCAGTAATAACATAAATAATAACAGTCTATGTTACACATTTACACATTTACCATCATGACAAACTCTGTAAAAGTCAAGTATAACACAACAGTTTTACACAAAGCCTGAAGAACCTAGTGAACATCGCCCCCCAGTGGTCACATGATTTGAGCTTTTTCCACATGAAAATCTCTCAGTATTAAATCTGAATCTAGAACCTTTTTACTCATAAAAACACGACATTAGGAAGGATTTTGAGGCCTAATGATTGTTGGTTTTCTAAATCAACTTATTATTCTTTCAAAGTGCATGTCCTGCAGTTCATGACGAGCCGAACTGTAAATGTGTGTGTTTGAGTGATTATAAAAACTGACTTATAGTTTCACAAATACTTGGTTTGTGTCTCTCAGAGTTTATCTACAGTATTACATGTTTGTATCGAGTGAACTCACCTCCGGACATGTCTCTCTGGATCAGGATCAGCTTCAGAAGAACAAAAGACCAGGAGAAATCTGCCCCAAACCAGAGAATAAGATGAAAACAGAGTCACTTTTTACTCCAGTTTTACAAACGCTTCTTTGTTTCTTTACAGGTGGGTTTGACTCGACCAGCAGCAAATATCACGTGATGTTTATAGAAAACAAGTCCAGCAAACACAGAATATTATCAACAACTGTCGTCTTTCTGTGTCTAACTCACAGAGTGTAGTTCAGACATTATCAGGAACAGAGGCTGTAAAGAACAGAGACAGAGACGGAGACGGAGACGGAGACAGAGAGACAGAGACAGAGACAGAGACAGACACAGAGAGACAGAGACAGAGACAGACTGAGAGACAGAGACAGAGAGAGAGAGACTGAGACAGAGAGACAGAGACAGAGACAGAGAGAGACTGAGACAGAGACAGAGACAGAGACAGAGAGAGAGAGACAGAGACAGAGACAGAGACAGAGACAGAGACAGAGACAGAGAGAGACAGAGACAGAGACAGAGACAGAGACAGAGACTGAGACAGAGACAGAGACAGAGACAGAGACAGAGACTGAGACTGAGAGAGACAGAGACTGAGACTGAGACTGAGACAGAGACTGAGACAGAGACTGAGACTGAGACTGAGACACAGGGACAGACACTGAGACAGAGACAGAGACTGACAGAGACAAACACAGAGTTTGAGGAAGAGCAGGTGAAGACAAAGGGACCTGCTCCTGTGGGACTGATCTGGAGACTTAAACTCAGCAGATACGATTAACCTACGATTTATGTGACTTTATTTAGAGCAAATACTGCAGTAAATCAACCTGTGATTAAGAGTAAAGTCCATCCTGTGTGGACTTTATGTGAGACAGTGTAATACTGAAGAAACCACGAGGCCAAGGTCCTGTCTCCACGTTCAGTCTAAACCAAGACTAAACCAGATCAAAATATGCTTTAAACATGGAGGGAACCAGGTGGAATATCAGTAACTTTAAATCACCAGCTCCACTTCAGACCTCGTGGACCCTCTGGCACTAAACATGGAAAAAATCACTTTTTCTAACCTAAATCAACCCAGTGAGTCTATGTGACGTCTGCAGAGCCACAGGGACAGTCCAGAGAGATGCACGTGGACCTAAAACATATAAATACATTTAAACTGGAGATAAACAGGCTGGTGTTAGCCAGTGAAGGAGGAGTAGGGAGGGTTTCTTTCTCAGGCGCCTCCTCCCACCCACAGGACACAAAGAAATGTCACTAGGTAATAATTGCCATGGGGATGTCATGAAACCAGAAAGGCCGGGGGCGTTTGATGGAGGTCCGTCTCTGGGTGTGAGGCCTGTGGAAAACAAGAGGTTTTGTGACCGTCCTGTTTTAAACACAACACAACACTACGATAGAGCATCATCAACATGACTCTGTTAACTTATAAACATAGAAACCTTTTATTTCCACATAGCGCACTGGTTCTGCACACATTCATCTTTAAAGTACAATGGAAGTCACTCTTTACTCTGAGCACGGCGTGCAAAACAAGAGAAATCCTAACACAAACATTCAAGATTATTCACAGTATTATTTAGACAAATGACAAAAAATATCAAGATCATTTCAGTTTTTGTATCCAAAATTTACTGAACTGTAGATAAAAATAGCTTTAAAACCCTGTTTCCATGGTAAAAATCCTTTCAGTCAAACATGTCCATTTCACTTAAATGATGCAGTTTTTTGTATAAATGCAGAGGCCTGTGAGTGAAAGACTCTCAGAAGCACAGAAAACCACTTTAAACCAACGTTACAGACTGCAAGTCAACTGCTGTTAGAAAACAATACTGAACAGATCCAAACTAAAACCTAAGAGGCACATGAACTCTGAGGTGACCCAATACTCACAAGAAAAGGTACAATGAACCAAACCACATATGGACTGAAGAACATCCTGATACTGCATCTTTCACTCTCAGAAATGATCAGAACAGAGTCAGAAGAACTGACCCAAAGCTGTGACTCCGTCAGATCAGATTTATCATTTATAATTCTAAGTTCAGGGGCAAGAAACACGATCCGTCTGTAAACTGTTTTGTGCGTTTTCACAGAAAATATCACTGAGGCCTCCCAGTGAATCAAGGCCAGTTTAAGACTCAATATTGATCTTTTACTTTTAGTGTGTCGTTTCTAAGTAATCTGCTACTTTAAATAGTCAAAATCAATCTAACAGCTGGCTGACATGTGAAACAGAAGTATGATCACATTCACGTGGTTTTGTATCAGAGCAAATGTTGCCAAGTTTGATCAGTTTTAATGTAAACTCACTGACACAAAACCTCAACAGTTCGTTCACTGAGTAGGAGTTTGCTGTACAGAGCTGAGTGGTTGCATGGAAGGCCATTAGAAAAAACAACATAAAATATTAAATCCCTGTTCACCTGTTAAATGCGTACAAAATCTTTACTGTGGTAAGTTCTGGATGTTTTATGTCCACTTAAAAGTAATGAAGCAAAGTGCATCAGTTATTTTAAACATCTGCTCTGTAGCATAAAGAGGAAAACACTTTAATTAAAGCAACACCTGAAACACATTTGATCTGAAGACTTATTCTCAGAAAATACAGCGCCTGTGATGAAAGTTTAGTTCTCTGTATATATATGATGGTTTTTTACTTGGTCACTCTCAGTAAACTCAGACGTCTCTTCTGCAATTTGTCCAGGAATCCGGAAATCGACCGGGATCGGCTGCGGAGGTGCAGAGAGCGGGGCCTGGGCCGCAGGACAGCAGTCTTCTCCTTTGGGACTCGAGGTGCTGTGGGAGTTCTGAGGGTCCAAGTTACACCCAGTGCCCTGAAGAAACTGCAGGAAGTTCTCCTCGATGGAACCGTCTCGACTGGGCAGCCTCTCCTCCACCTCCACCCCAGAGCGTCGAAACAGACAAGGCAAATGCTTCCCCAGCTCCTCTCTTATCTGCCTGTTTAGACAGCCGTAGAAAAAGGGGTTGGACGTAAAACAGAAGTACCCGATCCAGGTGACAGTCTCCTCCAGTGAGGCAAGGGCGGCCGGGGAGCTGGAGGCCAGAGCCGAGTACAAGTGGAAGGAGAAATACGGCAACCAGCAGCACAGAAACTGACCCCCGACCGCGGCCAGGATCGCAGCCGCCTTCCCGCCTCCGAAGGGCCGCTGAGGGGTGGCCCTGCCTGTTCCGGTGCCTGTCCCAGAGCTGGTGACCATGGTGGAACGACTACTCATGGACTCAGAGCGCTGGCGACGAGGCGTGTCCATCCAGGTCGGCAAAGGCCCATGATGCATTGCTGCGACACGGGCCACTTTGAACATATTGCAATACACAACGAGGATGACAAGTAGTGGACACAGGAAGTAAACAAGTGTGAACAGAACCATGAAGGCTAAGCGGTTGGACCCCCCTCCTGTCCAGTGCAGGGAGCAGCGCCTGTGGCCTTGAGTCGGGGGTGAGGGGACCGGACCTCCACCTCCCGCTCCCACACCACCACTCTCCAGCAGAGGAGCTTTCCCTCCTTGGAGCAACCAGGCAATGAGGGGCAGTGCAGACATGGCAAGAGCCTTGACCCAAATGCCCACCAGCACAGAGGTCACCAGACCCACTGTCATCTTGACCTCGTAGCGCATGGGGTGTATGATGTAGTAGTAGCGCTCGACATTGATGACAGAGATGGACAGAATGGCAGCGCTGACCAGGCACACGCTGAGAAAGAGGTAGCTCCGGCAAAGAGCCTCTCCAAAGAAGGCCCGGCTCGAAAGCATTCCCAGAGGCATGACGACCAGAGCTGCTAGAAGGTCCACCAAGCACAGGTGAAACACAAAGGCAAACTTATGGAGCTGAGGGGCCTTAGCGATGACCGCCATGACGGCCACGTTCCCCACCACTGCCACTAGGTCCATCAGCAGCATGGCCACCAGAGCTAGAGCCTGGGACACCGCCCACCCTTCAGCCAGGGCAGAGGCCGAAGAGTTGGACAGTAGAGGGGACTGGGAGGAGTTCCACAGCGACTCCATTGAAGGGTGGGACGAGGCAGGTAGGACAGCTCACAGGCCCATCACCCATCCTTCTACGTCAGGAAGAACGATAGAAAATAGTGGCTTAAAACAAGGTCACGAGGCGGCGGGCGGTCCGGAGGTGGGCGACTGAGAGGACGGACCATCAGGGTCGTTCTCCCTAAGAACAAAACAACAATGCACTCGTTAGTATCTATGTTTTTGTACATGTGATACAAGTACAGTATTATTTCAGAAAGCAGCCACAAACACAAACACATTAAATCAATGTTAAACTCCTTAAATTGTCGTATAAACGTTTAATGTGCAGGGTCTGAGAGGATGATGGAATGAGCTGCTACTTGTACTTGTACTTGTACTATTTTATACTCATGTCTCACACTGACTCTTTATTTTACTTGTCAGTGCAGTTTAAATTCAGATGTAGGTGATATGAACACTTCTACCACACATGGTTATTGGAATAACTTAAATCTACTGCAGACACCTCAGTTCTGTCCCAGTTTAACGGCCCTTTACCTCGTAGCGCATGTTGAATATGTCCACAGATTGTTCCAGGCCTGCATACTGTGTACATAGGTGGATTAGCATGTGGGTAGGAGGCAGGTACAATAATAGCCTGTAGAAAAAGATGCGATTGCTTGTTTGATGAAATCCCTCACTCCCAATGCCACTATTTTGTGTCGCCTGCTTCCACAGAAAATCAGCACTAACCTGTCATCACCTGGATCTTCTCTTTACATGGACACTCCCAGCTCAGGCTCAGACTCTCCTGCTTTAGTCATATCTTCCACCTACACGTTTATGTTTTAATAATTGCCATGTTACACCCTTTCTTAAAGCTGGGTCCATGCATCCGAACACACTCTGTGGTTCTGACAACATGACCTGACATTTGTGAGGAAATGGAGAATCATGTACCTGATCCAAAAGTGTGTCTTGATGCTGCTGTCTGCTGCTTTTGGTCTCTTAGGATGAAAAGCTGGTGGCTCCCCTGCTCAGGCTCAGTGTGGAGTGGACATCAATCAGTGTTCTTTGAAAACGTGCTGTTCCTGTGGACTAGCCTCGGTGTGTCTCTCCTCGCATCCTCTCCCCACATCATCACAAAGGCGCTGGACATATTTTACTGAGGAGACGATGGTGATGCTAAAACGCTTCCAAAGGCACAGCAGCTCAGCTCCTGCTCTCGTCCTGCTCTCTCCTGCTCCTCCTGCTCCCTGCTCCTCCTCTCAGTGACTGCAGAGATGAAGCAGAAGGCAACCAGGAGCAGCAGCCGCCTCCTCCACAGGGTCCTAGTGCCCCACCAGGTACCACCCCACACATGCACATTCTTCAGTAAAGACCTGCATCTAACGGGGCTTTTATTAAAGACGGTTATGGTACAACTTGAGCAAAGTGGATTGTGCTTTTCTGTTTTAATTAGTCATACTAAAAAAAATATTACATGGCCTGAAAATATCAAATTATGGTTAATCTAGCAATTGTTATTAGATTATATTTGATGTTTTGATTTAATACGTTTGATTTGAATTCAGCTCACAGTTCACATTTTATGCTCAGAAGCATTTACAAGTGAAAAGAATACCATGAATGCTTGTAGAGATCTTAAAATATATTTATTACAATTAGTCTGACCATCACCACATCTGCTCGACGTATTCTCTCGTGTTGTGCTCGTCTAAAACCCCGAGTTCACCAGCTGTGTGCAGAGTTATTTATCTACCATAGAGAACAATGTAAAACGCAACATTTTTGTCAAATTCTGTGTGCAATAAAAAAATCTAGTTGTCAAAAGCAAAATCTATGCATCATTTTGTGAAGTGCACTGTTCTCCTGAAGGTCCAAGACCAATAATCTGGAATAATCTATAAAGTGTAAAGTGTCATGTGTGCTGGATTAGAGGTTTGTCCAAGAACAATAATCTGGAATAATCTATAAAGTGTAAAGTGTCATGTGTGCTGGATTAGAGGTTTGTCCAAGAACAATAATCTGGAATAATCTATAAAGTGTAAAGTGTCACGTGTGCTGGATTAGAGGTTTGTCCGAGACCAATAATCTGGAATAATCTATAAAGTGTAAAGTGTCATGTGTGTGCTGGATTAGAGGTTTGTCTAAAAAACAATAATCTGGAATAATCTATAAAGTGTAAAATGTCATGTGTGCTGGATTAGAGGTTTGTCCGAGACCAATAATCTAGAATAATCTATAAAGTGTAAAGTGTCATGTGTGCTGGATTAAAGGTTTGTCCGAGACCAATAATCTGGAATAATCTATAAAGTGTAAAAGTGTCATGTGTGCTGGATTAGAGGTTTGTCCAAGACAATAATCTGGAATAATCTATGAAGTGTAAAGTGTCATGTGTGCTGGATTAGAGGTTTGTCCGAGACCAATAATCTGGAATAATCTATAAAGTGTAAAGTGTCATGTGTGCTGGATTAGAGGTTTGTCCAAGAACAATAATCTGGAATAATCTATGAAGTGTAAAGTGTCATGTGTGCTGGATTAGAGGTTTGTCCAAGAACATAATCTGGATTAATCTATAAAGTGTAAAGTGTCATGTGTGCTGGATTAGAGGTTTGTCAAGACTAATAATCTGGAATAATCTATAAAGTGTAAAGTGTCATGTGTGCTGGATTAGAGGTTTGTCCAAGACTAATAATCTGGAATAATCTGTAAAGTGTCATGTGTGCTGGATTAGAGGTTTGTCCAAGAACAATAATCTGGAATAATCTATAAAGTGTAAAGTGTCATGTGTGCTGGATTAGAGGTTTGTCCAAGAACAATAATCTGGAATAATCTATAAAGTGTAAAGTGTCACGTGTGCTGGATTAGAGGTTTGTCCGAGACCAATAATCTGGAATAATCTATAAAGTGTAAAGTGTCATGTGTGCTGGATTAGAGGTTTGTCTAAAAACAATAATCTGGAATAATCTATAAAGTGTAAAATGTCATGTGTGCTGGATTAGAGGTTTGTCCGAGACCAATAATCTAGAATAATCTATAAAGTGTAAAGTGTCATGTGTGCTGGATTAAAGGTTTGTCCGAGACCAATAATCTGGAATAATCTATAAAGTGTAAAGTGTCATGTGTGCTGGATTAGAGGTTTGTCCAAGAACAATAATCTGGAATAATCTATGAAGTGTAAAGTGTCATGTGTGCTGGATTAGAGGTTTGTCCGAGACCAATAATCTGGAATAATCTATAAAGTGTAAAGTGTCATGTGTGCTGGATTAGAGGTTTGTCCAAGAACAATAATCTGGAATAATCTATGAAGTGTAAAGTGTCATGTGTGCTGGATTAGAGGTTTGTCCAAGAACAATAATCTGGATTAATCTATAAAGTGTAAAGTGTCATGTGTGCTGGATTAGAAGTTTGTCAAGACTAATAATCTGGAATAATCTATAAAGTGTAAAGTGTCATGTGTGTGCTGGATTAGAGGTTTGTCCAAGACTAATAATCTGGAATAATCTGTAAAGTGTCATGTGTGCTGGATTAGAGGTTTGTCCAAGAACAATAATCTGGAATAACCTAGAAAGTGTAAAGTGTCATGTGTGCTGGATTAGAGGTTTGTCTAAAAACAATAATCTGGAATAATCTATAAAGTGTAAAGTGTCATGTGTGCTGGATTAGAGGTTTGTCTAAAAACAATAATCTGGAATAATCTATAAAGTGTAAAGTGTCATGTGTGCTGGATTAGAGGTTTGTCCAAGAACAATAATCTGGAATAATCTATGAAGTGTAAAGTGTCATGTGTGCTGGATTAGAGGTTTGTCCAAGAACAATAATCTGGATTAATCTATAAAGTGTAAAGTGTCATGTGTGCTGGATTAGAAGGTTTGTCAAGACTAATAATCTGGAATAATCTATAAAGTGTAAAGTGTCATGTGTGCTGGATTAGAGGTTTGTCCAAGACTAATAATCTGGAATAATCTGTAAAGTGTCATGTGTGCTGGATTAGAGGTTTGTCCAAGAACAATAATCTGGAATAACCTAGAAAGTGTAAAGTGTCATGTGTGCTGGATTAGAGGTTTGTCTAAAAACAATAATCTGGAATAATCTATAAAGTGTAAAGTGTCATGTGTGCTGGATTAGAGGTTTGTCTAAAAACAATAATCTGGAATAATCTATAAAGTGTAAAGTGTCATGTGTGCTGGATTAGAGGTTTGTCCAAGAACAATAATCTGGAATAATCTATAAAGTATAAAGTGTCATGTGTGCTGGATTAGAGGTTTGTCCTAGAACAATAATCTGGAATAATCTATAAAGTGTAAAGTGTCATGTGTGCTGGATTAGAGGTTTGTCCAAGACCAATAATCTGGAATAATCTATAAAGTGTAAAGTGTCATGTGTGCTGGATTAGAGGTTTGTCCAAGAACAATAATCTGGAATAATCTATGAAGTGTAAAGTGTCATGTGTGCTGGATTAGAGGTTTGTCCAAGAACAATAATCTGGAATAATCTATAAAGTGTAAAGTGTCATGTGTGCTGGATTAGAGGTTTGTCCAAGAACAATAATCTGGAATAATCTATAAAGTGTAAAGTGTCATGTGCGCTGGATTAGAAGTTTGTCAAGACTAATAATCTGGAATAATCTATAAAGTGTAAAGTGTCATGTGTGCTGGATTAGAGGTTTGTCCAAGACTAATAATCTGGAATAATCTATAAAGTGTAAAGTGTCATGTGTGCTGGATTAGAGGTTTGTCCAAGACCAATAATCTGGAATAATCTATAAAGTGTAAAGTGTCATGTGTGCTGGATTAGAGGTTTGTCCAAGAACAATAATCTGGAATAATCTATGAAGTGTAAAGTGTCATGTGTGCTGGATTTAGAGGTTTGTCCAAGAACAATAATCTGGAATAATCTATAAAGTGTAAAGTGTCATGTGTGCTGGATTAGAGGTTTGTCCAAGAACAATAATCTGGAATAATCTATAAAGTGTAAAGTGTCATGTGTGCTGGATTAGAGGTTTGTCAAGACTAATAATCTGTAATAATCTATAAAGTGTAAAGTGTCATGTGTGCTGGATTAGAGGTTTGTCCAAGACCAATAATCTGGAATAATCTATAAAGTGTAATTTCTGTTCTTCAAACCTTCAGTGAAAGAGACATCTCCATGTTTTACACACGATGAATTTATCCATTTACACAGCTTCATTTTTAATATAAATTCAATATTAAAAAGGCAAAATCATCAGGAAACATGCCACATTCCTCAGATCTGAGAGACAGATTTATTAAATTAAAATATAACATGTGACTTATATTTTCATCAGACTGACTCATTGTGGTAAAAGCATAAATCGTGTTTTGGAGACATTGTTTTATCGCGACAGGATTTGCCGCTGTGGCCTCCAAATTACAGTTGTTGTCCGGTTGCCACGGCGATGCTCCTCATATACGGCATCTGCGGAGGACAATGAAATCTGGACTATTACGGCAGAGAAAAGAGAAAAGAGAAAAGAGAAAAGAGAAAAGAGAAAAGAGAAAAGAGAAAAGAGAAAAGAGAAAAGAGAAAAGAGCAGGCGCCGAGCTGAAGGTGGTTTCATTTGCATCTGTGAGGTTTGCTCTTATTATAATCCACTTTACATTTGTAATTCCTTTGACTACACGACTGTTTCTCTGAATTATTACAATAATGTCACTGTTAAGTTTGGAGTAAAGTTGTTTTTAGAGATACTGTGGTGTTTATTTATTAATTGTGCCATTTCAGTTCAGGATAAATTGTATAAAAAATGGTACAGATTATTTAGACTCTCCCATGTAAGACTACGTCATATAAACGGTATTTTATTTAAAAATGCTTTTGCTGTTACTTACTGGAAGGTTCCACAGTATGGTATTAAACTTTTCTGTCTTACATTTATTCAGTTGTGTATTTGTATATTCATACAGTGAGCAGACTCGCCTCTCCACAGACCTGACCTGTAGCTTGTTTCTATGAACATAGATAAGTTTAATGCCACACTGTGGAACATTCACCTGGTCCATGCTCCTGTGACGGCAGGAGATGCAGCTCAAAACGCTCCACACTGACTCGGGGCGTGAATAAAACACATTTACTTTTAAAATACATTTTATTTTTAGTCCTTTTCACACGAGAGTCACATATTAAATCATCTGATAATTGATCAGTTTCTGTTTTTTTAAAGACACATTAGAGGCAGAAATAAAGAAATAAGAGTCCAGAGCTGAGGCTGGACGTGTAGGACCAGGTTTGGGTCCCTGATTGTGTGTCTGTACACACTTGTGCGTCTGTACACATTTGTGCGTCTGTACACACTTGTGCGTCTGTACACACTTGTGCGTCTGTACACATTTGTGCGTCTGTACACACTTGTGCGTCTGTACACACTTGTGCGTCTGTACACACTTGTGCGTCTGTACACACTTGTGCGTCTGTACACACTTGTGCGTCTGTACACACTTGTGCGTCTGTACACACTTGTGCGTCTGTACCACACTTGTGCGTCTGTACACACTTGTGCAGTCTGTACACACTTGTGCGTCTGTACACACTTGTGTGCCTGTACACACTTGTGCGTCTGTACACACTTGTACTTGCACCAGTGTGTCTATAATTGTGTATATCAGGTGTTGATTCGTGCCAAAAATAGCTCTGCCGGCAGCACCAATCACTGCCATTGCAAATACAATGGTTTCTATGGCAACTGTGAAAATAGACACTACATTTGCTCTCAGAAATAGCTAAAAAGGCTGGTGGATGCTGCGCTAACCCTGGAGAGCCTCGCAGCCAATTATAACCAGCGTAAATTTGGATGTGCAAATATCAAGGTGGATTAAACATGCCTCAGCACAGACGCTCACATTTAGAGAGTGAAAAGAGGCTTCAGGCTGTGACTTGAGCATCACCGGTTTATCACAGAAACACATCCATCTTCATGTTGGATATAAATATTATAAACATTATTAAAACGCTGTGAGGTTATAATGGACAAAGGCCAAAGTAATGAATGTTGCCTTGGAGACACTGAGAGGACGGTTCAAATGGCTGCACTCTCAGACTGAGCTGCAAATAAAAGAACAAAATGTGGTTTGTGAAGTGGTCAAAGTGTGAGTGAATGTGGGATTAAGTTCAAAAAGTCAGTTTATGGCGACTGCAAAAAGGTGATTAGCATGAGACGGGACAGGGCTTTCCTTTTGTACCAGTTTCCTTTGACAGTCTTCACCTTTTGGAAAAGTAGGTCATGGCAAAGCTGACAGACTTATTTTGAACTGGTTTTGATACTGAAACGCCACATGAACCACCATCGTGTCCAGTGTTTTGTAGAATAAGTCGTTACAGTTGTTATCAGTAAAATGTATTTGATTTGAACATGTTTCCTCTGGGCTCACGGGGCATCGTCTTTGTGAAATCTGAAATACAAATTCTACATACTCCATTTTTAAGTGTTATAAACAATCTTTTTTTAGACTGAAACTGGCAGAGGTTTGTCCAGATGGGGGCAGTATAGGTCCACAGCTTTATAGCAGACAGCTGTAGTTTCAGAGCTGCATGTGCTGTTGACTGACGGCTCTTTTTCGCTCTTTCTCAGCTCTGTGACTCGTTGTAGAAACATGACCACACAGCAGCCTTGTCTTTTGCCCCACAGTGAAATAACCTGGTTTATATTTACAGTCATAGATCTACCTCACGTCTTAACTACTGTACACATCAAATCACTCGAGCATAATGTGACCCAGGCTGTTGTTTACTCTAGATGCCATTTGAAACCATCATAAATATTCGATGACAAAGAGGATCCTCCTTCACATTTCTTCACATTTGTGTCAGTCCGACCTGTCGGACCATGGACCTCCTCATCACCGTTTCCTCTGATGTTAATCTGGACACAAAAAAAACACTCAGTACTTATCATTTCCTTATTTCCAACAGCAAACAGGCCTGTCCCTGAGGCGGCAGGGCTCATTTAGCTGATGGGACGTCCTGAGTGAGCTGCTCCCCTGTCGCAGCAGTGCACCTCATTTATAATGCACAAGAGAAGTGTAAATCTCCTGAGACGTGGTGCAGCTGCCTGTCCCTGTGCAGCTCTGACAGGACTGAGGGACACTGTGAAGTACAACAGGGCACGAAACACAAAAACAGGATGTAAAAGACGTGTGGTCACTACATCTATTATAAATCTCACTTACTGCTATTTCACCTTTAAAACTGTTTATTTTTAAATAATAATCATTTGTTAAAATAGATATTTCAGTGAGTTAATTTAATTCTAGATGAAGATGTTTTTGTACATAAAATATTGTTTGAATTAGTTGTTAATTTATTTTATTGAAAGTGAAATTTGATCCTGTAACATCATTACATAACTCTGCATTATGTCTTTTTTATTCAGACTCTGTGGATGAATAAGATTAAATATCCTCCCTGGACTCTGTGACTGACGTCTTCCTCTGATCGCTCTGCTCATGATTAACTGTTGTCATTGACCTTTTCGTGACCTTTACTTGAGTTATGTGACGTGGACTCACAACGAGACCTTGGTTTCTTTTCATCAGCCCCAACACGAGCTCCACCGTAGATTTAATATGTGAGTCAGGAAAAGGTAAAGCATTTATATTTAGAGAGAACCACACCGGATTATAGTCCTCTGTCTTCTCGTCTAGTGCATGTAAGTATGTGTATGTATGTGTGTGTATGTGTGTGTGTGTGTATGTGTGTGTATGTATGTATGCGTGTGTATGTGTATGTGTGTGTGTGTATGCGTGTGTATGTGTATGTATGTGTGTATGTGTGTGTATGTGTATGTGTATGTGTATGTATGTGTGTATGTGTATGTATGTGTGTGTGTA
>JAIEZT010000013.1:17278575-17314569 GCA_019594935.1 Periophthalmus modestus
CATCATAAAGACCACAGCAGCATCATCAAGACCACAGCAGCATCATCAAGAGCACAGCAGCATCATAAAGAGCACAGCAGCATCATAAAGACCACAGCAGCATCATAAAGACCACAGCAGCATCATCAAGACCACAGCAGCATCATCAAGACCACAGCAGCATCATCAAGACCACAGCAGCATCATAAAGAGCACAGCAGCATCATAAAGAGCACAGCAGCATCATAAAGAGCACAGCAGCATCATAAAGAGCACAGCAGCATCATCAAGACCACAGCAGCATCATAAAGACCACAGCAGCATCATCAAGACCACAGCAGCATCACAAAGACCACAGCAGCATCACAAAGAGCACAGCAGCACCATAAAGACCACAGCAGCATCATAAAGAGCACAGCAGCACCATAAAGACCACAGCAGCATCATAAAGACCACAGCAGCATCATAAAGACCACAGCAGCATCATAAAGACCACAGCAGCATCATAAAGACCACAGCAGCATCACAAAGAGCACAGCAGCATCATAAAGACCACAGCAGCATCATAAAGACCACAGCAGCAGCATCATAAAGACCACAGCAGCATAAAGACCACAGCAGCATCATAAAGAGCACAGCAGCACCATAAAGACCACAGCAGCATCACAAAGACCACAGCAGCATCATAAAGAGCACAGCAGCATCATAAAGACCACAGCAGCATCATAAAGAGCACAGCAGCATCATAAAGACCACAGCAGCATCATAAAGACCACAGCAGCATCATAAAGAGCACAGCAGCATCATAAAGAGCACAGCAGCATCATAAAGAGCACAGCAGCATCAAAAAGAGCACAGCAGCATCATAAAGACCACAGCAGCATCATAAAGGGCACAGCAGCATCATAAAGAGCACAGCAGCATCATAAAGACCACAGCAGCATCATAAAGAGCACACAGCAGCATCATAAAGACCACAGCAGCATCATAAAGAAAGAGCACAGCAGCAGCATCATAAAGAGCACAGCAGCATCATAAAGACCACAGCAGCATCATAAAGACCACAGCAGCATCATAAAGACCACAGCAGCATCATAAAGAGCACAGCAGCATCATAAAGACCACAGCAGCATCATCAAGACCACAGCAGCACCATAAAGACCACAGCAGCATCATAAAGACCACAGCAGCATCATCAAGACCACAGCAGCATCATCAAGACCACAGCAGCATCATAAAGACCACAGCAGCATCATAAAGAGCACAGCAGCATCATAAAGAGCACAGCAGCATCATAAAGACACAGCAGCAGCATCATAAAGACCACACAGCAGCATCATCAAGACCACAGCAGCATCATAAAGAGCACAGCAGCATCATAAAGACCACAGCAGCATCATAAAGACCACAGCAGCATCATAAAGAGCACAGCAGCATCATCAAAGACCACAGCAGCATCATAAAGACCACAGCAGCATCATAAAGAGCACAGCAGCATCATCAAGAGCACAGCAGCATCATAAAGACCACAGCAGCATCATAAAGACCACAGCAGCATCATCAAAAGACCACAGCAGCATCACAAAGAGCACAGCAGCATCATAAAGAGCACAGCAGCACCATAAAGACCACAGCAGCATCATAAAGACCACAGCAGCATCATAAAGAGCACAGCAGCATCATCAAGACCACAGCAGCATCATAAAGACCACAGCACATCACAGCAGCATCATAAAGACCACAGCAGCATCATAAAGACCACAGCAGCATCATAAAGAGCACAGCAGCATCATAAAGACCACAGCAGCATCATAAAGAGCACAGCAGCATCATCATAAAGACCACAGCAGCATCATAAAGAGCACAGCAGCATCATAAAGACCACAGCAGCATCATAAAGACCACAGCAGCATCATAAAGAGCACAGCAGCATCATCATCAAGACCACAGCAGCATCATCAAGACCACAGCAGCATCATAAAGACCACAGCAGCATCATAAAGACCACAGCAGCATCATCACAAGACCACAGCAGCATCATCAAGACCACAGCAGCATCATAAAGACCACAGCAGCATCATAAAGAGCACAGCAGCATCATAAAGAGCACAGCAGCATCATAAAGAGACCACAGCAGCATCATAAAGAGCACAGCAGCATCATCAAGACCACAGCAGCATCATAAAGACCACAGCAGCATCATAAAGACACACAGCAGCATCACAAGACCACAGCAGCATCACAAAGAGCACAGCAGCACCATAAAGACCACAGCAGCATCAAAAAGACCACAGCACCATAAAGACTCACAGCAGCATCATAAAGACCACAGCAGCATCATAAAGAGCACAGCAGCATCATAAAGACCACAGCAGCATCATAAAGACCACAGCAGCATCACAAAGAGCACAGCAGCATCATAAAGACCACAGCAGCATCATAAAGAGACCACAGCAGCATCATAAAGAGCACAGCAGCATCATAAAGACCACAGCAGCATCATAAAGACCACAGCAGCATCATAAAGAGCAGCAGCAGCATCATAAAGACCACAGCAGCATCATAAAGACCACAGCAGCATCACAAAGAGCACAGCAGCATCATAAAGACCACAGCAGCATCATAAAGAGCACAGCAGCATCATCAAGACCACAGCAGCATCATAAAAGACCACAGCAGCATCACAAAGACCACAGCAGCACCATAAACACCACAGCAGCACCATAAAGACCACAGCAGCATCATAAAGGGCACAGCAGCACCATAAAGACCACAGCAGCATCATAAAGACCACAGCAGCATCATAAAGACCACAGCAGCATCATAAAGACCACAGCAGCATCATAAAGAGCACAGCAGCATCATAAAGACCACAGCAGCATCACAAAGACCACAGCAGCATCATAAAGAGCACAGCAGCATCATAAAGACCACAGCAGCATCATAAAGAGCACACAGCAGCATCATAAAGACCACAGCAGCATCATAAAGACCACAGCAGCATCATAAAGAGCACAGCAGCATCATCAAGAGCACAGCAGCATCATAAAGAGCACAGCAGCATCAAAAAGAGCACAGCAGCATCATAAAGACCACAGCAGCATCATAAAGGGCACAGCTGCATCATAAAGAGCACAGCAGCATCATAAAGACCACAGCAGCATCATAAAGAGCACAGCAGCATCATAAAGACCACAGCAGCATCATAAAGAGCACAGCAGCATCATAAAGAGCACAGCAGCATCATAAAGACCACAGCAGCATCATAAAGACCACAGCAGCATCATCAAGACCACAGCAGCATCATAAAGAGCACAGCAGCATCATAAAGACCCACAGCAGCATCATCAAGACCACAGCAGCATCATCAAGACCACAGCAGCACCATAAAGACCACAGCAGCATCATAAAGACCACAGCAGCATCATAAAGACCAAGACCAGCAGCATCATAAAGACCACAGCAGCATCATAAAGAGACCACAGCAGCATCATAAAGACCACAGCAGCATCATAAAGAGCACAGCAGCATCATCAAGACCACAGCAGCATCATAAAGACCACAGCAGCATCATAAAGACCACAGCAGCAGCATCATAAAGAGCACAGCAGCATCATAAAGACCACAGCAGCATCATAAAGACCACAGCAGCATCATAAAGAGCACAGCAGCATCATCAAGACCACAGCAGCATCATAAAGACCACAGCAGCATCATAAAGAGCACAGCAGCATCATCAAGACCACAGCAGCAGCATCATAAAGACCACAGCAGCATCATAAAGACCACAGCAGCATCATAAAGACCACAGCAGCATCATAAAGAGCACAGCAGCACCATAAAGACCACAGCAGCATCATAAAGACCACAGCAGCATCACAAAGAGCACAGCAGCATCATCAAAGACCACAGCAGCATCATAAAGACCACAGCAGCATCATAAAGACCACAGCAGCATCATAAAGAGCACAGCAGCATCATAAAGACCACAGCAGCATCATAAAGAGCACAGCAGCATCATAAAGACCACAGCAGCATCATAAAGACCACAGCAGCATCATAAAGAGCACAGCAGCATCATAAAGAGCACAGCAGCATCATAAAGACCACAGCAGCATCATAAAGAGCACAGCAGCATCATAAAGACCACAGCAGCATCATAAAGGGCACAGCAGCATCATAAAGAGCACAGCAGCATCATAAAGAGCACAGCAGCATCATAAAGAGCACAGCAGCAGCATCACAAAGACCACAGCAGCATCACAAAGAGCACAGCAGCATCATAAAAGCACAGCAGCAGCACCATAAAGACCACAGCAGCATCATAAACCACAGCAGCATCATAAAGAGCACAGCAGCATCATAAAGACCACAGCAGCATCCATCAAAGACCACAGCAGCATCACAAAGAGCACAGCAGCATCATAAAGACCACAGCAGCATCATAAAGAGCACAGCAGCATCATAAAGACCACAGCAGCATCATAAAGACCACAGCAGCATCATAAAGAGCACAGCAGCATCATAAAGACCACAGCAGCATCATAAAGAGCACAGCAGCACCATAAAGACCACAGCAGCATCATAAAGACCACAGCAGCATCATAAAGACCACAGCAGCATCATAAAGAGCACAGCAGCATCATAAAGAGCACAGCAGCATCATAAAGACCACAGCAGCATCATAAAGACCACAGCAGCATCATAAAGAGCACAGCAGCATCATAAAGACCACAGCAGCATCATAAAGACCACAGCAGCATCATAAAGACCACAGCAGCATCATAAAGACCACAGCAGCACCATAAAGACCACAGCAGCATCACAAGAGACCACAGCAGCATCATAAAGACCACAGCAGCATCATAAAGACCACAGCAGCAGCATCATAAAGAGCACAGCAGCATCATAAAGAGCACAGCAGCATCATAAAGAGCACAGCAGCATCATAAAGAGCACAGCAGCATCATAAAGAGCACAGCAGCATCATAAAGAGCAAGCAGCATCATAAAGGGCACAGCAGCATCATAAAGAGCACAGCAGCATCATAAAGAGCACAGCAGCATCATAAAGACCACAGCAGCATCATAAGAGCACACAGCAGCATCATAAAGAGCACAGCAGCATCATAAAGAGCACAGCAGCATCATAAACAGCAGCATCATAAGCACACAGCAGCAGACCACAGCACAGCATCATAAAGACCACAGCAGCATCATAAAGAGCACAGCAGCATCATAAAGACCACAGCATCATAAAGACCACAGCAGCATCATAAAGACCACAGCAGCATCATAAAGAGCACAGCAGCATCATAAAGAGCACAGCAGCATCATAAAGACCACAGCAGCATCATAAAGACCACAGCAGCATCATAAAGCAGCAGCATCATAAAGAGCACAGCAGCATCATAAAAGACCACAGCAGCATCATAAAGACCACAGCAGCATCATAAAAGCACAGCAGCACACAGCAGCATCATAAAGACCACCACAGCAGCACATCATCATAAAGACCACAGCAGCATCATAAAGAGCACACAGCAGCATCAAGAGCAAGCAGCACAGCAGCATCACAAAGACCACAGCAGCATCATAAAGACCACAGCAGCACCATAAAGACCACACAGCAGCATCATAAAGACCACAGCAGCATCATAAAGACCACAGCAGCATCATAAAAGAGCACCACAGCAGCATCATAAAGACCCACAGCAGCATCATAAAGACCACAGCACATCATATCAGAGCACAGCCAGCATCATAAAGACCACAGCAGCATCAAAAGACCACAGCAGCATCATAAAGACCACAGCAGCATCATAAAGACCACAGCAGCATCATAAAGAGCACAGCAGCAGCATCATAAAGACCACAGCAGCATCACAAAGACCACAGCAGCATCATAAAGAGCACAGCAGCATCATAAAGAGCACAGCAGCATCATAAAGACCACAGCAGCATCATAAAGACAGCACAGCATAAAGAGCACAGCAGCAAATAAGAGCACAGCAGCATCATAAAGAGCACAGCAGCATCATAAAGAGCACAGCAGCATCATAAAGACCACAGCAGCATCATAAAGAGCACAGCAGCATCATAAAGAGCACAGCAGCATCATAAAGAGCACAGCAGCATCATAAAGAGCACAGCAGCATCATAAAGAGCACAGCAGCATCATAAAGAGCACAGCAGCATCATAAAGAGCACAGCAGCAGCATCATAAAGAGCACAGCAGCATCATAAAGAGCACCACAGCAGCATCATAAAGAGCACAGCAGCATCATAAAGAGCACAGCAGCATCATAAAGACCACAGCAGCATCATAAAGAGCACAGCAGCATCATAAAGAGCACAGCAGCATCATAAAGACCACAGCAGCATCATCAGAGCACAGCAGCATCATAAAGAGCACAGCAGCATCATAAGAGCACAGCAGCATCATAAAGACCACAGCAGCATCATAAAGACCACAGCAGCAGCATCATAAAGACCACAGCAGCATCACAAAGAGCACAGCAGCATCATAAAGACCACAGCAGCATCATAAAGAGCACAGCAGCATCATAAAGAGCACAGCAGCATCATAAAGAGCACAGCAGCATCATAAAGACCACAGCAGCATCATAAAGAGCACAGCAGCATCATAAAGAGCACAGCAGCATCATAAAGACCACACATCACTCTGGTGCGGGGGGAATGACTGACGCTCTGCTCTTTTCTGGGAGGTTGGACGTTTCCTTGTGGCAGACTCTGTATTTCAGGACCACGCGTGTTTTTACGACTTGGCCGTGGGACATAACGGGAGCGGTGTTGGGAGGAGGCCGTGGGACATAACGGGAGCGGTGTTGGGACTTGGCCGTGGGACATAACGGGAGCGGTGTTGGGAGGAGGCCGTGGGACATAACGGGAGCGGTGTTGGGAGGAGGACAGACGCGGGGAGGGGCAGATGCTCGGATCCTCTGTCACAGGCGCGTGTTTCCTCATCCGCGCAGACTCTTCCGGACAGTGGACGGAGCGGAGCCGTGAGCGGAGCTCGGAGGGTCTCCATGGAAGACACGCGGGCTGCTGCGGGTGTCGCGGTCCTGGGATGTGGAATTTCACGGTCCCGCACTGCCACGAAGGTAAAACACTGACAGACTAAAGGGGCAGATGGGAGGAACTTTCAGGGCTGAGTTTATATGAAGATGGTCGGCGTTTGGAGGAGCAGTAGATTTAACTGTTTTGCACAATATGGACTTTTTTGGTAAAATGTTGAGATGGCATGTACAATAGAATACTACATTTTACATATTTGCAGTATTTAATGTATCGTGAGATTTTTTCTGTAGTGTCCTGATGTGCTTCAGTCATCTTGGTTTTGTTTTTGCAGAGGCTTCTTCAAATCTAAATGCAAATCTAGTCATTTATTTAGCACTTTATGATGATCTAAATGTGGGATTTAGTGAGAAACTGAAGAGACTTGGATCACAATATGTGTAAATCACGTGAATGTCTATAAACAAAATGTAGTAACTTGTTAAAAGTGAATGAGCCACACCAGAGTGTGAGGTTTGAGAGGTTTTGGAGGGTCTGCCACCTGCTCGTCTCCACCTTTAATGGATTTATATGACCTTCATTATTTCCTGATCATAGACTAACAGAGACTGTTCTGTGCCGCCTTTTTCTCCAGACTCTGCTCTGTGAAGAAGAAAACATCCATTAGCCCAGACCCAGCCTCCAGAGAAGATGGGCGTGTCCTGCTGTATTTCCTCTGATGCCTCTGTGGAGCTGCTCAGGAGGAAATACCTTCTTGTTGTCCTGTCTCTTCTGCTGCTGATGCCTTCCGTCGCTTTGCAGTTTTTGCCAGTGCCTCTGGACTGCAGAAAGACCTGTGTGTGCGCCAGTAACATCATCAGCTGCTCCAAGACAAACCTGACCCAGATCCCCTCGGACCTGCCCTCGTTCACCGCCGCCTTGGACCTGAGCTTTAACTCCATCAGTCGGCTAAAGGCAGACTGGACGCCCTACAGACTGGGGCGTCTCCACACGCTGCAGCTCAGCCACAACGGGCTGCACTTCCTCTCCACCGAGGCCTTTGTGTACGTGACTCGACTGCGCCTTCTGGACCTGTCCTGCAACAACCTGAAGCAGCTGGACGAGTTCATCTTTGAGCCTCTGGAGCACCTCGAGGTGCTGCTGCTGTACAACAACAAGATCGCTCAGATCGACCGCTCGGCCTTTGCTGGCCTCATGAGTCTGCAGAAACTCTACATGAGCAATAACCAGGTGTCCCGCTTCCCCCTGGAGCTGGTCAAAGAGCGCAGCCGACTAGAGACGCTGAAGCTGCTGGACATGTCTGGGAACAAGATCAAAAACCTGCCTCTGAATGACCTGCAGGAGCTGCCAGCCTGGATCAAAAACGGACTGTACTTCCACCGAAACCCGGTGCCTTGCAGCTGTGAGCTGTATGACCTGGTGGCCCGTTGGTACAACATGGAGCTCAGCTCAGCCACAGACTACAAGGACGAGCACACCTGTGTGCTGCCGGGCCCAGCCAAGGAGAAGATGGCCGTCATGGACCTGAACAAAGTCCACCTGAACTGCAGCGAGGTGATGGTGATGAACAGAGAGTCTTTCCTGGAGCAGTTCTTGGTTCTGGACTGTGACACCCGCCAGAAGAACGTGATCAAGAACTGGGTGCTTCCCGGAAACACACCGCTGTCCTCGGCTCATAAGACGGCTTTAATGCTCGACACCGGGAGTCTGCAGATCGGCCCACTCACAGCTGAGGACTCTGGGGTTTACACCTGCTACGCCTCTGGAGAGACTTTCAATGAAACCATATATGTGACCGTGGTGGTGTTCAATGGCACCATGAGCGGGGGGCTGGAGAACCTGAAGACCGCCTACACCACTCTGGTGGGCTGCCTGATCACGGTGGTGTTTGTGCTGATTTACCTGTACCTCACACCGTGCCGCTGCCCCTGCTGCCCGGGACAGGACCTGGAGAAGACCGACCCCGGAGACAGCCGGCACTCCTCCACCGTCAGCATCGCAAACAGGGCCCAGGACGACACAGGGCCTCCGCCGGGGGACCACGCCTTCTCCTACAAACACGGGGGCTTCATGGAGGAGCAGCTGAAGCAAAATGGACGTCTGAACCCGATCGGAGAGGAGGATGAGGAGTGGCAGGGCGAGGCCACAGAGAGACAGGAGTGTGTGGGCCGCTCTGGGCACCACTATTCTCCCATGGTGGTTTAGAGGTCACTATGTAGTTCTTCCAAACATAGAACAGGTTTAGTTCTTAGAAATATAAAAGGAAACATATTAATCATAAGGACAGAAGTAAGTATATATTTATTATCTCTGTGTGCATGAAGGCATTGGGCATTTTGAGTTTGCTTAAAGTATTTCTACACACTGAGAATACTCCTGATGTTTCTGCAGAGCTGCCTCGGGTCGTCGTGACTTTATTCTGTGTTTTACATTCCTGTCAGACTTTGCACCTCACAGTTGTGAGGAAACGCTCTTATCCACTGAAACTGGTGCAGTTTTGTTCAGGTGAACGTCACACCCAGTCACATGTTCTAGAACATCATGTTTTTTACATTATAGAGTAGTAGATAAATATAAATACTTGGCTATGCAGATTTAATTTCAAAACAGCAATACAACATTGTGAAACTGAGCATTAGAACTAGAAACATCTAGTCCTCAGATGAAAAGAAAGAGTTTTATTTGTATATAGACTTACAATAATAATACTACAGGTGTTTTATACAGAACTTTTCAAAAGAAACTCAAAGACACTTAACAGGAAAAAGACTCTAGACTAGTTCAAAACACACTAAAAATAACAGAGACATAAACATAGACTAACAACACGTCTGCAGTAAAACTGTACCTCAGTTTGTAATTGTACAGTATTTGATATTTTAAGTAATATGATTTTTAAGACTAGGAGCCATTCTTATGCAAACTTTCCATTTGTACAGGCTTGGGCCAGCACAAAAAGTACATTTTACTTCCAGAGTAGCAAATAGTACCACAGTGGACATAAAATGTGACTTCACATTTACTTTTTTAATTCTGAAATGATTTTCATGAATAACAAGTTACTTATGCATTAGGTTCGAATAATACTGGGAAAGTTCAAATGTGTTTGCACAAATGTTGGAGGCTGATTTCAGCCTGAGAGCAAAGGGCCCAGGAGATTCTGAGTAACATGAAGGATTCTGGGTATTAGACTTCCACTCGGTCAGAAATAGCCTCTTACAACAGGCAAGTAGCATTTCTCTGGACAAACATCAGTGTTGGCCCTAAAGTGCTTTCTAAATGGATTTATAGGATTCTATGAAGCAATGTCGGTGGCCATATCTGAACATTACCTAATTATGCAGCTCTTTTATGCAAACGAAGCGGTCAGTCGTCAACACTATGACCACGGGCAGGTCACATGAATGACACGGGGGGTTTTCAAGCAGCTGGTGAACATTTTGTCCTTGAGTTTCACAGAGACAGATCGAGATGGCTTAGCGACTCCAGGAGGGGGGGGTCCAGAGAGGGGACAGTAAAACAATGTGATGCATGTGGGGATGTGCAGTGGAGCTCATGAGCTTCAATTCTGATACTTGTAGGTCATAAGTTGTTGCTAAATTTATTCCTATGGGTCTTAGTAGAAATCAGCCAGAGAATAAAAGTGGTCATAATGTTGTGGCTGATCAGTCTTTAGACAGTACACTGAATGTTGAATTCATTTATTATTACCAAAGAATAAGCGTGTTGTGTGACTGTTTTGCCTTTATAACTGCTGCACTGTGGATCATGATAAATATGTGTACAGCGGCTCAGTCTATCAGATGTATTTGTGACTGTCGATATATTCTCCCTGTTGTAAATATGTTCAGAATCGATCAAGTAAAAACCTGCTGTTGTTGAAGCTCGTGCTGCCTTGGCTTATGTTTCACAGTTACTCTAATGGCATTGTGCTGTTCACTTGAGGGTGAAATGGAAGAGCCACAGGTCACTGGAGTGGAAAGAGTTGGGACAGGGAATCCGATTATCGTGTGTGTATCTGCTTCATCTGTTTTTGGCTCTAAAATTATAAGTATCCCGTCCTGGGACAGGAAGCACGCAGGGCTGACTTGATACAGAGGGAATAATGCATTATGTAAGATTCATTTGAGGTCACACTTTTACAAAACTTAAGAGATTTTATCACTACAGGAAAACTTCTCACTATAATTGTATAAAAATGTGAAGAATATAAAAGGCCCATTATGGAAAATCAACTTTTTAGAGCTTTTAACCATGTTACAGTTACATTTATTCACCTGAAGTTGTATTTGGAATGATCCGTGCATGTTTGTTCATCTTTAGTCTCTTATTTTCAAGTAGCTGTATTTCAGATCAGTCTGTTTTCACTGCCTCTGGTGCACGCCCTCTGCTCTCAGTTTTATGTAAGTATATTCATTCTATTCAGTTTTATGTACAGTATATTCATTATATTCATTCAGTTTTATGTACAGTATATTCATTATATTCAGGATTCAGCTGTGCTGCATCGTCATTTTGGCACCATTTTTATTTATCTGAGCTGCCGACTCTTTGTTGTGGCGACGTTTAAAGCATCGTCAGCTCCTGTGGCGTTGGGCCTGATTTGGTCCCAACTGACATGGAGGAATCAAACCTGAGACCTTCCTGCTGTGAGGCACAAAGGACAACGTAAATATAGACAAATGCACTAAAACTGTCCTGGCCTAATCTTAAATTCTTCTCAAAATAAGAATACAAAAGGGTCTGACTTCTAGAAGTGCTGTACTCTTAAAGAAACTGACTCTTTAAACCATGTTCTACTGTTACAGAAACACACCTGGGACCTGCTTTTGTTTCATTCACACGACGTCTTTGTGACGCCATCAAGATCGTTTTTACGTTGACTGTTTCCTTTTACTCTTCTGTAGAGAACTCCTGAAATCATCCAAACGATTCTAATGGAGCTATGTGGTCATGCAGAGGAGCACTTCCTGTATGACCACATGACATCACGAGGGGCAGCAGAGTCACTTCCTGTATGACCACATGACATCACCAGGTGGAACAGAGTCACTTCCTGTATGACCACATGACATCACGAGGTGGAGCAGAGTCACTTCCTGTATGACCACATGACGTCACGAGGGGGAACAGAGTCACTTCCTGTATGACCACATGACGTCACGAGGTGGAACAGAGTCACTTCCTGTATGACCACATGACGTCACGAGGGGGAGCAGAGTCACTTCCTGTATGACCACATGACGTCACGAGGGGGAGCAGAGTCACTTCCTGTATGACCACATGACGTCACGAGGTGGAACAGAGTCACTTCCTGTATGACCACATGACGTCACGAGGTGGAGCAGAGTCACTTCCTGTATGACCACATGACATCACGAGGTGGAACAGAGTCACTTCCTCCTGTATGACCACATGACATCACGAGGTGGAACAGAGTCACTTCCTGTATGACCACATGACGTCACGAGGGGGAGCAGAGTCACTTCCTGTATGACCACATGACGTCACGAGGTGGAGCAGAGTCACTTCCTGTATGACCACATGACGTCACGAGGGTGGAGCAGAGTCACTTCCTGTATGACCACATGACGTCACGAGGGGGAGCAGAGTCACTCCTGTATGACCACATGACGTCACGAGGTGGAACAGAGTCACTTCCTGTATGACCACATGACGTCACGAGGGGGAGCTGAGTCACTTCCTGTATGACCACATGACGTCACGAGGGGGAGCAGAGTCACTTCCTGTATGACCACATGACGTCACGAGGGGGAACAGAGTCACTTCCTGTATGACCACATGACGTCACGAGGGGGAGCAGAGTCACTTCCTGTATGACCACATGACGTCACGAGGTGGAGCAGAGTCACTTCCTGTATGACCACATGACGTCACGAGGTGGAGCAGAGTCACTTCCTGTATGACCACATGACGTCACGAGGGGGAGCAGAGTCACTTCCTGTATGACCACATGACGTCACGAGGGGGAGCAGAGTCACTTCCTGTATGACCACATGACATCACGAGGGGGAGCAGAGTCACTTCCTGTATGACCCATGACGTCACGAGGGGGAGCAGAGTCACTTCCTGTATGACCACATGACGTCACGAGGGTGGAGCAGAGTCACTTCCTGTATGACCACATGACGTCACGAGGTGGAGCAGAGTCACTTCCTGTATGACCACATGACGTCACGAGGTGGAGCAGAGTCACTTCCTGTATGACCACATGACGTCACGAGGTGGAGCAGAGTCAACTTCCTGTATGACCAATGACGTCACGAGGTGGAGCAGAGTCACTTCCTGTATGACCACATGACGTCACGAGGTGGAGCAGAGTCACTTCCTGTATGACCACATGACGTCACGAGGGGGAGCAGAGTCACTTCCTGTATGACCACATGACGTCACGAGGGGGAGCAGAGTCACTTCCTGTATGACCACATGACGTCACGAGGTGGAGCAGAGTCACTTCCTGTATGACCACATGACGTCACGAGGTGGAGCAGAGTCACTTCCTGTATGACCACATGACGTCACGAGGTGGAGCAGAGTCACTTCCTGTATGACCACATGACGTCACGAGGTGGAGCAGAGTCACTTCCTGTATGACCACATGACGTGACGTCACGAGGGGGAGCAGAGTCACTTCCTGTATGACCACATGACGTCACGAGGGGGAGCAGAGTCACTTCCTGTATGACCACATGACGTCACGAGGGGAAGCAGAGTCACTTCCTGTATGACCACATGACGTCACGAGGGGAAGCAGAGTCACTTCCTGTATGACCACATGACGTCACGAGGTGGAGCAGAGTGTTTTTGACAGAACTCAGTCTAAATCTGCAGGTTTGTGTTAAACACAGCTCCATTTCTGTTTGAGATGAAGAAACAACATTCGATCATAGACCAGAAAATCCCTTAAAATGGGCCTTAAACTCTCAGTTCACAAAGGAAAGAGGTTTCTTGATTTTCTTTTTGTTGTGTCTAACCCGTCTGATCTGTGAGTTTAGATGGAGCAGTGTCGAGTGTCCTGGCCCCTTCTGCACTGCACCAAACTGAGACTCTACAAACACAGAATAAATCCACAGAGAGCTGGATTTCAGGATATTATATATTATATATATATATATATATCATAAACCAGTTTGACTGTTTGAACTGAACTCAGCAGATGTACCAGAAATAGCCTGTTATTAAATGATAAATTATTATATTTATTATACGTATGATATAATTAGAGCATTTTGGGTAAATCTGGTGAATGTCACAGATGCAGAGGTGTGACTGGAGCTGGTGTTAAATGTGTAAATCCTGAAGATGAGTCATTCTCATTTTGACCCCGCCCCAAACATCAGTCCCGAGGGCCCGGCGCCATCTAGTGGACAACTCTATAACCATCACTGAAAAAACATTTCAGATTATCACAAATATATATAAAATATAACTTTTGTTTTTCTACTCAACCTGCTCTGCGCTTTGAGTAGAATCCTGCGCAGAGGAGAAGAGTAATATTTACAAAATAAAAAATATTATCATGAGAGAACAGATGTTTTGTTGAAGATTGATTCAGACATGCGCAGTTTGCAGCAGGTGCAGGATCAGGAGCAGGTCACACAGACTTCTGTTAAATAAAGGTAAGAACATGAAATCATAAAACTGCAGGTGTTAATGAGAAATAGTTTAGTTTAAAGCTAATGTGACGTGAATGACACAGATGTCTGGATGTATCTGCTAAAGAAGCACAGGCTCAGTAAACCCTGGACAGAGGAAGAAAGTTCAGACATGGAGCTTTATCCACGTGAGACAGAACAGATCTGAACAGGGTTAATGTTATTAAAGGTTAATCACGTGTGAATACAGCAGCACAGACTCTATACAGAGTGTGTGAGTGTTTGTACAGTTTATGACACCAACTGGAGCAGTCTGAGGGAAGGATGTGTTTATTATTGAAGTGAAACACACAGCTACGTCACAATGTGGAGCTGTTACTGCAACAGTCACAAGAGGGCGCTCCAGCATCACTCATGAACTAACCCACTTTTATAACAAGTGTGGATTATTAAAATGAAGGCTGCCTTTTTATTGTAGACACTGTTTTTAACTTTGTGTTGCTGTTTTACAGCATCTTTTGTGAAGAAGAGGAGCTGTTTGTCTCCTATGTAAGTAAAATGTGGAGGAAGAGATCATTTTGAAGCTCAAAATGATGAGGTAGCTTATTTTCTAGAGCAAAAGGTGGTGGTACCAGACACGTCTGCTGACAGACACACTGAGGTTATGGAGATAAAAGTAATGACAGAATCTCTGTTTTTCCCCAGTGAAAGGTGAAATCATTGAAGTCAGAAGAGTACGATCTGTGATTTTTTAGAGGAAAAGATTGATCTTGAGAGCGCGGTTGAGCAGTTATATGAAAAAAACAAGGTAAAAATGCTCAGACTGAACCTTTACACGAAGCATCGCTTCAAGCTCCAACAGAAGAAGAATCTGAGGCTGAAATAATTGGACCTAAATGAGGAAACTGAAACTGAAACTGTATTAAGTGATGAAGCAGAGGACCAGAGGAAATGCTGCTACATGAAATACAGGTGGAGAAGTTTCAGAGGTGAGTGAGACTGAAAATGCAGCAGTGTCACAGGACGATTCATCTGAGAGTGAAGTGACTTTGGGGTTGAATAAGTCTGGATGACACGTTGGGATGTATCAAAGACAAAGATGGTGCTTGTCATAAGTAGAAGCTTTGCCTCGTTGAGCTTTTACAAACCTTTGCTGACCCTGAAATAATAAACACAGATGTTAGTGTCAAAAGAAGACTCCCCAGTGACAGACGGAGGAAGGTGAAGGTTCAGGTGCATTTCGGGCTTGTCTTTCTGATTTCTGGGGTGAGTTTTATAGCAAATACAGGAATGTGAAAGTACCTCAGGCATCAATACCACCCAGGAAAGGCAGGCAGGGGAAAGGATTCTTTTAGTTGGTTGGAAAAGTGCAATATTTCCCTCTTTTTCTCTCCCTTTTCTGGAAGAAATGCTGTACAACCTTTACCAGTTTGACGGAAAGCTTCCTCCTGTTTGTGACTCAAGAAGAACAGGAGATTCTCTCAAATGCACTGGGATCATTCGACTCATCAAAGAAGAACTTTGTGACGTATTAGATGCTCACGACTGTCACTAGTTTCACACAGAGACACAATTAAGGACACATAATTGACACATAAAACACTTATTCAAACTGTGTGTCGTAGAATGTTTAAACCAGGATTGAACACTCTGGCTGACTCCTGGTGTCCTGAAAAACGTAATGAAAAAACAAAGGAGCGTGTGCCCAGCGAAACTCCTGAAATGTACAGAATATGACTCCAGCCCAGAACACGAGGCCAGACTCTTAAAGAAACACACAGGGGAATGTGACAGTAAAATGCTTCAGTGCTTCCTCTGCTTCTGCTCAGGGGCCGATATGTGACCATCACTGTTCAGTCAGTAACACGTCCCAGTGTCAGTGCAGGTCTCTGTTGAGTCTGGGTTATGCTCATTATCTGATGCATTACAGTTGCATTTATATTTTTTTTGTTTTCCCACGTGTGGACCACGATGCACCCTGTTTCCTGAGTTCAGTACAAAGAACCCCTGTGCCCTTATGAGGTGCATGATGCATTCCTCTTGAAGGCCCCGTTATTTCAGGTTTGTGCATGATGGGTATTCCTCTTGAAAATGCCCCTGTGCCCTCTTTGTTTCCATAATTTAAGATACAAAGGCCCTGTGCCCTCAGGTGAGGTGCATGATGGGTATTCCTCTTGAAGGCCCCTGTGCCCTCAGGTGAGGTGCATGATGGGTATTCCTCTTGAAGGCCTGGTGTGAGTGTTAATGTCATTATGGATGTGTTCATAAAATATTCATTTTCTTTTTGAAACGGGAGATCGTGAGATAAAGCCCCATGTACCGACACGTCATGAGGATTATTTACTCTATAGCGCCATCTAGAGGTTAATAAAATGTACTACAGTCTAGTTTCCAGCTCCTCATCACAAATGTACAAACAGTGAGAGGAGCAGAGTGAAACACTTCAGACAGAAGAGGCTCGTGTGTCACATGTAGCGATGCTTCTAATTAAATAAAGACAATTAAACCCCAGGAATTCTCATTGTTTTTTATTCAAATGACACGCGCCAGAACACTTCCGGGATCAGTCACGTGGTCGGTGCGTCAGGAAGGATTTATACGTCATCGGTTACGTGATCAAACCACGCCCCGAACCACACTTCGCCAGAGCGTTTCCTGATCACGTGACACTGACGTAACATCACAAAATAGAAAAACGAGAATGTCAAAAAATGTTTTGTTGTTTGTGTCTGTGTGTGTGTGTGTCTGTGTGTGTGTGTGTGTGTGTGTGTGTCTGTGTGTGTGTGTGTGTGTGTGTGTGTCTGTGTGTGTGTGTGTCTGTGTGTGTTTGTGTCTGTGTATTTGTGTCTGTGTCTGTTTGTGTGTTTGTGTGTGTCTGTTTGTGTCTGTGTGTGTTTGTGTGTTTGTGTCTGTGTGTGTGTGTCTGTGTGTGTTTGTGTCTCTGTGTTTGTGTCTGTGTGTGTTTGTGTGTGTGTTTGTGTGTGTGTGTGTGTCTGTGTGTGTGTGTGTGTGTGTCTGTGTGTGTGTTTGTGTCTGTGTGTGTTTGTGTCTGTGTGTGTTTGTGTCTGTGTGTGTTTGTGTGTGTTTGTGTCTCTGTGTCTGTGTGTTTGTGTCTGTGTTGTTGTGTCTCTGTGTGTGTGTGTTTGTGTTTGTGTCTGTGTGTGTATTTGTGTGTGTGTGTGTGTCTGTGTGTGTTTTCTGACTATAGGCTGGAGCTGTAGCGACTGTCAGACTGATTTTAAGTGTAAAAAACCTTGTTTTTATTCTGTTGTGTTTTATTTCCTCAGTTTGTCCCGGGACGGAGGGAAAATGGGGTTAATTCTGGCATATTTACAAATGTTTATTAATGTGCATTGTCCCTGAAATAAATACAATTAAATTAAATCAAAACGAAATAGAAAATCTGGATTTTTGGGGGATTTGTTTTCAAATTTTGGTTTTAAATTAAAAACAACGAGTCCGTGTGTGAAGTTGTTCAGAAATTTGTTATATTCGTTTTTGCTCATGTTCAAAGCCCCGGGGCCAGGGCCCCAGTGAGGCGCATCTGTCCCGGGGCCAGGGCCCCCGTGAGGCGCATCTGTCCCGGGGCCAGGGCCCCCGTGAGGCGCATCTGTCCAGGGGCCAGGGCCAGGGCCCGTGAGGCGCATCTGTCCCGGGGCCAGGGCCCCCGTGGTGGCGCGTCTGTCCCGGGGCCAGGCCCCCCGTGAGGCGCACCTGTCCCATCTGTCCCCCGTGAGGCGCACCTGTCCCGGGGCCAGGCCCCCGTGAGGCGCATCTGTCCCGGGGCCAGGCCCCCGTGAGGCGCATCTGTCCTGGGGCCAAGGCCCGGTGAGGCGCATCTGTCCCGGGGCCAGGCCCCCGTGAGGCGCATCTGTCCCGGGGCCAGGGCCCCCGTGAGGCGCATCTGTCCCGGGGCCAGGCCCCCGTGAGGCGCACCTGTCCCGGGGCCAGGCCCCCCGTGAGGCGCAGGGGGCCAGAAGGCGCAGAGGCAGAAGGTCAGACAGACAGGGACCTGAGGGACCTGCTGTGCGGGTTTAGTCCTGGTCTGGTTCTGTTTAGAGCCGGTTTCTCTGAGGTAGAAGCCCCGTTGACTTTGCGGCTGCACTGACCTCGTCCCCGGTTCACTCCAGGCTCCACAGCGCCCCCTGCCGCTCGGTGCAGTCATGGATTAAAGTGTCTCCTGCTCCTCTGAGCTCCGTGTTTCCTTGGGACGTGTTTTACTCTCGTGTTTACTCCAGAAGCTGCTCTAAACTGTGAATGTTTTAATAGAAGAGTCGCCCTGGACCTTCTCCAGAATCAAGACAAATCTGTGATAAGGATCATGACATAAACCAGAAAATAATACGGAACATTTAACAAACCTGTGACAGAAACACTGTAGAACTTACCTCACCTTTAACCCTTTCATGCATGAATTATGATCGGACACTTCAGGAGTTTTTTCTAAAGTGTTTTTATTCATCTTTAGGCATGAAAAAAAAAATAATCATCTTATTTTTTCTTCTTCAAGGAGCTGGAGACACGAGGGACAACAGCATCTGAACAATGAATGAAAATGTGTTTGAGAAACAAATATTTAAAAAGAAATACTGAAAATATCATAAAACATGTTTTTGTGTGATATTTAAACACATTTAACATATTTAAACACATTTCATATATTTAAACACATTTAACATATTTAAACACATTTATATATTTAAACACATTTATATATTTAAACACATTTATATATTTAAACACATTTATATATTTAAACACATTTCATATATTTAAACACATTTAACATATTTAAACACATTTTATATATTTAAACACATTTCATATATTTAAACACATTTCATATATTTAAACACATTTATATATTTAAACACTGAACTAAACAAAAACATATATTTAAACACAATATAGTCTTAAACACTGAACTGCAAAAACAGAATAATCTAAACAAATGAACAGTCTCTGAAAGGCACAGGACTGAAAAGTATAAGTATTTTAACAGGACTGAAAAGTATAAAATTTTAACAGGGCTGAAAAGTATAAGTATTTTAACAGGGCTGAAAAGTATAAGTATTTTAACAGGGCTGAAAAGTATAAGTATTTTAACAGGGCTGAAAAGTATAAGTATTTTAACAGGGCTGAAAAGTATAAGCATTTTAACAGGGCTGAAAAGTATAAGTATTTTAACAGGGCTGAAAAGTATAAGTATTTTAACAGGGCTGAAAGGTATAAGTATTTTAACAGGGCTGAAAAGTATTTTAAGGTTTATTTTTACCACGTTCCTACTTTGATCAAACACAAATATACAAATAAAAACTGTTCAAATATTGATCCAGTTGTTTCTGTTGAACAAAATTCAGCATAAATCTTTATCAAAATCAGTGTATTTGATCTTTATTCCATCTGAAAATCTGCACAAAATACTTGTACTTTTTCCTCTTTCAGTACATTTTTCGATGGTAGTTTTATTTAAGTCGATTGTTTCATGTGATACTTTTACGTGAGTATATTTCTGTACTTTTACACACATTGAGTACTTCTTCACCACTGACAGAGGCCTGACATTATTATATACAATCACACATAACAGAAATAAGTGGCGTTTTATACTTGTAGGAGCAGTGCAGAAGTGCAGAATAAGTAAAACAAAAAAATCGTGGACAGACGTGACAAATTGTGCTTCTAGTTCTGTATTAAACCTGTGTCTTGCTAAAGTACTCCTAAAGTACTCCTAAAGTACTCCTAAAGTACTCCTAAAGTACTGGGCGCCCGGACAGGAGGGACAAACGTGCATTAGGTCGCTTCTTCCATGTTCCTCGTTTCTATCTCCTCAGTCTTTGATTTCCGACTGCCCCCGACTCGGGCCAGTCGCTCCTCCTCTTTTTTCTCTTTGTCCAGGAGGTGATAGTTGAGACCCATCCCAAGAAAGAGGAAGACGCTGGACACGACCAGGAGGATCCCACAGGCCTGGTACGTGTACCTGTAGTCGTCGTAGATGTCTTTGAACCGCCCTGAAAAACAAAGTATTTGATGTGAATAACAGTAAAAACTTGTTTGTGAGATTCTGACTGTGTCATGAGGAGATGGAGCTGCTTTTAAATGTTTCAGTAAATAGATTTATGCTCCAATAAGAAAAAGAAAGACTATGATTTGCAGTCAGTGTGTGGGACAGTCTTTTTTAAATAGTGTCAGTCCGTGTCCTTCTTACCCAGCAGAGGGGGTCCCAGCAACACCGGACCACACTCAATAATGGTGACCAGCCCCACGGCGCTGGAGAAACGCTGCGCTCCCACCAGGTCCATGAGCGTTTCAAACAGCACAGCGCTTAGCCACCCAAAAGCAAAGCCGAAGAACATGGAATAGATCACGAAGCCTTTGTAGTCGGTGGAAATGGGAGCACAGAGGTGACACACTCCGTTGTACAGCACCGAGGCGGCGAAAAAGTACTGCACTCGGGGGCGGATCCATTTCGTGTTCGCTACCAGTCCCATCGAAGGCCGGGCCACCATGTCCACAAACGCCAGCGTGGACAGTAAGAAGGCAGCTTTCTCTTTAGGAATGTGGATGCTCTTTGCGTAATTACTGAGGAACACGAGGGGAGTGAAGAGGCCGAAGAACATGATGACATTCCCCATGATGTAGAGCAGGAAACCTCTGTGTTTGAACAAGGACAAGTCGATGAAGCTGTTGATTCTCTGAGACATGGTGCGCCTCTCGCTGGTCTTCTCTGGTGGTTTGGGTTTGGGTCCAATGGGGCGCATGAGGGCACCAGCGACGCAGCAGTTTAGGAGAAGACCACCCAGAATCAAGAAGCTTCCTCTCCACCCAAACTGGTCGTAGAACCCACGTGTTTATCGGGGCAAGAGTGGAGAGGAAGACGGGCTCCCGGCCATGGCGAGTCCGTTAGCGATGGGCCGTCTCTTGTAGAAGTACTTTCCGATCATAGTGAGGGCGGGGTTCAGGTTGAAAGCAAGGCCCAAGCCTAAAAGAATAAACATATTTTTAGTAAGTGTGATAAAAACGGGCGTTAGAAGTGTCTAATTTATTTATTTTTACTTTATGTGTTTATATTTTAACATGTAAGCTACAAACACAATGGCAACACAAATATGAATATAAAATAAATCACAAATGATGCGATACCTCCCACTACACCGATGCAGAAGTACAAGGCCTGTACAGAATTACAAAAAGAAGCAGCGATGAGGCCGATTCCCGACAGACAGCCCCCGGCCATCATCACAGGACGACTTTCCATATTTTTTACCAGAATACTGCTGAGTGGACCTGCCAAAAAACAAAAGAATCAATTCAACTTTTAGAGAAGCATAATTCCTTTACAGAAGTTTTATCCAGCAGAGGGCGCAATTGCCAAAGCAGTGAAATCTCCAGTTTACTTGAGTCATTCATGTCAGTGCTGCACTGCAGTACATGATACTTTATACATGATACTTTATACATGATACTTTATACATGATACTTTTTATACACGATACTTTATACACGATACTTTATACACGATACTTTATACATGATACTTTTATACATGATACTTTATACACGATACTTTATAACGATACTTTATACACGATACTTTATACACGATACTTTATACATGATACTTTGTACATGATACTTTTGAATGATAATCTCTCTGAATGAAACAAAACTAAATGATGGTTCGAGGATTAAAGGGCAGTTGAAGTACTTTTAGATAAATGTCGTAAGTATAAATGAAACTAGTCGAGTCATGTATATTTGTTTCTCATATTTGATCAAAATAGCTTTTGTTTCCTTCCACCAGTTCAGCTCCTCGTGCTCAGGTTTAACCAAAGGATAAACATTTGCCACTAAAATAATGTCTCCAAACATTGAAAAATCACAATGATTTAGCAAATATGACAAATATAATCCCTATCTGCAGGCTATAACAACTCCATTTAATGAGTTTGGGGATCCACTCTGAAGACATTCTTGCCTTCCTGCCCAAAACTCTGCACTGCCCAATAAAACCAAATGGAAACTGACAGTTTTTGTTTAGGGCTTGTCCAGACTCATTTGCCAGTATGGAGCAAGACAAAGGGCTTTTAAATTGTGATGCAGCAAGTCTCTGCACTAACAATGAGTTCTTTCCTTCCACACGGCAGAGAGACTTCCTTTAGATAAAAGGTTTGAAGATGAACCAATGTAGAAAATGATGAGCATAATGAATGAAAAACTGAAAGAGGAGTAGCCTGTTTATAAAACCTGACAATGTGCAGCAAATGTCAAACCTACAGAAAAAAGTCTGTCACCCACTTCTACCGGCCTCTTATTTCCCCTCTTCTACTGGTCTCTTATTTCCCCTCTTCTACTGGTCTCTTATTTCCCCTCTTCTACTGGTCTCTTATTTCCCCTCTCTACCGGTCTCTTATTTCCCCTCTTCTACTGGTCTCTTATTTCCCCTCTTCTACCGGTCTCTTATTTCCCCCTCTTCTACTGGTCTCTTATTTCCCCTCTTCTACCGGCCTCTTATTTCCCCTCTTCTACTGGCCTCTTATTTCCCCTCTTCTACTGGCCTCTTATTTCCCCTCTTCTACCGGTCTCTTATTTCCCCTCTTCTACTGGTCTCTTATTTCCCCTCTTCTACTGGTCTCTTATTTCCCCTCTTCTACCGGTCTCTTATTTCCCCTCTTGTACCCCCTCTTATTTCCCCTCTTGTACCGGTCTCTTATTTCCCCTCTTCTACTGGTCTCTTATTTCCCCTCTTCTACCGGCCTCTTATTTCCCCTCTTCTACCGGCCTCTTATTTCCCCTCTTCTACTGGTCTCTTATTTCCCCTCTTCTACTGGCCTCTTATTCCCCTCTTCTACTGGCCTCTTATTTCCCCTCTTCTAACCGGGCTCTTATTTCCTCTATTACCGTCCTCTTATTTCCCCTCTTGTACCGGTCTCTTATTTCCCCTCTCTCTACCGTCCTCTTATTTCCCTCTTTGTACCGGTCTCTTATTTCCCCTCTTCTACTGGTCTCTTATTTCCCCTCTTCTACTGGTCTCTCATTTCCCCTCTTCTACCGGTCTCTTATTTCCCCTCTTCTACCGGCCTTATTTCCCCTCTGTACCGGCCTCTCTTATTTCCCCGGTGCCGTCTCATTATCATGCAGCTCGAGTCTGTACAAATTAACACTCAACTGTTTTTCTTTTAATTAATATAACACTACAGGGACAGAGACATTTCGGTTACACTTTAGGACAAATGCAAAGCTCAGAACACGACCTGAGTTTGAAAAAGTTTCTCACAGACGCAGTTCCAGAGCAGGTCGTGTGTTTCGCTGAACAATACATCCCATTGATTCTCTGAGAGTGCAGTACTTCCACTACTCTGTAATCAGGGCTTAACTATAACGTACTGTTCATGTTCTTAAAATACACACTTAAACATCCTACTTATGTTAAGTATTTAGCAATCATGTACTGTGTACTGCGCAGTACTGTAATTCCACACAGTTCAGCCCTTTTCATCATTTATTCATTTCACTTAAAGAAGGATACATCTGTTTAATGTGCAGTAAAGTTTTATATAACTATGTAGATGATGCATTTCTGAAACACTTTTTGTTAAATGTTTCCTGACCTGACCAGGCCCGTCACTGTGGCTTTACACGCCTCCTCTTATCTGAAAGTCTGGCCCAGAGCCTCACAGAACACAGCGAAGAACAAGCCGCCATTGTACAGGACAGATAGTGTTTCACAGTTAGTATGAAGAGTTTAATTAAAGCTTTGTTGAGTGTCCCCAAAACTGCAGCAACTGGATATGTGAGGACTTTACTCAACCCTTATACTCAGCAGCAAGTGACTCCCTCTGTGGACGTGCGAAATGTCATGTTCAGATCAGACGGAACAATGTGACCAACGAACGTGAAGACCACCAGCTCCTCACGTGTCATTTAACTGGATTTATTAGACAGAAAATCTACATTTTATAGAGGTAAAGGTCTAACTGTGAATGAAAGATGTTCCTCAGTGTGGTATTATTATTATCATGATACAGAAATGAAACTACTTCACACCAATGACACAAAGCAGGATAATCATATATAATCCCAGTCAAATAATCTTTAAAAAGACAGTGACATAAAAGGCCTGAGCTCAAACCTATAAACGGCAGAATGAAACAGATAATTATCTATAGCAGTTTTTTATTCTACCTTCTGCAGCTCAAACGTTGTGTTATTACATAAAGATGGAAAAATCTCTCCACTATTGCAAAGAAAAAGTAGCCACCACAAATACTGAGCCATGACATAAACAATAGAACACTCATAGAACAACGATCACAACATTATCCACTGAGTTTTACTCACTTAAAGGAGATTTTTATGGGAAAATAAACCGAGCCTCGCCTCGTCTGACCCGTAACTCGACCCGTAACTCGACCTGTAACTCGACGTGTAACTCGACTGTGTAACTCGACGTGTAACTCGACCTGTAACTCGACGTGTAACTCGACGTTCTAACTCGACGTGTAACTCGACCCGTAACTCCACCTGTAACTCCACCTGTAACTCCACCCGTAACTCCACCCGTAACTCCACCCGTAACTCCACCGTAACTCCACCCGTAACTCCACCCGTAACTCCACCCGTAACTCGACGTGTAACTCGACGTGTAACTCGACGTGTAACTCGACCCGTAAACTCGACCCCGTAACTCGACCCGTAACTCGACCCGTAACTCGACCCGTAACTCGACGTGTAACTCGACGTGTAACTCGACGTGTAACTCGACGTGTAACTCGACCCGTAACTCGACGTGTGTAACTCGACCCGTAACTCGACCCGTTAACTCGACCCGTAACTCGACCCGTAACTCGACCCGTAACTCGACGTGTAAACTCGACGTGTAACTCGACGTGTAACTCGACCCGTAACTCGACGTGTAACTCGACCCGTAACTCGACCGTTAACTCGACCCGTAACTCGACCCGTAACTCGCCCCGTAACTCGACCGTAACTCCACCCGTAACTCCACCTGTAACTCCACCCTTAACTCCACCCGTAACTCCACCGTTAACTCGACCTGTAACTCGACCTGTAACTCGACCTGTAACTCGACCTGTAACTCGACCCGTAACTCGACCCGTAACTCGACACCGTAACTCGACCCGTAACTCGACGTGTAACTCGACGTGTAACTCGACGTGTAACTCGACGTGTAACTCGACCCGTAACTCGACCCGTAACTCGACCCGTAACTCGACCCGTAACTCGACCCGTAACTCGACGTGTAACTCGACGTGTAACTCGACGTGTAACTCGACGTGTAACTCGACGTGTAACTCGACGTGTAACTCGACCCGTAACTCGACGTGTAACTCGACCGTAACTCGACCCGTAACTCGACCCGTAACTCGACCCGTAACTCCACCCGTAACTCCACCCGTAACTCCACACCCGTAACTCCACCCGTAACTCGACCGTAACTCGACGTGTAACTCGACCTGTAACTCGACCTGTAACTCGACCCGTAACTCGACGTGTAACTCGACCTGTAAACTCGACCCGTAACTCGACCCGTAACTCGACCCGTAACTCCACCTGTAACTCGACGTGTAACTCGACGTGTAACTCGACGTGTAACTCGACCCGTAACTCCACCTGTAACTCCACCTGTAACCCGACCTGTAACCCGACCTGTAACTCGACGTGTAACTCGACCTGTAACTCCACCTGTAACTCCACCTGTAACTCGACCTGTAACTCGACCCGTAACTCCACCCGTAACTCCACCCGTAACTCGACCCGTAACTCGACCCGTAACTCGACCCGTAACTCGACCTGTAACTCGACGTGTAACTCGACGTGTAACTCCACCTGTAACTCCACCTGTAACTCCACCTGTAACTCGACCCGTAACTCGACCCGTAACTCCACCTGTAACTCGACCCGTAACTCGACCTGTAACTCGACCGTAACTCGACCCGTAAACCCACCTGTAACTCGACCCGGTAACTCGACCCGTAACTCCACCCGTAACTCCACCGTAACTCCACCCGTAACTCGACCCGTAACTCGACCCGTAACTCGACCTGTAACTCCACCTGTAACCCACCTGTAACTCCACCTGTAACTCGACCTGTAACCCGACCCGTAACTCGACCTGTAACTCGACCTGTAACTCGACGTGTAACTCGACGTGTAACTCGACGTGTAACTCGACGTGTAACTCGACCCGTAACTCCACCTGTAACTCCACCTGTAACTCCACCTGTAACTCCACCTGTAACTCCACCTGTAACTCCACCTGTAACTCGACCTGTAACTCGACGTGTAACTCCACCTGTAAACTCCACCTGTAACTCCACCTGTAACTCGACCCGTAACTCCACCTGTAACTCGACCTGTAACTCGACGTGTAACTCGACCTGTAACTCGACCTGTAACTCGACCTGTAACTCCACCTGTAACTCCACCTGTAACTCGACCTGTAACTCGACGTGTAACTCGACGTGTAACTCGACCTGTAACTCCACCTGTAACTCCACCTGTAACTCCACCTGTAACTCACCTGTAACTCCACCTGTAACTCGACGTGTAACTCGACCTGTAACTCGACGTGTAACTCGACGTGTAACTCGACGTGTAACTCGACCTGTAACTCGACCTGTAACTCGACGTGTAACTCGACCTGTAACTCGACCTGTAACTCGACGTGTACTCTCACCTGTAACTCCACCTGTAACTCGACCTGTAACTCGACGTGTAACTCGACGTGTAACCCGACCCGTAACTCGACCTGTAACTCGACCTGTAACTCGACCTGTAACTCGACCTGTAACTCGACGTGTAACTCGACGTGTAACTCGACCTGTAACTCCACCTGTAACCCGACCCGTAACTCGACCTGTAACTTGACCTGTAACTCGACCTGTAACTCGACGTGTAACTCGACCTGTAACTCGACCTGTAACTCCACCTGTAACTCGACCTGTAACTCGACGTGTAACTCGACCTGTAACTCGACCTGTAACTCGACCTGTAACTCCACCTGTAACTCCACCTGTAACTCGACGTGTAACTCGACGTGTAACTCGACGTGTAACTCGACCTGTAACTCCACCTGTAACTCCACCTGTAACTCACCTGTAACTCCACCTGTAACTCCACCTGTAACTCCACCTGTAACTCGACGTGTAACTCGACCTGTAACTCGACGTGTAACTCGACGTGTAACTCGACGTGTAACTCGACCTGTAACTCGACCTGTAACTCGACGTGTAACTCGACCTGTAACTCCACCTGTAACTCGACCTGTAACTCGATGTGTAACTCGACGTGTAACTCGACGTGTAACCCGACCCGTAACTCGACCTGTAACTTGACCTGTAACTCGACCTGTAACTCGACCTGTAACTCGACGTGTAACTCGACGTGTAACTCGACCTGTAACTCCACCTGTAACCCGACCCGTAACTCGACCTGTAACTTGACCTGTAACTCGACCTGTAACTCGACGTGTAACTCGACCTGTAACTCGACCTGTAACTCGACCTGTAACTCGACGTGTAACTCGACCTGTTAACTCGACGTGTAACTCGACGTGTAACTTGACGTGTAACTCCACCTGTAACTCGACCTGTAACTCGACCCGTAACTCGACGTGTAACTCGACCTGTAACTCCACCTGTAACTCCACCTGTAACTCCACCTGTAACTCACCTGGCTCCATCACCTGCTCGTGTTAAATGTCTCCATGTCACAGAAAAGTTACGTCGAATAAACAGATAGTTGATTTTTTCTATATATGAGGCTGGACCGGGGGTCTTAAAGAAAAAAAGATCTCTTTGAACTGAAGTTGTTTTGGTGAGTTTTATGGATGATGCACTATAGTTCAAAGTTTCGTACCTTTAAGTTCACCATCGAAATAAACAAAAGCTGAGGTCAGCAAACCTGTTTCTTTAATTTATTTTTGCAATTTAAAATGTGCAAATTCAAACAAAGATCCATGGTCGTCATATGAGATGTTGACTACACAGCGTCTTCAAGGTTTGTGGTTAAAAAGGCTTGTGGGGGAGTTTGTCCTATATATTAAAATCATTTGAGGGAAATAACAAACATTGTCTCTTTTATATTGGCCCAAAAATATGGGCAGAACTTATCGGCTATTAGCTGCTCGGATTCTAAATAATCGGCATTGACCATTAAAAAAAAGTTTTGTTTGTCTGGGTTTGAAAAAAGCAGAATGAGGAAAGTCCTACCTCCCACCGTACATCACAGCGAGCATGATGGAGGAGATCCAGGACACCTGACTGCTGGGTCACGTTGAAAATGACTTCGATCTCTTTGAAGAACACAGTGATGGACTTGGGGAACGCGTAGGAGAAGCCGATGGAGATGAAGGCACCGACCACCACCATCCATCCCCAGCCCCCCTCGGGCGGAGTGTAGCCCACCGGACCACCGAGGGCAACCGGCATTCCTCCCTCCTCTGTGGGATCGGGCACAGGAAAAGTGAAACCTGTTTGGAAATATAAAAGAGCATATTTTCAGCTGTGTGTGTGTGTATATATACACCTATATATACACACACATATATACACACAAAATATACCCACCATACACACACCATATACACACACATGTATATATACCACACATATACACCAACACACATATATACACACACACACACACACATATACAACACACACATATACACACATACACAGCACACTGTTGTACACAACAGTTATACACACATGATACACACATGAACCACATGTACAACACATCCTGACACACATATAAACACACACTACACACAGGTACAACATGTACTGTGTATATGTATGTAGATGTGGACTGTATAATGTGTGTCTTATGTGTTTAAGTATTAAAATCTGTCTTTCATTTGCTCCTTTCCACAGGGGTTCTTGATGAGAGCTATAATCTTCTTCTTTCCTGATGCTGATGAGGAGAACCACAGGTTGGTTTTACTGATGCTGGTTTTTGATGTAACATGATTGTATTAAATATTGGTGATTCAGATTCACTGCATCATCCTGAAATGTAAGATGCTGCAAATGAAAACTTGAACTCATCAATCATTCTGCTCTGTAAAATCTGTTTTCTCTTAACTCACTGAATTAGTCAAACCCTCCAAAAAGTCTTGTTATTTTCAGGTTTGACTGTTTATTCAAACCTCTGGTCTCCCTCTGACTCTGTAGCTGGGATGATGGAATAATACAGCTCTATATGTCCAGTCAGACTCGCCCTGTAGTTTACCCCGGGGAGACGATGCTCCTGGAGCACCATCACGGCTCAAATACAAGTTCTCCAGACGCTCAGGGCTTCACTTGAGAGGAGGCTGATGATATAGCGATTTGCACTTGTGGAGGACTTGATTTGGTTGATGAATTGGCTTTAGCGCTCTGAAAACTTATTGGATACGCCAGTGGGTGTGCTGCAGACTTGTGGAATATTTAATGTGTTTAAAAGAACTTTGCTTATTGAGCTGGGATGTTAGTGGCTTCTCTGCGACTATAAATATGCAGCTTGTGTTATTTCTACTAACCCACCAGACAATGAAGTGAGAATGTGCAGTGGTTCCTGTGTGTGAAAGTGTGTCTGTCTGAGAAACTATCTGGTGTGATAGTTCTACATTTGCATATAGATAATAAAGTTTTTTAGTCCACATATTTCTCTCCTTTATCAGTTTGCTTTTCTATCATTTGGAATTCATTCAAAGTGAAAATTTGTAGAGATTCTTTATTACCCACAGTAACAGTTTTTCTGGTAAAAGTTGGACAGTTGCTTTTTCTTGTTGGAAAGCTGTTTATAAGTCACAATTTTTAAAACTTCAAATCATAATCTTACTTTATTGGTGACCCTGTTGCACCTCGACAGAGTGAATAGAAGTCATTTTGGGTCTTCCACATGTTTTGTGAGATGATAGAAAACCAGATTTCAGTTTTTTTGGGACATTTGTTTCGTGTGTTGAAATTCCAGAAGCAAAGATCATATTTTTAACATTTTCTAAGAAAATTTAAAAAAGTAAATCACATCTGACGTCACCACACGACAGAGAAGTCAGCAGCTAGTCAAAGAAAGTCTGATGTGACAAAAAGGGAACAAGGTTGAAAAAGTGATGAATAAAAGTGGTAAAGGATTGTTTAGTGTAATGTTGGATATTAAAAAAGCTTCTATAAGGGACAAACATGTAGCGGGAGACTGGCGGTCATGAATTTGAGTTTGCAGGAAGAAGACAAATGGGACAAAATGGTCATGGCCACCAGCCCTTCGTACAGTGCTATATAAAGCGGCCAAAGTGGGCATCCTGGCAGTGTGACTCGGTGACATACATGCTAACGCACACAAAGCACTGTGAATGACAGCACTCGTCACTGCACTTTATCCAAAAGTTCGACGAGCCTGGATTCGACTCAAGTTTAATGCTCCCTGGACCTTTACTATGGCACATAAAATCCCCCTAGGTTCCTGGAGAAACTTTTACTCAGGAAGAAAACTGGCCCTGAGTTTGTGCTTATCCCAAACCAGGATCAGCAGGTTTAAATGTTTGGACCTATTTGTGAAAAACTGTGCACATTATAGAGTCATTCTGACAAATATCCAAAATCACATGTTTTGTTGGTATATGATTGATATTTTATTTTCAGGCCAGTTCTCTGCCTGTTTTAATCCATCCTATGAAATTAACAGAATCATTATCAGTTAAATTGAAATTGTGATTCCATTATGATTAGTTTGATCCCGAGCGCTCTGACAGAATCACGTTTTTTATTTTTTTTTTTGTCTGTAACAGTGAACACGAAACCTTCACTCCTGATTGCAGTGTGTCACACAGCTTACCGACACTCTTAACTGCTGGTTTTATTCTGCCATTTCTCAGATTCATTATTGTTGATCAATTATAGATGAAGAAGTACACATTTATGAGAGAGTTGTGTTTGAAGAAAAATATACATGGACATAGTAACTGAACAGGTCAGTGCACATTTTATAAAAAAGTCAGTATAATGGCATGATGTTTGAAACAGTGTGCTGTCCAGTGTTAAGTCCACAATTTGAGTTAAGCATCTTACCTTGAGAAGAGAGAACAAGGGCCCGCGAGCTCTTAAAAACACTCTCTAACACACTGCAGTTCCTCGGTGTTTTGGTTTTGTCATTCTGAACATCTCTGCTTATGTATGAAAAGGAAAATCTCTGCATATAGTTTCTTGCTATGATCCAAATCCACTGTGCAGTCCAAAAGTCACCAATGGGCACCGCAACCTCTCAGATTCAATCATTTTTTCAGTTTCAGAGCCAAGTTGAAAAGTTGAGTTCATTTAGTGTCACGATTAAGCATAGTTGGAGTGGAATCGAGCACTAACCGCTTCTAATAAGTACGGTCAAGTCAAAAGTCTTATTGGCTGTCCGGGATTCTGAGTCCATGCCCCTCATTCTCTCTCACCACACCTCTGTCATGGTGGTCCACACCACACAATCAAGAATCAATCTCTGCTGAAAAAACTGTGGATCAAGAGGATATTCAGCTGGGCCTGCACACTGAGAGATAAGAGCATTACTGGTACATGGCAGGGATTTATCAATATTGACTGATCCTATTGAACCTGAAGTGAAGCTAAGTCCTCCAACTGTCCACTGCAAAGATAAATATGGACCACAGACCAGGTAGTGGAGCCTCATGCAAATTCTCACAGGATCTATAACGGTGTGTTACAGATGAGGAGAAAGGCTCTATTCAGTGTTGTTTCCTTGTGCTCTTGTGTTTTGGTCTTCTAAGCCATGTTCCTCTATTTTTCTGACAAATGCTCTAAACGTGTCCATAGTTAAGATAATTAAAGGATAAAGGAAATGCACAAGTGAAGCCCTCAGATGGTGGAACAAGTGGAGAACTAGTTCACAAACATACAACAAGACCATACATTGAGGAAATCATTTAAGAACATAGTGAAAAAACACAAATACAATTTTACAAAATGAAGAAAGAATCTCTTCTTCAGAGCTGTGTGTGGGAGGATAAATGTTTGAGGAGGCATCACTTCCCTGGATAAATCCAAAACAGTGCTAGCGACAATGGGGTGTTGAGTGCGGGCCTACGTGTCGACCCCGCAACGTCCCATTGCGTTTATTTCTAATCCTTTGAAATATTTGTGCTACTGAGAAGGCTGCCGGAAGGTGCGTAGTCAGGCAATTGAAAAGGGCGAAACACTGGACCAGGAGGAAGGAGGTGACAAAATGAGCTGTGATGAGGATATTTCAGCGGCGGCATCACCCGATGGAATAAAAACATAACACATAAGTCTTATAAAAGTGGTTTCCCGACACTTCAAAAGTCGCACGGTTTTGGTGCAATTATTCATTTCACTCCACAACGTGGTGGAGGTGTGAGACACTGTTCCAGCCACAGCAGGCCCGTGGGGTATAGATTGACAGAGGTGAGGTGCCAATTCTGTGCCATCAGCCTGACCTCCATGCAGCACTGACTCCACACGACATCATTCAAAAACTAAGCCATAGTGGGGGAAGTGCATGGCCCACAAGGCCACAATGTTTTTGCCACTGGCGCCACCCTGTGGCACTGGAATTTCCCAAGCGGTCTCCCGAATATCTATAACCAGAGGCCTCGCATCCCTTAAATGGACGACGGCTTGTGACGAGTGTGCCAGTGTGGACGTCGGGTGTGACGAGGTGTTGTGGACGAGGGTGCCGCGGTTGTGACGAGGTGTGACGAGTGTGCACGAGGTGTGTGACAAGGTGTGAGGGAGGTTGACGAGGTTGTGACGGGGGTGTGACGGGGTGACGACGGTGACGAGGTGTGACGAGGTGTGACGAGGTGGTGACGGAGGCTGTGACGGGGGTGACGTCGGCAGGGTGACGAGGTGTGACGATATCATGGTGTGCGAGGTGTGTGACTTGGTGTGACGAGGATGTGACGACAGGATGTGACGACGGTGTGACGGGTGTGACGAGGTGGTACGGTGTGACAACGGTTGTGCCGAGGTTGCTGGTGGGTGACGAGGTGTGACGAGGTGTGACGACCGGTGGTGACGAGGGGTGGGACAAGGTGTGACGCCGGGGTGTGACGAGGGTGGTGACGAGGTTGTAACGAGGGGTGTGACGAGGTGGTGACGGGGGGAGAGGGTGACGAGGTGTGACGACGCGGGGTGACGAGGTGTGACGGTGAGGGTGACGAGGTTGTGACGAGGTTTGAAGGGAGGGGTGACGCGGTTTGTGACGAGGTTGTTGTGACGGATGGTGTGACGGGTGGTGTGACGGGGTGACGCGACGGTATGTGACCGCGGGTGGGTGACGAGGTCTGTGACGACGGGTGACGAGGTGGTGCGAGGTGGGACGAGGGGTGACGAGTGTGACGAGGTGTGCACGAGGTGCGAGACGGTGACGAGGGACGAGGTGTGACGCGGGCTTGTGACGAGGTGTGACGGAGGTGTGAGCGTGGTGGATGGTTGTACGAGGCGGTGTGACGCGGTGTGTGACGAGGCGGGTGACGAGCGTGTGACGCCGGGTGACGAGGTGCCGACCGGGTGAGCCGGTTGGTGCCGAGCTGTGACGCGTTGTGCGAGGTTCGCGGTGACGACGTGTGCGCGGTTTGTGACGAGCGTGTGATGTGACGAGGTGGTGACAGATGGTGTGTGACGAGGGGGGACGGTGTGCCGAGGTTGTGACGATGGTGGAGGAGGTTGTGCACGTGACGAGGTGTGACGAGGTGTGACGAGGTGTCCTGTGGCCGAGGTGTGACGAGGTGTGACGAGGTGTGCCGACGGTGTGTGACGACCAGTGGGACGAGGTGTGACGAGGTTGTGACGAGGATGTATGACGAGGTGCCGCGGTGACGACTGTGACGAGGTGTGACGAACGTTGACCGATGTGTGACGACGTGTGACGAGGTGTGCCGATTCGGTGACGAGGTGTGACGAGGCTGGTGTGTGAGGTGTGACGAGGTGACGACGTGTTGGCCGAGGTGTGCCGCTCAAGTTCTGTGCCGATGGGTGACGAGATGGTGAACGAGGGATGGAGACTGGATGTTCGTGACGCGGTGACGCGAGTGTTGACGAGTGTGACAGACCAGTGCGACGAGGTGCGCAGAGGTGATGCCGCTCGTGACGAGGTGACGACTGGTGACCGCAAGTGTGACGATGGTGTGTGGACGGAAGTGCGACGAGGTGTGACAACAACGCCGTGTTGGACCGACCAGTAAAGTGCCAAGGGTGAGAGGTGACGAGCCTTTTGTGACGACCCGTGTGACGAGGTGTGCCGAGGTGTTTGTGACGCATGTGGGGACGAGTGTGAAGGCCGAGGTGCCGACCGGTCGGACTTGCGTGGTGGGACAGACGGGTGTGACGAGGTGTGAAGGGTGTGACGACGGGACGACGGATGGTGAGGGTGACGAGGTGTGAAGTGGCCGCCCGGGCGGGTGACGACCGGAGTGTGCGTGCGAGGGTGTGACGAGGTGGATGAGGTGACACGAGGTGTGGCCAAAGTTTGACGAGGTGACGACGAGGGGTGACGCGGGTGTGGCCGAGGTGTGTGCTGAGGTGACGAGCGGTTTGTGGACAAACGTGACGAGGGGTGTGAGGGGACGCGGGTGTGGGTAACGCCGTGTTGTGATGAGGTTGACGCGGGTGTGACGAGGTGAGAGGTGACGGCCGGTACGTGATGAGGTAACGAGGTTGTGATGAGCTGACGGGGGTGCCGAGGTGTGACGAGGTGGACTGAGGGGGTGACGAGGTGTTGCTTGGGAAGAGGGTGACGCAGGTGTGACGGAGGTTTGTGAAGAGGGTGTCTGTTGCGCGGTGAGGCGTGTGAGAACCGGGGAGTGTGACGAGGGGTGACGAAGGTGTGAAGAGGCTGTGAGGCGTGGTGACAAGGAGAGTGACGAGGTGAGCCGACGAGGTGTGACGAGTCGTGAGGGTGGGTGACGAAACGGTGCGTGTGACGAAGGTGACAGAGGTGTGAACCGTGGTGGACGATCGGGGGGGCGCCGGGCACGGGAGTGACCGGAGGTGGTTTTGGGCCGCCGCGGGTGTGACGAGGGTTGTGACGAGGGGACGAGAGGACATGGTGTGACGAGTGTGTGACGAGGTGTTGAGGGGGGGGGGGTGGGGTGGTGGGGGAGGATGGTGGAGGGGGTGACGAGTGGGGTGAAGATGGGTGTGAACATGTGTGAACGATGGGTGACGGGTGACGAGGTGTGAAGAACCCAGCGGGGTGACGAGGGGGCACGACGGTGTGACGGAGGGGCTGTGGCGGGGGCCGAGCAGCCTTTGTATGGGTCGTGTGACGAAGTGAGGACACATTCACACAGAGCACTTGGACGGCCGAAGTGTGACGAGGTGTGACCC
>JAIEZT010000013.1:17314669-17387651 GCA_019594935.1 Periophthalmus modestus
TGTCAGTGCTGCACTGCAGTACATGATACTTTATACATGATACTTTATACATGATACTTTATACATGATACTTTATAACACGATACTTTATAACATACTTTATACACGATACTTTATACATGATACGTTATACATGATACGTTATACACGATTACTGTATAACACGTTACTTTATACAAACGATACTTTATACACGATCGCTTTATACATGATACTTTGTACATGAGACTTTTGAATGTATAATCTCTCTGAAATGAAACAAAACTAAATGATGGTTCGAGGATTAAGGGCAGTTGAAGTACTTTTAGATAATGTCGTAAGTATAGAATGAACTATCGAGTCATGTATATTTGTTTTCTCATATTTGATCAAAATGCTTTTGTTTCCTTCCACCAGTTAGAGCTCCTCGTGCTCAGGTTTAACCAAAGGATAACATTTGCCACTAAAATAATGTCTCCAACATTGAAAAATCACAATGATTTAGCAAATATGAACAAATATAATCCCCATCTGCAGTCTATAACAACTCCATTTAATGAGTTTGGGGATCCACTCTGAAGACATTCTTGCCTTCCTGCCAAAAACTCTGCACTGCCAATAAAACCAATGGAAACTGACAGTTTTTGTTTAGGCTTGTCCAGACTCATTTGCCAGTATGGAGCAAGACAAAGGGCTTTTAAATTGTGAATGCAGCAAGTCTCTGCACTAACAATGAGTTCTTTCCTTCCCCACGGCAGAGAGACTTCCTTTAGATAAAAGGTTTGAAGATGACCAATGTAGAAAATGATGAGCATAATGAATGAAAAAACGAAAGGAGGAGTAGCCTGTTTATAAACCTGACAATGTGCAGCAAATGTCAAACCTCACAAAAAAGTCTGTCACCCACTTCTCTACCCGGCCTCTTATTTCCCTCTTCTACTGGTCTCTATTTCCCCTCTTCTACTGGTCTCTTATTTCCCCTCTTCTACTGGTCTCTTATTTCCCTCTTTCTAAGCCGGTCTCTTATTTCCTCTTCCTACTGGTCTCCTTATTTCCCTCTCTTCTACCGGTCCTCTTATTTCCCCTCTTCTACTGGTCTCTTATTTCCCCCTCTTCTACCGGCCTCTTATTTCCCCCTCTTCTACCGGCCTCTTATTTCCCCTCTTCTACTGGCCCTCTTATTTCCCCTCTTCTACCGGTCTCTTATTTCCCCTCTTCTACGCGGTCTCTTATTTCCCCTCTTCTACTGGTCTCCTTATTTCCCCCTCTTCTACCGGTCTCGTATTTCCCCTCTTTCTACCGGCCTCTTATTTCCCCTCTTGTACCGGGCCTCTTATTTCCCCTCTTTCTTCTACTGGTCTCTTATTTCCCCTCTTCTACCGGCCTCTTATTTTCCCCTCTTCTACCGGCCTCTTATTTCCCCTCTTCTACTGGTCTCTTATTTCCCCTCTTCTACCTTCTCTTATTTCCCCTTTATTTTCCCCTCTTCTACTGGCCTCTTATTTCCCCTCTTCTACTGGCCTCTTATTTCCGCTCTTCTACCGTCCTCTTATTTCCCCTCTTGTACTCGGTCTCTTATTTCCCCTCTTCTACCGTCCTCTTTATTTCCCCTCTCTGTACCGGTCTCTTATTTCCCCTCCTTCTACTGGTCTCTTATTTCCCCTCTTCTACTGGTCTCTCATTTCCCCTCTTCTACCGGTCTCTTATTTCCCCTCTTCTACCGGCCTCTTATTTCCCTCTTTTACCGGCCTCTTATTTCCCCGGTGCCGTCTCATTATCATGCAGCTCGAGTCTGTACAAATAACACTCAACTGTTTTCTTTTAATTAATGTAACACTACAGGGACAGAGACATTTCGGTTACACTTTAGGACAAATGCAAAGCTCAGACACACGACCTGAGTTTGAAAAAGTTTCTCACAGACGCAGTTCCAGAGCAGGTCGTGTGTTTCGCTGAACAATACATCCCATTGATTCTCTGAGAGTGCAGTACTTCCACTACTCTGTATCAGAGGCTTAACTATAACGTACTGTTCATGTTCTTAAAATACACTTAAACATCCTACTTATGTTAAGTATTTAGCAATCATGTACTGTGTACTGCGCAGTACTGTAATTCCACACAGTTCAGCCCTTTTCATCATTTATTCATTTCACTTAAAGAAGGATACATCTGTTTAATGTGCAGTAAAGTTTATATAACTATGTAGATGATGCATTTCGAAACACTTTTTGTTAAATGTTTCCTGACCTGACCAGGCCCGTCACTGTGGCTTTACACGCCTCCTCTTATCTGAAAGTCTGGCCCAGAGCCTCACAGAACACAGCGAAGAACAAGCCGCCATTGTACAGGACAGATAGAGGTTTTCACAGTTAGTATGAAGAGTTTAATTAAAGCTTTGTTGAGTGTCCCCAAAACTGCAGCAACTGATATGTGAGGACTTTACTCAACCTTTATACTCAGCAGCAAGTGACTCCCTCTGTGGGACGTGCGAAATGTCATGTTCAGATCAGACGGAACAATGTGACCAACGAACGTGAAGACCACCAGCTCCTCACGTGTCATTTAACTGGATTTATTAGACAGAAAATCTACATTTTTATAGAGGTAAAGGTCTAACTGTGAATGAAAGATGTTCCTCAGTGTGGTATTATTATTATCATGATACAGAAATGAAACTACTTCACACCAATGACACAAAGCAGGATAATCATATATAATCCCAGTCAAATAATCTTTAAAAAGACAGTGACATAAAAGGCCTGAGCTCAAACCTATAAACGGCCAGAATGAACAGACCATAATTATCTATAGCAGTTTTTTATTCTACCTTCTGCAGCTCAAACGTTGTGTTATTACATAAAGATGGAAAAATCTCTCCACTATTGCAAAGAAAAAAGTAGCCACCACAAATACTGAGCCATGACATAAACAATAGAACTTCTCATAGAACAACGATCACAACATTATCCACTGAGTTTACTCACTTAAAGGAGATTTTTATTGGAAAATAACCGAGCCTCGCCTCGTCTGACCCGTACTCGACCCGTAACTCGACCTGTAACTCGACGTGTAACTCGACGTGTAACTCGACGTGTAACTCGACCTGTAACTCGACGTGTAACTCGACGTGTAACTCGACGTGTAACTCGACCCGTAACTCCACCTGTAACTCCACCTGTAACTCCAACCCGTAACTCCCACCCGTAACTCCACCCGTAACTCCACCCGTAACTCCACCCGTAACTCCACCCGTAACTCCACCCGTAACTCGACGTGTAACTCGACGTGTAACTCGACGTGTAACTCGACCCGTAACTCGACCCGTAACTCGACCCGTAACTCGACCCGTAACTCGACCCGTAACTCGACGTGTAACTCGACGTGTAACTCGACGTGTAACTCGACGTGTAACTCGACCCGTACTCGACGTGTAACTCGACCCGTAACTCGACCGTAACTCGACCCGTAACTCGACCCGTAACTCGAACCCGTAACTCGACGTGTACTCGACGTGTAACTCGACGTGTAACTCGACCCGTAACTCGACGTGTACTCGACCCGTAACTCGACCGTAACTCGACCCGTAACTCGACCCGTAACTCGACCCGTAACTCCACCCGTAACTCCACCCGTAACTCCACCCGTTAACTCCACCCGTACTCGACGTGTAACTCGACCTGTAACTCGACCTGTAACTCGACCTGTAACTCGACCTGTAACTCGACCCGTAACTCGACCCGTAACTCGACCCCGTACTCGACGTGTAACTCGACGTGTAACTCGACCTGTAACTCGACTGTAACTCGACCCGTAACTCGACCCGTGTAACTCGACCCGTAACTCGACCCGTAACTCGACCCGTAACTCGACCCGTAACTCGACGTGTAACTCGACGTGTAACTCGACGTGTAAACTCGACGTGTAACTCGACGTGTAACTCGACCGTAACTCGACGTGTAACTCGACCCGTAACTCGACCCGTAACTCGACCCGTAACTCGACCCGTAACTCCACCCGTAACTCCACCCGTAACTCCACCCGTAACTCCACCCGTAACTCGACCCGTAACTCGACGTGTAACTCGACCTGTAACTCGACCTGTAACTCGACCCGTAACTCGACGTGTAAACTCGACCTGTAACTCGACCCGTAACTCGACCCGTAACTCGACCCGTAACTCCACCTGTAACTCGACCTGTAACTCGACGTGTAACTCGACGTGTAACTCGACCCGTAACTCCACCTGTAACTCCACCTGTAACCCGACCTGTAACCCGACCTGTAACTCGACGTGTAACTCGACCTGTAACTCCACCTGTAACTCCACCTGTAACTCCACCTGTAACTCGACCCGTAAACTCCACCTGTAACTCCACCGTAACTCGACCCGTAACTCGACCCGTAACTCGACCCGTAACTCGACCTGTAACTCGACGTGTAACTCGACGTGTAACTCCACCTGTAACTCCACCTGTAACTCCACCTGTAACTCGACCCGTAACTCGACCCGTAACTCCACCTGTAACTCGACCCGTAACTCGACCCGTAACTCGACCCGTAACTCGACCCGTAACTCCACCTGTAACTCGACCCGTAACTCGACCCGTAACTCCACCCGTAACTCCACCCGTAACTCCACCCGTAACTCGACCCGTAACTCGACCCGTAACTCGACCTGTAACTCCACCTGTAACTCCACCTGTAACTCCACCTGTAACTCGACCTGTAACTCGACCTGTAACTCGACCTGTAACTCGACCTGTAACTCGACCTGTAAACTAACTCGACGTGTAACTCGACGTGTAACTCGACGTGTAACTCGACCTGTAACTCCACCTGTAACTCCACCTGTAACTCCACCTGTAACTCCACCTGTAACTCCACCTGTAACTCCACCTGTAACTCGACGTGTAACTCGACGTGTAACTCCACCTGTAACTCCACCTGTAACTCCACCTGTAACTCCCCTGTAACTCGACCCGTAACTCCACCTGTAACTCGACCTGTAACTCGACGTGTAACTCGACCTGTAACTCGACCTGTAACTCGACCTGTAACTCACCTGTAACTCCACCTGTAACTCGACGTGTAACTCGACGTGTAACTCGACGTGTAACTCGACCTGTAACTCCACCTGTAACTCCACCTGTAACTCCACCTGTCAACTCGAACTCCACCTGTAACTCCACCTGTAACTCGACCTGTAACTCGACCTGTAACTCGACGTGTAACTCGACGTGTAACTCGACGTGTAACTCGACCTGTAACTCGACCTGTAACTCGACGTGTAACTCGACCTGTAACTCCACCTGTAACTCGACGTGTAACTCCACCTGTAACTCCACCTGTAACTCGATGTGTAACTCGACGTGTAACTCGACGTGTAACCCGACCCGTAACTCGACCTGTAACTCGACCTGTAACTCGACCTGTAACTCGACCTGTAACTCGACGTGTAACTCGACGTGTAACTCGACCTGTAACTCCACCTGTAACCCGACCCGTAACTCGACCTGTAACTTGACCTGTAACTCGACCTGTAACTCGACCTGTAACTCGACCTGTAACTCGACCTGTAACTCCACCTGTAACTCGACCTGTAACTCGACGTGTAACTCGACCTGTAACTCGACCTGTAACTCGACCTGTAACTCCACCTGTAACTCCACCTGTACTCGACGTGTAACTCGACGTGTAACTCGACGTGTAACTCGACCTGTAACTCCACCTGTAACTCCACCTGTAACTCCACCTGTAACTCCACCTGTAACTCCACCTGTAACTCCACCTGTAACTCGACGTGTAACTCGACCTGTAACTCGACGTGTAACTCGACGTGTAACTCGACGTGTAACTCGACCTGTAACTCGACCTGTAACTCGACGTGTAACTCGACCTGTAACTCCACCTGTAACTCCACCTGTAACTCGATGTGTAACTCGACGTGTAACTCGACGTGTAACCCCGACCCGTAACTCGACCTGTAACTTGACCTGTAACTCGACCTGTAACTCGACCTGTAACTCGACGTGTAACTCGACGTGTAACTCGACCTGTAACTCCACCTGTAACCCGACCCGTAACTCGACCTGTAACTTGACCTGTAACTCGACCTGTAACTCGACGTGTAACTCGACCTGTAACTCGACCTGTAACTCGACCTGTAACTCGACTGTTGTAACTCGACCTGTAACTCGACGTGTAACTCGACGTGTAACTTGACGTGTACTCCACCTGTAACTCGACCTTTAACTCGACCCGTAAACTCGACGTGTAACTCGACCTGTAACTCCACCTGTAACTCCACCTGTAACTCCACCTGTAACTCCACCTGGCTCCATCACCTGCTCGTGTTAAATGTCTCCATGTCACAGAAAAGTTACGTCGAATAAACAGATAGTTTGATTTTTCTTATATATGAGGCTGGACCGTGGGTCTTAAAGAAAAAAAGAATCTCTTGAACTGAAGTTGTTTTGGTGAGTTTATGGATGATGCACTATAGTTCAAAGTTTCGTACCTTTAAGTTCACCATCGAATAAACAAAAGCTGAGGTCAGCAAACCTGTTTCTTTAATTTATTTTTGCAATTTAAAATGTGCAAATTCAAACAAAGATCCATGGTCGTCATATGAGATGTGACTACACAGCGTCTTCAAGGTTTGTGGTTAAAAAGGCTGTGGGGGAGTTTGTCCTATATTTAAAATCATTTGAGGGAAATAACAAACATTGTCTCTTTATATTGGCCCAAAAATATGGGCAGAACTTATCGGCTATTAGCTGCTCTGGATTCTAAATAATCGGCATTGACCATTAAAAAAAAGTTTTGTTTGTCTGGTTTTTGAAAAGCAGAATGAGGAAAGTCCTACCTCCACCGTACATCACAGCGAGCATGATGGAGGAGATCCAGGACACCTGACTGCTGGTCACGTTGAAAATGACTTCGATCTCTTTGAAGAACACAGTGATGGACTTGGGGAACGCGTAGGAGAAGCCGATGGAGATGAAGGCACCGACCACCACCATCCATCCCCAGCCCCCCTCGGGCGGAGTGTAGCCCACCGGACCACCGAGGGCAACCGGCATCCTCCCTCCTCTGTGGGACTCGGGCACAAGGAAAGTGAAACCTGTTTGGAAATATAAAAGAGCATATTTCAGCTGTGTGTGTGTGTATATATACACATATATATACACACATATATACACACACATATATACACACATACACACACATATATACACATATATATACACACATATATACACACATATATACACACACACACACACACATATACACACACACATATACACACATATACACACACATGTACACACATATACACACATATACACACATGTACACACATGTACACACATATACACACATATACACACATATACACACATGTACACACATATACAGCAGGACTGTGTGTTGTGTTTAAGCTCTGTCCTTTCATTTGCTCCTTTCCACAGTGGTTCTTGATGAGAGCTATAATCTTCTTCTTCCTGATGCTGATGAGGAGAACCACAGGTTGGTTTTACTGATGCTGGTTTTTGATGTAACATGATTGTATTAAATATTGGTGATTCAGATTCACTGCATCATCCTGAAATGTAAGATGCTGCAAATGAAAACTTGAACTCATCAATCATTCTGCTCTGTAAAATCTGTTTTTCTCTTAACTCACTGAATTAGTCAAACCCTCCAAAAAGTCTTGTTATTTTCAGGTTTGACTGTTTATTCAAACCTCTGGTCTCCCTCTGACTCTGTAGCTGGGATGAATAATACAGCTCTATATGTCCAGTCAGACTCACTGTAGTTTACCCCGGGGAGACGATGCTCCTGGAGCATCCATCACGGCTCAAATACAAGTTCTTCAGACGCTCAGGGCTTCACTTGAGAGGAGCTGATGATATAGCGATTTGCACTTGTGGAGGACTTGATTTGGTTGATGAATTGGCTTAGCGCTCTGAAAACTTATTGGATACGCCAGTGGTGTGCTGCGACTTGTGAATATTTAATGTGTTAAAGAACTTTGCTTATTGAGCTGGGATGTTAGTGGCTTCTCTGCGACTATAAATATGCAGCTTGTGTTATTTCTACTAACCCACCAGACAATGAAGTGAGAATGTGCAGTGGTTCTGTGTGAGAAAGTGTGTCTGTTTGAGAAACTATCTGGTGTGATAGTTCTACATTTGCATATAGATAATAAAGTTTTTAGTCAACATATTTCTCTCCTTTATCAGTTTGCTTTTCTATCATTTGGAATTCATTCAAAGTGAAATTTGTAGATTCTTTATTACCACAGTAAAGTGGTAAAGTTGACAGTTGCTTTTCTTGTTGGAAATGCTGAGGTCACACTTTTTTAAAACTTCAAATCATAATCTTACTTTATTGGTGACCCTGTTGCACCTCGACAGAGTTGAATAGAAGTCATTTTGGGTCTTTCCACATGTTTTGTGAGATGATAAAACCAGATTTCAGTTTTTTTGGACATTTGTTTCGTGTGTTGAAATTCCAGAAGCAAAGATCATATTTTTAACATTTAAGAAAATTTAAAAAAGTAAATCAACATCTGACGTCACACGACAGAAAGAGCAGCTAGTAAAGAAAGTGATGTGACAAAAAGGAACAAAGGTGAAAAAGTGATGAATAAAAGGTGTTATTTTAGTGTAATGTTGGATTAAAAAGCTCTATAAGGGACACACATGTAGCTGGAGACTGCGGGTCATGAATTTGAGTTGGCAGAAGAAGACAAATGGGACAAAATGTCATGGCCACCAGCCCTTCGTACAGTGCTATATAAAGCCGGCCAAAGTGGGCATCCTGGCAGTGTGACTCGGTGACATACATGCTAACACAAAGCACTGGAATGACAGCACTGTCACTGCACTTTATAAAGGTTACGAGCCTGGATTCGACTCAAGTTAATGCTCCCTGGACCTTTACTATGGCACATAAAATCACCCTATTCCTGGAGAAACTTTTACTCAGGAAGAAACTGGCCCTGAGTTTGTGCTTATCCCAAACCAGGATCAGAGTTTAAATGTTTGGGACGTATTTGTGCAAACTGTGGCACATTATAGAGTCATTCTGGACAAATATCAAATCACATTTTTGTTGGTATTGATTGATATTTTATTTTCAGGCCAGTTCTCTGCCTGTTTTATCCATCCTATGAAATTACAGAATCATTATCAGTTAAATTGAAATTGTGATTCAATTATGATTAGTGGATCCCGAGCGCTCTGCAGAATCACGTCTGTCACATGAACACGACTTCACTCCTGATTGTCAGTCGTGTCACAGCTTAAGGACACTCTTAACTGCGTTTTATTCTGACATTTATCAGATTCAGTATTTTGATCAATTATAGATGAAGAATTACACATTTATGAGAGATTTGTGTTGAAGAAAATATACATGACATAGTACAACAGGTCAGTGCACATTTTATAAAAAGTCAGTATATTGCATGATTGTTTTGAACAGTGTGCTGTCCATTGTTAAGTCCACATTTGAGTTAAGCATCTTACCTTGAAAGAAGGAACAAGGCCCGCGAGCTCTTAAAAACTCCTCTAACACACTGCAGGCTTCATTGGTTTTGACTGAACATCTCTGATTATGTATGAAAAGGAAAATCTCTGCATATGTTTCTTGCTATGCTCCAAATCCACTGTGTCAGTCCAAAAGTCACCAATGGCACCGCAACCTCAGATTCAATCAGTTTTCAGTTTTCAGAGCCAAGTTGAAAAGTTGAGTTCATTTAGTGTCACGATTAAGCAGTTGGAGTGGCTCGAGCACTACCGCTCTAAATAGTACGGTCAGTCAAAGTCTTATTGGCTGTCCGGGATTCTGGTCCATGCCCCTCATTCTCTCTCCACCCCTCTGTCATGTGGCCACACACACAATCAAGAATCAATCCTCTGTGAAACTGTGGATCAAGAGGATATTCAGCTGTGCCTGCACACTGAGAGATAAGATGCATTTCCTGTACATGCAGATTTATCAATATTACTGACTATTTGACCTAAGTGAAGTTCAGTCCTCCATTGTCCACTGCAAAGATAAATATGACCACAGACCAGTGTAGTTGAGCCTTTCAGCAAATTCTCACAGGATCTATGAAGGTGTGTTACAGCTTGAGAAAGGCTATTCATTTTTGTTTCCTTGCTCTTTTGTTTTGGTCTTTCATGTTCCTCTATTTTTCTCAATGTCTAAACGTGTCCATTGTAATAATTAAAGGATAAAGGATGCACAAGTGAAGCCTCAGAGGTGGAACAAGTGAGAACTAGTTCACAAACAATACAAGACATACATGAGAAATCATTTAGAACAATGAAAAACACAAATACATTTTACAAACTGAAGAAGATCTCTTCTTCAGAGCTGTGTGTGGGAGGATAAATGTTTTGAGGAGCATCACTTCCCTGGATAAATCCAAACAGTGCAGGACAATGGGTGAGTGCGGCCTACGTGTCGACCCCGCCGTCCCCTGCGTTCTTTTCTAATCCTTTGAAATATTTGTGCTCTGGAGAAGGCTGCGGCAGGTGCTTAGTCAGGCATTTGAAACGGGGAACACTGACCAGGCAGAGAATGTGACACTGAGCCTGTGATGAGGATGTTCCAGAGGCGTCACCGCTGGAATAAACTCATAACAATAAGTCTTATAAAGTGCTTTTCCAGACACTCAAAAGTCGCAGTTTTGTGCATTATTCATTCACTCCACACGTGGTGGAGGTGAGACACTGTTTCAGCCACAGCTGCCCTGGGGTAGATTGACAGAGGTGAGGCTGCCAATCTGTGCCATCAGCCCCTGACCTCCAGCAGCACTGACTCACACGCCACATTCAAACTAGCCATGTGGGGGAAGTGCCTGGCGCAAGGACACAATGTTTTTGCCACTGGCGCCCCCCTGTGGCACTGGAATTCCCAGCGGTCTCCGATTCTCTAACCAGGGCCTCGCTCCTTAAATGTGACGAGGTGTGACGAGGTGTGACAAGGTGTGACGAGGTGTGACGAGGTGTGACGGGGTGACGAGGTGTGACGAGGTGACGAGGTGTGACAAGGTGTGACGAGGTGTGACGGGGTGACGAGGTGTGACGAGGTGACGAGGTGTGACGAGGTGTGACGGGGTGACGAGGTGTGACGAGGTGTGACGAGGGTGACGAGGTGTGACGAGGTGTGACGAGGTGTGACGAGGTGTGACGGTGTGACGGGGGTGACGAGGTGTGACGAGGTGACGAGGTGTGACGAGGTGTGACGAGTGTGACGAGGTGTGACGAGGTGTGACGAGGTGACGAGGTGTGACGAGGTGTGACGAGGTGTGACGAGTGTGACGAGGTGTGACGAGGTGTGACGAGGTGTGACGTGACGTGTGACGAGGTGTGACGAGGTGTGACGAGGTGTGACGAGTGACGAGGTGTGACGACGGTGTGACGAGGTGTGACGAGGTGACGAGGTGACGAGGTGTGACGAGGTGTGACGAGGTGTGACGAGGTGTGACGAGGTGTGACGAGGTGGTGACGGGGTGTGACGAGGTGTGACGGTGTGACGAGGTGTGACGAGGTGTGTGACGAGGTGACGAGGTGTGACGAGTGTGACGAGGGTGACGAGGGTGACGAGGTGTGTGACGAGGTGACGAGGTGTGATGAGGGTGTGACGAGGTGACGAGGTGTGTGTGACGAGGTGTGACGAGGTGTGACGAGGTGTGACGACGAGGTGTGACGAGGGTGACGAGGTGACGAGGTGTGACGAGTGTGAGGTGTGACGAGGTGTGACGAGGTGACGACGAGGTGACGAGGTGTGACGAGGTGTGACGAGGGTGACGAGGTGTGACGAGGTGTGACGAGGTGACGAGGTGACGAGGTGTGACGAGGTGACGAGGTGACGAGGTGTGACGAGGTGTGACGAGGTGTGACGAGGTGTGACGAGGTGACGAGGTGTGACGAGGTGACGAGGTGTGACGAGGTGTGACGTGTGACGTGTGACGAGGTGTGACGAGGTGTGACGAGGTGTGACGAAGTGTGACGAGGTGTGACGAAGTGTGACGAGGTGTGACGAGGTGACGAGGTGTGACGAGGTGACGAGGTGTGACGAGGTGACGAGGTGTGACGAGGTGTGACGAGGTGTGACGAGGTGACGAGGTGTGACGAGGTGATGAGCTGTGATGAGGTGACGAGGTGACGAAGTGTGACGAGGTGTGACGAAGTGCGACGAGGTGCGACAAGGTGTGACGAGGTGACGAGGTGATGAGGTGACGAGGTGTGACGAAGTGACGAGGTGACAAGGTGTGACGAAGTGACAAGGTGATGAGGTGACGAGGTGTGACGAGGTGTGACGAGTGTGTGACGGTGTGTGACGAGGTGTGACGAGGTGACGAGGTGTGACGAGGTGTGACGAGGTGTGTGACGAGGTGTGACGAGTGACGAGTGTGTGACGAGTGTGACGAGGTGGTGACGAGGTGACGAGGTGTGACGAGGTGTGGCGAGGTGCGACGAGGTGCGACGAGGTGTGACGAGGTGTGATGAGGTGACAAGGTGTGACAAAGTGACGAGGTGTGACGAGGTGACGAGGTGTGACGAGGTGTGACGAGGTGACGAGGTGTGACAAAGTGACGAGGTGATGACGAGGTGACGAGGTGTGACGAGGTGTGACGAGGTGACGAGGTGTGACGAGGTGTGACGAGGTGTGATGAGGTGACGAGGTGTGACGAGGTGACGAGGTGTGACGAGGTGTGACGAGGTGTGACGAGGTGTGACGAGGTGTGACGAGGTGTGACGAGGTGTGACGGGTGTGACAAGGTGTGACGAGGTGACGAGTGTGTGACGAGGTGTGACGGGGTGACGAGGTGTGACGAGGTGACGAGGTGTGACAAGGTGTGACGAGGTGACGAGGTGTGACGAGGTGTGACGAGGTGACGAGAGGTGACAAGGTGTGACGAGGTGTGACGAGGTGTGACGGGGTGACGAGGGTGACGAGGTGTGACGAGGTGTGACGAGGTGTGTGACGAGGTGTGACGGGTGACGAGAGGTGTGACGAGGTGTGACGAGGTGTGACGAGGTGTGACGAGGTGTGACGAGGTGTGACGAGGTGTGACGAGGGTGTGACGAGGTGTGACGAGGTGTGACGAGGTGTGACGAGGTGTGACGAGGTGTGACGAGGTGTGACGAGGTGTGAGGAGGTGTGACGAGGTGTGACGGGTGTGACGAGGTGTGACGAGGTGACGAGGTGTGACGAGGTGTGACGAGGTGTGGCGGGGTGACGAGGTGTGACGAGGTGTGACGAGGTGTGACGAGGTGTGACGGGGTGACGAGGTGTGACGTGGTGACGAGGGTGTGACGAGGTGTGACGAGGTGACGAGGTGTGACGAGGTGACGAGGTGTGAGGAGGTGTGACGAGGTGTGACGAGGTGTGTGGCGAGGTGACGAGGGTGTGACGAAGTGTGACGAGGGTGACGACGTGTGACGAGGTGACGAGGTGTGACGAAGTGTGACGAGGTGTGACGAAGTGTGACGAGGTGTGACGAGGTGTGACGAGGTGTGACGAGGTGTGACGAGGTGTGACGAGGTGTGACGAGGTGTGACGAGGTGTGACGAGGTGTGACGAAGTGCGACGAGGTGCGACGAGGTGTGTGGTGACGAGGTGTGAGGGGATGACGAGGTGTGACGAGGTGTGACGAGGTGTGACGGGGTGACGGGGTGTGACGAGGTGTGACGATGGTGTGATGGTGGTGACGAGGTGTGACGAGGTGTGACGAGGTGACGAGGTGTGACGAGGTGTGTGACGAGGTGTGACGAGGTATGACGAGGTGATGAGCTGTGATGAGGTGACGAGGAGACGAGGTGTGACGAGGTGACGAAGTGTGACGAGGTGTGACGAGGTGCGACAAGGTGTGACGACGGGTGTGACGAGGTGTGACGAGGTGTGACGAGGTGACGAGGTGACGAGGTGTGACGAGGTGTGATGAGGTGTGACGAGGTGTGTGACGGTGTGACGAGGTGTGACGAGGTGTGACGAGGTGTGACGAGGTGTGACGAGGTGTGACGAGGTGTGACGAGGTGTGACGAGGCATGACGACGAGGTGTGACGAGGTGTGACGAGGTGTGACGAGGTGTGACGAGGTGTGACGAGGTGTGACGAGGTGTGACGAGGTGTGAGAGGTGACGAGGTGTGACGAGGTGACGAGGTGTGACGAGGTGTGACGAGGTGACGACGAGGTGTGACGAGGTGCGACGAGGTGACGAGGTGTGACGAACGTGATGAGGTGTGACGAGGTGACGAGGTGTGACGAGGTGTGACGAGGTGACGAAGTGTGACGAGGTGTGACGAGGTGTGACGAGGTGATGAGGGTGTGACGAGGGGGTGACGAGGTGACGAGGTGTGGTGACGAGGTGTGACGAGGTGTGACGAGAGTGACGACGAGAGTGTGACGAGGTGTGACGAGGTGTGTGTGACGAGGTGTGACGAGGTGTGACGAGGTGTGACGAGGTGACGAGTGTGACGAGTGTGACGAGGTGACGAGGTGACGAGGTGTGACGAGGTGTGACGAGGTGTGACGAGGTGTGACGAGGTGACGGGTGTGACGAGGTGTGACGAGGTGACGAGTTGTGTGACGAGGTGACGAGGTGTGACGATGTGACGAGGTGACGAGGTGTGACGAGGTGTGACGAGGTGTGACGAGGTGTGACGAGGTGAGGCTTTTACAAGGAGGTTTGGCAGGACGTCTGTATTGATCTTTACCAACATGACTGAATATTATTTAATGTAATATGTTCTGTAATAGTGTAGGGAAGAAGTATGTTCAAAAGTACATGTGTAATACAACACAGCTCTGACTGAGAGTTACATGTCTACATTATCAAAAAAAGAGATCCGAGGTCCTTCATTAACTACAAAAAACACACTATTGATCTGAAAGTTCCCGTTTTCCTTCACTCCCCACACACTGCTCTACACTTACTCTGTTTTACACGCACGGTTCAGCCATTTTGGCACTTATGAAACATTAGAAAAGTCCAGTCCTTTCAGCTGTAGTGACTCCCACAGTGTTTTGGCACAAATCACTGCTGCACTTTTCAGCCTGTTACTTTTGTATATGTGTAAATATATAATGTCCTGTACTGGTTAAATAGCTTAAAGCTTCATGAGGTGGATTAAAATCATTAGCTGTTGGAAATATGGCTTCCACACATTGCAATAAGCTGCAGAGCTAATGACTAATAATAATCCACGTGCACAGGGCCGTCGCTCAGGTGGTTCTAGGATCACGGGAAATATTCTGCTCAACTATCAGTGATTCACATTTAACAACAGGACTTTGCTCTCATCCCCACAACCAATTACATTTTTGAAATTCTAGACATTTTCCCTCTTTTTTAGTATGTTCCAGTTACATTTACATGATAAAATGCAGATGTGAGTGTCAGAACATTATTACAATTTAATATGAAAAAGGGGTTACTCAAGTAAATGTGGCCTAATAGAGTAACTGAGTACTACCCACCTCAAAAAATACTACATGTCACTGTGTTATGAGCACAGTGAGCAGGTGAGTAATACATACATTAGCAGAGATAATTAGCAGATAATTTGTGTAAATGAGCATATTACTTAGATCATACAATCTGGATTCACAGGGTTTATGGATGTTACTCATTTTAAAACTCATCATGTCCATTAGAGTAAAACTAAGTAACTTTAATCATCGTCTTGTGTTCTTGATTATTCCTAAGACTTTACATAAAATGAAGCTCATTAACTTTCAGTGTAACTTGTAAAACAGTGATTCCAGTGGTACAGTGGTACCTGAGCCTGAGCGTCCGTCAGGGGGCGGGGCCACGTACCGGTGTAAGTACAGAGCTGCCTGCTCTTATCCTCAGCTCAAACACAAGTGTTGGCAGCAGCACATCGTTTACTTCTGTAGATAAAAAACAAAAGTAATCGTTTGTAATCATTCGCTTCCAATAAAACTTTATATTGTGAACAATATACAAATATAATAAATTGCTTAAAGATGTTCTGTTTCCCACATGACGGTGTAATTTCTCGTAATCACAGAAAACTCAGACATAACCGTCACCATAAAATACATAAACTCATAATATACATAAACTCATAATATACATAAACTCATAATATACATGAACTCATAACCGTTACATTTGGGCCAAGGTCACACTTTATATCTCTTAACAACAGCGTCTTTCACACAGAGTGACATCTACTCTGGGAGGATTTAAAACACTGGTGTGATCTCAGTTTGTTAGACTCTGTATTAGACTCTGTATTAGACTCTACATTAGACTCTACATTAGACTCTGTATTAGACTCTGTATTAGACTCTACATTAGACTCTACATTAGACTCTGTATTAGACTCTGTATTAGACTCTACATTAGACTCTACATTAGACTCTGTATTAGACTCTGTATTAGACTCTACATTAGACTCTACATTAGACTTTGCATCTGATTCTTCTTGGAGTTCTGTTGTACGTTGCCTTTAACCCTGTACAATACAAATCTACAGGACGATTCCCTCGGCGCCTCTTCTTCATGCAACAGAACAGAAATCCACAATATATTATATTATTTTCAGTATTTGGGCTCTTGGAGGCCCCCTGGTGGCCTTTGGGCCCACAGCAGCTGCCTTCACCTCCAGCTCAAAACAAATGTAAACCGCTGCAGATATTTTGCTACAACAGATAAAAAGAAAATAAAAAACAAATGTAATCATTTGAGAGGGATATTTAGGCTTCTTCAAACACACAGGCCCTGTTTCTTGACATGTTATATTTTTTTCATAAATATATGGGCTCTTTGGGGTCGTCTGGTAACCTCGGGGCCCTGAGCTCACGCTTAGGCTGCTACATGTATCCAAATGTGATTTGCACATTGAAATAAGTTTTTCGCCCCTTTAAATGGCCCTTACTTGACAATACATTCTGCATCCTTCAACAGCATGAAGTGAAAAGGTTAAAACACCATTAGAGCTTTGGCATTAAACCTGATATTAGACAAATAGCATCGTCTAATTAAAGTAAGTGCACCCTGTCATGTGAGAAATGATATCGTCAAATACTCGACCTAAAGTAACTTTTGCCTTAGACAACACTCGGTGAGCGTTAGGTTTGAGGTGGCGGCGCCGGGTCATGTGAAGGTCATATTTGAAACACACTATGGCCCTGTCCATTAGCAGTATGTATATTAGCAGTATGTTCATTAGCAGTATGTACATTAGCAGTATGTTCATTAGCAGTATGTACATTAGCAGTATGTACATTAGCAGTATGTCCACACAGAGAAGAGGCGCCTCCTGTTCCGAATATCAACTTTCAACATGTGTAACTTAACCTCAGATGTGGCATATTCTAATTTAGACTCATCATTAGCTTTGGACCAAGTGCAACTACTATAGATGTTGACTCATACACTCTTTATAAAATATTTTCCTCATTTGGATTCAGGTTCAAATTGAATTAAAGTTTAACGATACATTATTTTGTAGTAATTTGTCTTCTGTAGTTGACCCGGATCCTCCAGCGTCTCAGTCTGAACAGTGTGTTGGAGGATCTCAGTGGGACCTAACTCGTCTCAAACATGAGCTTCCACTGTCCAAGGAGAGACATTTGTGCCTCTTTTCTCTCCTCACTTCATCGTAGCTGTGCTGTTTGTTCTGATAAAGACTCTCGATATGTTTCTTTGATTGTTTATGTCAGTCCCAGTCATGTGAATTTGGGAGATTGAGGGAAGGATCCAAACTGTTAGTACCAGGAAGCTCTAGGTCCGGGTTTTCTGTTTGGTTTTGGACGTAGATCTTTCTTGCTGTGCCTTTGCCAGAGCTGTCACTCAATGAACTGAGCCAATGAAGCGAGAGAATGAATGAAACAACAGTGTCAACATTTACCAGGGCACATCTTAGATTATCATTACAGCAGCGTCATCCCGTTGTTGTCTGTGGACTTTGTCGAGCATTAATGTCATTACACAATCTAATCTGTCTCATTTGCAGCATGTCCGGACTCTGCTTATGAATCCTAATAATGTCCTTTCATTTTAGTTGTTTAGAATACAGACTGGAGCCTGGGCTTGTAATGGCATAAACTGTTACATAATAATGTCGTAAACATCGGTGGATTGTACAATAGGCGTTTTGTAAAGAGATTAGAAAGTCAAACTCCAAAGGAATTCCTTGGTCACGCGAGCTTTGTGTTGTTTACAGCCCCCTCTCCGTCCAGTTTCATGCTCTCCAGACGCCCACATGATACTTCAAGCACTGCATTGTACTGACATATATCCGGCTGCAAAGTATACTTCCTGTCAGAGCCTTCGTACTCTGCACCTCACGCTGTGCTCAGTCAAGGAACAGCCTCACCCATGAGAACATGAAACTTACACGAGTCTTAGATCTCTGACTATAGAAAATGATCATAAGATTTAACATTACATGGACAGATGAAGCCTTTAATCTATATAAACTGTAGAAGAGAATGACAGGAAGCAGGGTCGAACAGAGGGAAAGACACTGACGAACACCTCAGAGCAGCAGCTTTGAACCGGGTAATTAATGCAGATCTGCACAAAAGTGTGGAACAGCTCACGAGTTGAGGGGTGGTGTCGGACGGAGGAGCCGATGGTGCAGATCGGCAGCTTTGGTTCCATCAGTTTGCCCCAGGAGTGAATGAATAATGCACAAAATTGTAAAGCGACTTTGAGCATCTGGAAAAATGCTATAAGACCAGTTCATTTTTATAAAGTGCTGTAACATTTCTTTATTTCTGCTCATGTAAAGGCTGTAATGGAGTGTCAGACTCTTCTCTGACTAAAGACAAACCTTGAGCATCAACTAGTCGACTAAAAGCAGCGCGACAGGGAGCTGGAAAAGCTCTTAAAGTATAAAGTATCTCTATTATCGGACCAAATATCTGACCCTATACAGAAAGATACTAAACTAAACTAGTATTTAGAAGTATTAAAAGAATAACACACTTACAGCACACCCACAAATAGTCTGAATACCAGTAAAACCATTAGTCGACTAAGACTCCATCAACCGATTAATCGATAAATACCTACAGCCCTGTGGCATCTGGAGTTTTAGTAACTCAGGGGTAAAGAAAAGCTGTGGACTGTTAGACAGTAAAGTGTTAGATTAAAAACACAAGTAGCTGCACTGCCTGACGCCTCTAGATGAGACGTCCATAAGAAACTGGACATCGGCTTATGGACGAAATTCAGCTCTGACAGGAACCTTCAGAGGCTCAAAAAACATGTCCATCAAATAATTTGCCATTTAACTGCCTCCGACATAATGCACTTCATCAGCCTGTCCCTTTCTGCCTGTGATAATTCTGTTTAAATGGATTTGGAGCTTTCAGAGCTTATGATTAGGAAAAGTCTCTGTTAAAAGTCTGTGAAAAGCTGTTGGCTGATGCTAAACTGATTGTCCTGGGTGACACACGTTGACATTAACATATTTAAAGAATTACAATTACATAAGAGGTTTTCTGAATTGTTTGGTGAAACTGTGGTATTTCCTTGACTTTATAGCCTCAGTAAACTGAGGTGACTCCAGAAGCAGGAGAAGTATTTATAGAACATAATATATAGTGGCTCGTAGTTTGTAACATTTTGGACATTTCCACAGGTGACAGCTGCATTTATAAATGTAACTTATCTGCAAACATTCACACTGAGGTCAGACGTCAGGAGACAGGACGATCTCTTAAACATCTCCTCACAGATACAAGTCTCACTTTAGATCATCTAGAAGTGCTGAAGTCTCCTCGTCCTGTGCTGAAGTCTCCTCGTCCTGTGCTGAAGTCTCCTCGTCCCGTGCTGAAGTCTCCTCGTCCCGTGCTGAAGTCTCCTCGTCCTGAGCTGAAGTCTCCTCGTCCCGTGCTGAAGTCTCCTCGTCCCGTGCTGAAGTCTCCTCGTCCTGAGCTGAAGTCTCCTCGTCCTGTGCTGAAGTCTCCTCGTCCTGAGCTGAAGTCTTCCTCGTCCTGTGCTGAAGTCTCCTCGTCCTGTGCTGAAGTCTTCCTCGTCCTGTGCTGAAGTCTCCTCGTCCTGAGCTGAAGTCTTCCTCGTCCTGTGCTGAAGTCTTCCTCGTCCTGTGCTGAAGTCTCCTCGTCCGTGTGCTGAAGTTCTCCTCGTCCCGTGCTGAAGTCTCCTCGTCCTGTGCTGAAGTCTTCCTCGTCCCGTGCTGAAGTCTCCTCGTCCCGTGCTGAAGTCTCCTCGTCCCGTGCTGAAGTCTCCTCGTCCCGTGCTGAAGTCTCCTCGTCCTGTGCTGAAGTCTCCTCGTCCTGTGCTGAAGTCTCCTCGTCCTGTGCTGAAGTCTCCTCGTCCTGTGCTGAAGTCTCCTCGTCCCGTGCTGAAGTCTCCTCGTCCTGAGCTGAAGTCTCCTCGTCCCGTGCTGAAGTCTTCCTCGTCCCGTGCTGAAGTCTCCTCGTCCTGTGCTGAAGTCTCCTCGTCCTGTGCTGAAGTCTCCTCGTCCTGTGCTGAAGTCTCCTCGTCCCGTGCTGAAGTCTCCTCGTCCCGTGCTGAAGTCTCCTCGTCCCGTGCTGCTGAAGTCTCCTCGTCCTGTGCTGAAGTCTCCTCGTCCTGTGCTGAGTCTCCTCGTCCTGTGCTGAAGTCTCCTCGTCCTGTGCTGAAGTCTCCTCGTCCCGTGCTGAAGTCTCCTCGTCCCGTGCTGAAGTCTCCTCGTCCCGTGCTGAAGTCTTCCTCGTCCTGAAGCTTGTCGTGGTCTCGGTGTTTTATCACCAGAAAGAATGAGAACTTCTACACACAATTAAATAAACTTCTACACACAATTAAATAAACTCCAAATCAATATAGATGTGTTCACCTGCAGAGTTTTGTCACTTTAAAACAATATATCTTATTTCTCCTTGATAAAGTTGGTCTGACTCGTGGACACACAGGTTATAAAGTTGATATAGTGACTAAACCAGAGCTTTTGTGATGCTCGGTCTCTGTGTTCACACTGTGTCAGCTCATTCACACAGAAATAAAACTGTTTATCATACAATTCTTCACAGGGAGGACAAACTTTCTTTTATCATTTAATATTGTCAGACCTTTTTCTGGAGCCGTTCTGTAAACTCTTTGTTCTTGTTCTGGTCTTTTCTGTTTGAGCTGATTTCCTCCAGCTCCAATTGTCCTGTGGCTATCATTAGAAATATCAACATCTCAAAAGCCATCTCATCTCCGACAAAGGACTCTCTGACTCTATGATCATCCAGACCAAATCAAGTGGATTTGAATTCTGTCTTTTATTTGAGTGAGTTTTAAAGGGCAGCTGTGATTGTGGAGACATGAAAGCCTGAGCGGAGCGGGTTTCTGTGTAAACAGATAAAGCACATATGTTCCCACATCACAGGGGTCCTATTGTTGAGCCAAGACACATTTTAGGAAATGATGTGTGGACCACTGCAATAGATACTGTGTTAGCACGAGGCTGGAACAAATGTGTGACAACAAAGTCCCTTTGAGATGTTTCCCGTTCTTTTATACACTCCAGTATTTATAGGAGCTCGTACAACACAAATTATATATTCAAACTTTCACAGAAAAATCTATAAATTATCTATATATTATGTAAAGTGATGGCTTATTGTTGCAGCCAACAGAGCCACGTTTCCTCCCAGTGTCTTTGACCACATTCCACCAAGAAAATCATGTTCCTGTGATCCTCTGATGTTCTGTTCAGGTCTGGAGCCGCCGGCAGAGTCAGACTTTAACCCTGCAGATCTGCCCAGTTCAAGACTATTCTTATTATGCAAATGGAACATGGGAACAATACTAATCATTTTACAGCTGTTTTCTTGTGCACGCTTTGTATTTTATGGTATATTTGACACTTGGCACTGGCAGTGTGTGTTTTTAATCAGTGTATGTGTAAATATTTAAGCCGTATAAACATCTTTTGTCATGTTCCTTCTTTTGTCATGTTCCTTCTTTACTGCTTCTACTTTTTGCCCTTATTTGAGTCCAGATGTGACTGGGGACCCCTAAGGAATAACCAGATCACTGAACATGCATAATTTCTCCAAACATCATAAACTACTGTGCGTCAGGCCAGAGACATTGTTCTGTCTTTATTAAGGTCATTAACTTTCATAACTTGTAAATGTTTATTCATTAAAAATAATAACTCTAAATGTGTTTAGCCCACAGACAGGTTTGTGTAATTGACTGCACATTGTCGTCCTGCCGTGTGCACTTGCCCTGCAAACACCTCTGAGTCATTTTAACAATTTAAGCGCTGCCCGGATTCCTACAGGCTGTAATAGTCCCGATAAACCTGCGGTGTGTGTTTGATTTGGAGCATTTTGTGTTGTCGACATGTAGCAGCCCCTCCAACCCTCGCCCACATGGGAAGTGTTGTAGTCATTAGTGCGTCTCACATGTGATTGGAGCAAAGAGTCCGAGGGCCGGGACAAGAGAGCTCCAGCTCCGTCTAACACCACATGGAGCTGACCTTGAGGGGAAAAGGGAGAAGTGACGGGGGGAGGCGGAGCGGTAACAAGGGCCCACTATATATCAGCCAAGCAATTTGGAGCGGTTTATCCGATGAGGGTCAATTTCTGTCGCAGCACCATAGATCAGAGTTTTCCGCAGCTTTCGAGGGAAGAGAGCCCAGGATAGATTCATTTTTGAGTGACTGAGCCCTCTTGATCAAGCCTCGACAAATCATTCTCACACAACAGAGAGGCAGGTAATCATGAGGATTTGTGATGCAGGAAAACACTCCAGGTCTGTGGCCTTGGTTTACTGACACAGTAAAGTCAAATTCACACTTTTATTTACTATAAATCATTATGCTGTGTTTAACATTTCAACTTTTACATTTACAGAGCGAGATGAAAATCTGTGGTCGTCTTTCTCCTGATGTTTGTGATGTTCATTAGCCTCATTCGTCCCTGAGACACAGACATTTGTCCCGTTCAGTGGCCGTTCCCTGATTGAACCTGGGTGTTTTAGTGGCTGGTGCATTAATGAGTGACCCACATTATCAAACAGACTTTTTTGAGCTTTTCTCCGTTATATAACAGCGTTCCCTCATCATTAACACCATTTTGACTGATTCGTGCATTGTGGTGTGATTCTGCATTGTCCTTTTCATTTGAGGCTTGAGTGAGTGAATTCCCGTTTTCCCCTACCCCTTGTCTCCACCCACTTTTCAATAACTGGTTTGTTCCAGCAGACGGCACAGACCTGCACTAAATCTGTCACGGTGTTACTGTGCAACACCAACAGAGGGCCATTTACCCACGCCTCCACTCCGCACACCTGACCTTTTCTATTACGCCTGCTATTTTGGTTCACAGTAGCTGCACCTCGGAGACGGGCCAGATGGCAGTTCTATTGAGTGATAAAATTTCAGACAAGAGCAGTTATGCCTCCAGACCATTTGGCACGACCCACTGTGGTCTGGACAGAGAACAGAGCAGAAACGTCCAGATTCTCCCTTCATTATGTGTCGACACCGGGGCCACTTCACACGGCCTGGAGAACAACTCCACACAGGAAAAAGGACAGGACCACGGTTATTGTACATTTTCCCCAGAAGTGAACTGTACGAGAAGCAGATAGACGCCTTCTGGATGAAGAATGGAACTGATATTTTAACTCTTCAGCCCCCAAATACTTCACTGTGGTCAAAGTAAAGTCTCATGTGTCTTATTTCTATGCAAACTCCATGAAATCAACATTATATTCAAATGTTTTTGTTGTTTTAAATGTGTGAAGATACTTAAATGTAATGAAATATAATCTTTAGTAAATTCTTTTCCCTATTTTAATGTTTAAAGCCCTGTTTTCACTCTCAAGGCAATAAAAAAGTGCAGTCCATTTATAATTTATGTTCCATCTTTTCACTTCAGTTTGTAGGATTGTGCTTTTTAAACGAGGGGATATAAAAATGTTCTGTGATATTTAGTTTAAAAAAGATCCTTACATTCCGTATGTTTGATGCTCTATAGATTTATGAATCTACAATATAACACACATCCACACACATTACATTCTCTCACGGAGCTGCCACACATTCATTTTGGTCAGATATTGGCTTTTTCCGCATTTATTACTGTGTCTGTGCAGCCCAGGCTCCATCAGTCTCTAATCTTCTCTTTAGTAAATCCATTTATCCATTAATTCATGCGGCTTTGTCAGCTTGAGGACTGGAGAGGGGCTGCGCTGTGGCTTAATACCAAATGAGAGCACAAAAAACTGCCATGATAAATATTTATGCCTCCTGATTCCAGTTCCACCGGGTTCAGTGAGATTTGGACGTGATTCTCTGTGTGATTCTCTCTCTACACCTGTAATGATGCACATATACACAAGCCTCAGTGCACTTTTTGCATCTTATCTGCAAGGCTCATTTTACGCTTGAGGAAGTTGAGAAAATTGACTTACAATTGCTCCATGTAAAATATCTGCTTTCCTCGTGGTTAAACATGAGGATCCGAGAGCAGCGACATGTGACTTTAAATCTGTTCTGGACCATATCTGCATATAAAATAATGAGAGTGATAAATATACTGAATAATGTCATACAAGCAGAAGAAGTACTGTACAGTTATAAAAACTATATACTTTCCATCTACAGAAGAGTCCTGGATGTTGTGCAGTTACATAAAACAGATTATACTCTATAAACTCCACTCTGTTATTTTATTTTTTCAGTTGTTTAAAGCTCTTTTTCTGTCCTCGCAGGTGGAGTCATTTTGAACGTTGAAAAACTGTTCCCAAATGCAACATCCCACTCGTTTTTCTGCAGTGAAGTCAGCCTCTGAAATAATGGGATTAAATATTAGACAAATACATGAGACGCTCAAACTCAAAACTTCAAACCTGTGACAGAAAAACACGTCACAGGATCAGATTATTCTAAATGTTTGATTATGGCAGATCTGTGACTGATGCATTAAAGCTGTTTTGGACTTTTCGTTTACTACAACTTTAGTATCAGAGTTTGAGTTTTGTGCAGCTCAAACCTGGAACATTCTTCCTGAAGATGTGAGACGAGTTTAAACTCAGGCTCAAATGTTTCTGTTTAGCTCAGAGGTTTTTATTTTCTTTATATTTAACTTGAAGAACTTTGTGTTTGATTTGTGCTGTTCAAATAAACTTTAGTAAAACCCAAAGTTAAACTGAATGACTCAGGATCATCAAACTCGTGCTGGGCTGTGTGAAAAACATGTACGATATGGATCATTTTATATCACGATAACGATATATTTATCACGAAATAGCACGATAAAGTATGTTCTCAGTGTTTGACACAAAGTTCTGTTTGAAGTGACATTTAACTGAACAAATGAGAAACATGTGAAAGATATAAATGTAAAAGTATAATTTTATGAAACATGTTAGTGCAGTGATATAAATGTAAAAGTATAATTTTATGAAACATGTTAGTGCAGTGATATAAATGTAAAAGTATAATTTTATGAAACATGTTAGTGCAGTGATATAAATGTAAAAGTATAATTTGCTGTATAAATATGTGTGTTTGCTGAGGCGGAGGAACAGGAGCCTCAGATTCTTTTCAGACTCATACGACGTACGACTCACTGGACCTCGGATCAAGGACTTTGACGAGGTTTTTAAAGCTTCTCATCAACAAACACGTGAGAATCAAAGTAAAGAGTCACAGAACCACAATATGGAGTTTGTCTGTGAAAAATCTCTGTTTTTATTCTTGTATATGGCTCAGTGCTACATCCTACCATAAAAAACACAGACGTGTCTTTCATTTAATGTTCAAATAAATCACTTTACAGCTGCTTCTCTTTTTCAGTCTAATCAGTTTCTTCGTTATAATCTCGTCCCACTAAAGGTGCAGAGGCTCAGACTTTGTAAAATCTCCTGATAAATAATGAAACGGTGCCACTGCAGTTAGAGCATAATTTACGTCACACTGCACAGTGATTTTATTAAGCTCTGGTGTTAGTCCATGTAATATTCATCAGAGAAAAGATGCACAGGACTCCAGCTCCAGCCTGACCATTTATCCTCAAAAAACAACAATAACGTCGACTGCTCCGACGTGGAGCCTGGTCCACACGGTTCTGTCTCAAAAAACAACCATAACGTCATCTGCTCGATCTGGTCCGCTCTGTTCTCTCAGGTTCCTCCTGGATCTGTGGTGACCTTTTTGGGAGAATGGCAGAAGCTCGAGCTCCTTCTCCAGCTCATAATGCCACAGAGGTGAATAAAACATCTCTGAAAACACCAGGCCGGAGCAGCAGAGAGCTGAGCCGTCGCTGCCTCCTGCTGGTGAGCTGGGGAACTGGGCGTCGTGTCATGTTGATTTATGACACTGGTATTTTTCAAAGTTTGTGATGGAATTAATTATATAAAAATACGTGTGTTTCCATTTCTTTCTGCCAACAGGAAGTCTTTAGTCAAATATAGGGGTAAAATATTCATCAAATGCTGTTTTCCTCTAACAGTTATGACTCTAGTCTCCCTCAGTGCTTCTTTAGAAATGACATAACTGTGTTTGACGGGAAAGTGGAGACACCACAGATTCAACGTATAATTAGATGAGTTTTACGTGATGAAGCGCCGCTGTGGAAAGTGCCGCACCAACAGAAAAAAACACATTGTATGTAAATATGAAGAATGCGTTTCATGAATATTTAATTTCCTGGAAATGCAGCACACAAGATAAAAATAATGCCCTTCTCAGTGCGGCTCTCTTCATGAAACTGAGGTAAAAGCCATTTTGTGTTATCAGATTTTCTATGGAGACGGCAGCACTTCCTTTGAATTGCATCATCTTTTATTTAAATCCACAGTGTGGTGTCGCTGTCGGGACGAAGAAGCACCACCTCAACCTTTTATTTAAATCCACAGTGTGGTGTCGCTGTCGAAACGAAGAAGCACCAGCTCAACCTTTTATTTAAATCCACAGTGTGGTGTCGCTGTCGAAACGAAGAAGCACCAGCTCAACCTTTTATTTAAATCCACAGTGTGGTGTCGCTGTCGAAACGAAGAAGCACCAGCTCAACCTTTTATTTAAATCCACAGTGTGGTGTCGCTGTCGAAACGAAGAAGCACCACCTCAACCTTTTATTTAAATCCACAGTGTGGTGACGCTGTCGAGACGAAGAAGCACCACCTCAACCTTTTATTTAAATCCACAGTGTGGTGACGCTGTCGGGACGAAGAAGCACCAACCTGAACTTACAGAAGAAAAGAGTCCAAACATTTTACTGGTGGAGGTTTTATTTGTGAACATTAAGTCTCAAACTGTGACTTATTTGTGACTTATTTGTGCAGAGATTATTTGTGCCGTGATCTCCAGATCAGAACAAAACTCACACAGACTCAGAATGTGACAGAGTTTTGGGGTTCACTCTCTTCACAGACTCAGGATGTGACAGAGGTGACGCCCAGGGCTGGCGTCTGGGAGATGCTGCTCCTCTGGGAGGTGCTGCTCCTCTGGGAGGTGCTGCTCCTTTGGGAGGTGCTGCTCCTCTGGGAGGTGCTGCTCCTTTGGGAGGTGCTGCTCCTCTGGGAGGTGATGCTCCTCTGGGAGGTGCTGCTCCTCTGGGAGGTGCTGGGATTATTGGTTATTGATTAGAGATGCTCCAGTTCGATACTAGTTTTGAGCCGATTTGGGGTCAGGGCAGCTGTGGCTACAGAATAGTTTAGAATAATAGAATATAATAATAGATCACATGTTGGAGGAAATACAGACACACAATGAACTTTTAGACCTGATGCTCAAAGAAAGTCCAGTGACCTACATGTAGTACTTACATTACTGATATATCGGTTGTATTATTTTGCACGTTGCAGCTGATCTTGACGACAGAAAAGTTCTGTTTGGACTAGAAACCTGTTTTAAACCTCCCAGAGAATCGGTGCCATGTTGAGTTGTTGGTCCTAAAGTTTTACACAAATGAACCTGTTTTATTTCATGTTTTAGGACCAAACCTTTTCTCAAATTCTCCGTTGAAATGACATTCCACCTCAACCAGAAGTGCCACCACAAAGAAAGTGTGGTTTAGTACCATTTATTATATTTTTAATTATAGCATTTCTTTAGATCTATAAGGGGTAATTTCACTATGTGCAGAACATGTTTTCATGTCAGACTTGATTTCTGTTCTGTATCTAGATTCTTTTATTCCAGCTAATTAACATCTTGATAGTTTCAAAACCGCAGCTTGAACCAGACGCTTGTTCTTTATTATTTATTTTCTCAGTTGTAATAAAATGCCAGATGTGGGAGTTTCTGGATCAAATGACATGTACTGTACGAAGCTCCAGTCTTAACTCATGCTCTGCTGCTGTCTCCTCCTCGTGAAGAGGGCCCACGTGCAGCTCAGGGCGGACACTCGTCGTTTGCCTCGGACATTGAACCACTGGCTCTGGTCATTACACAAAATCCAAAAGTCACGATTGAGGATAAAGAACGAAGAACGAGAAAGATCCTGCTGTCTGCAGATGACGTCCTGACACTCACTGATCCTTCTCCTTCTCCTGGACTGATCAGATACTGGGGAGTGAACTTTGACAAATCTGTTTTTATGACTTTGGCTGATTCACAAAGTCTTGAGCCGGTGCATGTTAAGCCCTTTCACCGGGAGCTGTGGGGTTTTATTTACCTGGGCGTTCAGGCTGCTCGATAGAAGGATTGTGGGTCTTTGTGAGACGCTGACAAGGTGGAGGGTTCTTCCAATTTCATTTCTGGAACAAATTAATCTTATAAAAATGATTATTTTACCCAAAATATTGCCCCCTACTTGCATGTTTTTTGTGATTTTAACATCTTAAGATATAAAAGTAATTAATAAAGCCATGGTGGACTTCATCTGAGCAGGAAGGAAACCAAAACTCAAATCAGAAACTCTTCAGTTACCCACAGATCAGGGAGGATGGGGCCAACCGTAGAATATTATGTCAGCACAAGATGAGATAAGATAAGATACATGAACATTCAGATTGACCCTGGTTGAATATTGAGGCTGTATTTTGTAAACCATCATCACCAGTTTAACAGATATATTGAAAAATAATCTTCTGCTGTTTAAAAAAATAATCCTCTGCTGTATAATGTCCTGTGGGTTTCTGAGAAAAGTGTTTAAAAGTGACCAGTCAGTCCACTTCTCCACTTTGACAAATAATCCAGACCTTTCTTCACAAAACTAGAGGAACTACTTTTACAGGATGGCACTTTACTGGATTCATAGTTTTTTTAACGTCTTTACAAAACAAGAGTTCAAATGTTTTGAATCTCCCAATATTCTTTACCAAACAAGGATGTGTGTAAATATTTGCAGTTAAGGCACAATGTGCAGCAGAGTCTGAATCTCTAAGTTTACACCAGAGTTGTACCATTTGGAGATATTAAACATTTTATATCCAGGTTTTATTTGGAAATATACTCCCTCAGTCTGGATAAGTTGGCATGGAAATCTTGGGGAGTTTTGTATAAATGTGAAAATAGTTCACAGCAATGGACAAAATCCTAAACTTTCCATCTAAAACAGGAAAAAACTTAAATTCACAGAGGCCGAGATTAAAAACTGAGACTAAATCGTGGGCCAAACGAAATAACAACAACATCTGCATGTTTTTCAGAAGGATTAAATCTGAGTGAGGCGAGTTAGCAGATGCTAATGTGTCAACAGAAGTGTTGGGGTCAGCGCCATCACATCTGCAAAGCATTCTGGGATTCGTAGTATTAGAGGTGCATGTGCTGTATCGGCGCGGCGGCCGGCGGGCCACATTTAACACGTTTGATATGATCTCGCGGGTCGAATATATTTATATTGAGGGCCAAATCTGGCCCACAGGCCTGAGTCTGACACGTCTGATCTAAAATCTCCATTTGTAATCAGTTTAAAGAACTGCAGTACAACATTTTGCTTAGTGTATATATTTCTCCAAATATTTATAGTAAGTACAATGTGGATACTTCACCAGATGAAGTGTAAAACTCACATGGGCCTGAGACCATCACTTATGGGAACGTGCTCACATCCACATTCACTGATGTCTGACCTCTCGACGGTGATCAAACTTGGACATTATATATGACATTATATATGACATTATGACATTATATATGACATTATGACATTATATATGACATTATGACATTATATATGACATTATGACATTATATATGACATTATGACATTATATATGACATTATGACATTATATATGACATTATGACATTATATATGACATTATGACATTATATATGATGGAAATACTCTTCATAGACAAATGGAAGAAGCCTGTGGAAGTGATCGGACTTTAGTGTCAAATAGAGTCTAATGGGCAGACACTTTGGACTTGAACCACCACAGACCTTATATGTATTTATAATATATATTATATAATTTAAAAAACACACAGAAGAATTGAATGCTTTGTGATGAATTCTCTGGGAGTGCTACACCTTCAGAACAGCAGAATAAGCCTTTTTACCAAAGATCCTCTGTATTAAATGAGTTGGACTGAAGCGATGGGCTGAATAAAGCTCGTGCAGCGGAGACTGAAATCGTGCACAGATCATTAGTGAATGTGTCTGTTTTGGTGCAGTGAAGCCCTTTTAATTTATTCTTATTTAAGTTATTCTTATATAAAGACGGATGGTGAGAGGAAAGTGCCTCTGACGCCCGATCGCCACAGTTAAAAGACAAAAGCATCAGTTGTTAAGTAGAGGAGGATGTAATGGGCTTAAACACAGAAGATAAAGGTTCATCCAGAGCCAACAGGCCATGGACAATCATACAGTTTTATGAACCTTTAATTACAAATATATTTGACAAACTGCTATATTCATTTATCTTTCATAAGAAGAAGCTGCAGACTAAAGGTGCAGTATGTAACATTTCTGGAGGAGAGTCTGTTATGTATTTTCTCGGTGTAGATGTTCTCCTGTGATTGCTCCACAGCACCGTGTTAAACTTATATATTTTGCAGTTCCAGGTGTATTTTATTGCTCCTATAAACAGTTTTCTCAGTCTGAGCAGAGTCACATCTCCACAGAACTGACTTTAACTCGGATATTGTGGAACATTTCAGGTGAAGTATTAACACCTTCACAAAGAGACGCAGGTGATGGACCCTCCTCTGTGAAATATGATAAAAAAAATAAAGCATCTAATGTCCTAATGACCAAAGTAAAAGACACTGTGTTGAACTGTAGTTTTGAGCATCTTGTGCAGGTTTAATTGACAGAAAAGCTTGTTCCTGTGTCATCTAAAGTGTCTCATCTGGTGTGCTCTTTGAGGCCTGTCACAGAGAAGTTTGTGAAAGTGTCTGTGTGTCTGAGATACAGCAGCGCCAGCCCACTACACAGCGTTTTGGCCCTGCACCTTTATAAGACATGCTGCCAGCAGATAGAGATTGATGATAGCATCTGATGCAATTTTCCCCATGTCCAGAGCTGCTGGTTCAAACTCGGTTAACAGTGAGACGCAGGTTGGAGGGAAAATCTCCTCCAAACCTGCCACGGCTGGAACAGAACTCAGGGTTAAACTGAAAAACCTTGGATTGAGTCGGCTGTTTATCTCTAAATGCAGATAGCTCGCTAAAAAGTGAGCACAAAGTTGAGGGCACTTTAAATTATTCATTCCTATTCACAGTCCAAATACAAACAAACTAAGTTAAATAAAAAAGTTGTGTTGTTGCTGAAAAGCCCAGACAACATATTTCAATACAATCAATACGGCTGAGTTTCCTATTAAGAAGTGTCCTCAGAAGGGAGTTTGTTGGGAAATGAATCGTTAAAATGTGAAAAATTGCTATGTTAACCAGATTAGGCAGGGCAACTTATCAAGTAATCTCCTGATAGGGCGTCCCAGCCGTGTGATGGATAGTGCACTGTCCCTTCTCCCACAAACGTGTCGTAATCGCCCATCGCAATTAAGACTCGCCACACAAAAGACGTGTGAGCAGCTTTTCTCTTTCTGTTTGGATTATTTTCTGTAGATTATGTCTGTAGATTATTGACTTTTCTGAAGATTCTCAAAGTCAAGAGCCAGTTCAGATATTTACATTCATATCATTTTATAAATGAACAAGTCATTAGAGTATTTATTATGACTTTAGCTCAGATAAACCCTGGGACAGATGTGAGTTTGAGCCGCTCCAGGCTCTGTCCTTCTCCCCTACTGCAGGGATACTGGGTGTAAAATATTTTGTCATTGTTTTAATTTAAATGTATTTATGTACGTACCTACGGTTGTGTCAGAGATTTTGACTCAGATTTTCAGAAGAGCCTGAGCCGTGTCGAGCTGTTCTGTTCTTTTCAGTTGTAGGCCGGATTACGTCACATCGTGGTGCCTTGCCCAGGGACACAAGGGCAATTTTAACAGGTTTTTTGGGCAAACGCTCTAAACATGGAGTCACTGCCAGTCCCCACGACCTTTTGGTTGACAGATTGTCTCATTTGGCCACTGTTTGCTGTTTTTTTCCTATAGACTTTTTGAATATTCACATATTTGGAGTTAAGCAGCTTGGTGCAGGTTTTAAATAAAAATATTGGTGTTGAGGTCATTCCTGAAGAGCAGATGATCTATTTAAAACATGGGACTTTAAGAATAAAGTGCCCAGACACAGCTGAGCATAAACAAATGAAATGATTTAAACTAAACATCAATGAAATTATAAAACACTGTAAAGTACATGTGCTTTTCCATAAAACTCTGAAAACTGGACGTGTCCTTTGCTGGAAATTGCATGTGATGGAAATGTCGCAGGTCAGAGTGTTGTATTTTCAGAAGAAACATCCGAGAGGTTCTGTGAGGCAGACGACTCACGAGTTAACAAATGTATGAAGAAGAAGAGTCAGGGTCAGAACTATGGAGAACACGCAAAGCAAACAAAGAGAGGAGCAAATGAGAAAGAAAAATGATAGAGATGGGAACAGACAGGAGCACGAGCCTCTCCAGAGACGTCCCACCGTGGCCTTCAGCGCTGCAAACTACATCTGTGCTTCTTTTATACAGGAGTCCTCTGAGTCTGGACAGAAGTGTCTGGAACTCTCTGCTCCTGATGACTCACGTTTTAGCTCGATTCATTTTATGTCAGTCCTTATTACAAAAAAATGAAAATGAATTGCACTGACCTATACTCCTAAATGAATTAAGGTGGTTGATTGTGGATGTAATTGCTAATTAGCATGACTCACTGCTTCCACAGTCTCACAGGTGGATCATTCGTGCTCTCAGAGGGTTTTTAAATGTTGGGGATCCTCGTGGACAAAGCCATTAGAAGATTAATGAAGACTTCTCCTAAATGTGCAAGACGATGTAACACTCACACTTTTATATGCATAATTTACTCCAAAGAAACGAGGAGGCTGATCACAGACTGAGGTGAGCCGCACAGACTCACATTACTCTGGAAAAATGGCACTAATTTGCTCTAATTTTGGAAATCTAATCATTTAGTTGTAAGTCAGAGGAAGTGACTTAAACTGTGAGAAGCGAATCACAGCATTAAAGAAACATTTCTCAATTAAACTGCAGAGTCTTATTTCGCCTCTTGAGAGAAAATGACTCGACTGAAAATGTGACTCAAGGTAAAATAAAGGAACACGCTGAAAATGTCAAGTACAAGCAGAGCTGCAAACTCATGAAAAATACTACTCAAAATATGATCTGACACATTTTAGTTGCATTGTAGATCACCCTTTATACAAAACATATGTAATTAAACAGTTTCACGCTAAATGTATTAGTTTTAAAAGACGGGACAGAGCAGCAGGGCCGTGGTGTTGTACATGTGTAAAAGGAGAAGCAGCAGTGACACTGGGGCTTAGAAAACTGGGAGTATTTGTAATTATTTACGTTACACTCTTGATTTTGCAGATGTTGAGTGTATTGAGCCAGTTTGTAATGCATCAAGTGTTTTATCTGTTTAACTCTCGTGATATTGAAACCTCAGGACAATAATTGACCCACAGTCCTGCCCCTTGACCGTTTATATTGATAAGAAATCCAGACGCGTCACGCTCCATCGCTCTAACGGCGCCTCCTCCAGGGCTGCAGTGGGTTAGCACCTCTGTTTACTTAAATCAAAATCCAATAGAGGCCCTGGCACTTTCCCTCCTGTTTCATGTCCCCAGCACTCAGCCGTGGCACATTTCAAACAGATGCCCTTGACTTTTCATTAGGTTATTAACCTTTGGGGGGTGGGCTGTGATTCAGAGGTGGGTCGGTCCCTGGAGCCTGAGAACCAGATGAATCGAGCAGAAACAACAGACCAGGCCTTAACAGTCCTGTTATTCTGAGTGTCACTACAGGAATAAATAATCTCACACAGAAATGAGAAACACGGCTCTGATCTGGAGAGATGAGTCTGTGATTGGAGGAGATGCTCCGAAGGTTTAGTTTCAAAAGCAAATAACTGTTTATCTGTGAATTTGTTGTTTGTTTTTTCAAGTTTAGCAGCTGGAGGATATTTTGGATTTAAGTGTCAGCTAAAGGAAGTCCTCTGATGGGTTTTGTGGAGACAGTTTTGCTCTTATAAAGATGGCACCTGGATAGAAAATAATGTAAATGGTAGAGCATGAATAATGTGGTCGTGTCATGTTTTTGGAGATTTGTGTCTCTTTATGTGTTAAATGTTAAATAGTTTTGCTCATAGTGGATAAATGCGAGTGTTAAAATGACTGGCTGATCCTAACAGTCACTTAGAGGTTCATTTTTTATGAATACATGATTTCCTGTATTATCTGTATTAAGTCATTTATAATTGAATAACTGAAAGTCATGAGGAATATCTGGTGCCTCCTGAAGAAGTGAAGTGACGAGATGCTGAAGCTCAGGCGGCTGCTTCTCTGCAGAACATATACGTCTAACATAACAAAATCAGTCCAATAATAACAAGTTAGTAACAGGCAGCAGTGGGTAATAAATCACAAAATAGTCAGTCATAATCATTTAACCTTGAAGGCCACGTCCCTGCATCTCTAAAGTCGGGAGCTGGACTGGTTACACCTGTAGTACGTGTACACGGCTCCCGTGAAGCTTCAGGGAGCAACAAAGGAGTTCCACATTAAAATAAAAAAATGAGCAAAGCGAGGGAAGTTTCATTATTCATCTCACACTGCCCAACTCCCCCAGCTTCCCCGAAGGGCACACTATGAAATTTCAATTGGCATCATTCTATGTGTTGAGTTTTAATGTCAATATCGCAGACAGTCTTCAACAGCCTTGCAGTCTCCCTTCTGACTGCAACAAGAAACTTCAAAGGAGCACTTCTCTGAATCCCTCAGTCTTGCATTAAAAATGTTAACCTTGGAGACATGCTAACTACTCTGCCGCGTGTGTCATGGAATTCCAATGAAGATCTGGATCATTTAAGATCGAAAAAGGAGTCAAGTCTCGGCCCACTCGTCTTTCCCTCTGACCATCGATACTTTTTACTCTGAAATCCCAATAAGATTCATTTACAGAAATGATTCCTAAAAAGATTTCAGATTCGAGAGTCAAAGTGTTTAAAATGAAATATGATGAGCGTCACATATTATGTAGGAAATCCATAAACACATCACTAAATCAGTGTTTTAGCTTCACGTGAAAACTGTTAAATGGAACCTGCTGCAGTTTTTACATCCACAGCTGAAATATTGATGAATCCGACTGATGCTTTATTGATGTGGTTTTGACTTTCACTCTGATCGATGCACAAATGAAGCTCAGGGGGAAAAGCTGGAAAGTTCTGATTGAAAACAGATATAAAAATAAAACTCACCAAATCAATGTTAAGAAAGTCATTCCAGAAAAAGGTTTGAGGTGTCGATGAGTCACTGGGCTGAGTCCTGGGTCAAAATCAAACACTGATAATTGTGAAAGAGAAAGAGAGAATATATGAGTCTGGACTGAACAGACTGAACTGGACATGGGGCAGTTTTTATTGTATTTAACTCTTATTATTTATGACAAACTGTTTATACTGTTTTATATTGTAATTGTCAATGTAAATGTGTTTTTAATGTGTGTCACCTGCAGAGGGAAAGTAACAGGAGCTAAATCTGGTACAAATCATCTTTTTTTTGTAAGATTCATGAATTTGTACATGGTCCTTGTCAAATAAAGAATAAAGAAAGAGAGAAAGAGAGAGACACATGTGGATGGATGGACTGAGACTGATCATTGTGTCCCCAGTGTATTTTAAAGTACAACATTCTAAGACTTTTGAAGGGATCAGTGTAAAATGCTTCGTACAAACCTGACGACAAAGTCCCGTCACTGTGGAGCTGAGTCTGTGCCTCGTTCACTGTGTCTCATTTAAATCACAGACTGAGCGGATCCTCATTCCCCTTTTGCCCCCAGTTCATATTTTTAAAACAATCCCAGCTCGTGGCGCGCTGCCGTTCTCCAGGAAGGCCATTGTGTCTAATGTGAGTCCGTCTGATGGAGCCGTGAGGAAAAGATGGGAATCATCAGGACGCCCACGCTCCTTCAATGGTCTCATCTGAAACGCTCGTGAAGGAAACTAAATGTCATTAGTGAGAAAGGTAATCTGTTTCTGGAGAGGACTCAAAGATCATAATTAGATTTTCCTACAAAAGCTTCCCTCCACTTTTCACCTCCTCAGTATTGTGTTAAGAGAAATGTCTTTTTCCCACAGAGAATACTCAAATACAAATACAAATGATACAAAGACATGTCGGTTTGTGGAGGAATGACCTTAAACTCGCTCTGGACGCTCACGCTCGAGTCGTCCTTTAATGTCAGGTCTGAGCCACTTGTTCAAATGTTTCCATGTTTCAAAGTTCAGAGGGAAATGTGCAAAAACTTTCTCAAGAATAAGAGAAAAGGTTTGTCTTTCTTTGTTTAAGTTCACGGCAAAATGAATCAAAACGTTTCATCAACATAAAGAATTGTTGGAAATTGCCTAAAACATCAGTGGGTTTGGTCCTAACTGGACGTTTGGTGACAGCAGAGAGTCCAGTGACCTGAAGGTTGGTAGTTTGATCCCCCGTCTCAACATAAACATCACTGACAGATCCACTGACCCTTGGGCAAGACACTTCACCCCAGTGTAACTCTTTCTGTATTTATTATTCAATGAATCTGAATAAAACTAAATGTATTATCTTTGGGAACAGAAAAATGGACTGTCTAATATTAAATTAAATAATATTGAAATTAAACGAGTGACTGCGACAAAATTCTTAGGTTTTCATGTTGATGAAAAACTTAATTGGAAAACGCACATTAGTTTTCTTCAGACAAAGTTAAAATTGCTGCTGTAATGAGTAAAATGACATTTTTGTTGAGGTTTCACTTAAATTACTGCACAAAAGTCCATTCCTACAATATTTGAATTATTGTGTAGAAATCGGGGGTAATACTTATAAATCTAACACACAATTATTTTTTTTACTCCAAAAGAAGGTTGTTAGAATAGTTCACCAAGCAGACCGTCTCACACCAACAAATCTGATTTTTGTCAAGTTAAAACTTGTAAAAGTGTCTGATCTTGTTGAATTGAGCCGTAATAATGTAAAAGGTCAATAATCCTCAGCTCCTTGTTCACAGATGTTATTCAAACAGAGAGAGTCAGGATCATTTTAGAAGAAAAAACAGGTTTATTCAAAAAAATCAAGACTAGAACCAGTAAAAAACGTGATTGTGTTTGTGTTGGTGTCAGTGGAACAACCTCGAGGATAAATGAAAAAGCTCCTGCACAATAGAAACGTTTAAAAAGACGTATAAAACATGACTTTTTGAAGATGACTCTGGAATGATTCGTGTGAACTGCTCTGGTTTGTGTTTTTTTCTTTGTACATATTGAATCATGTTATAAAACTGATTCTTGCTGCTGGTCTTGAAATTCCTGTGTTATTAAAATGGATAAAGCATTAGAGCATTTACTTTGTCATGGGCCACATAAAATGACATGGTGGGCCACATTTGGCCCACGGGCCTTGAGTTTGACATGTGCTCTAATCGTTCACTGCTGTTCTTCATGTTCTTCTTCTGCTGTTCTTCTTGTTCTTCTGCTGTTCTTCATGTTCTTCTTCAGCTGTTCTTCTTCTTGTTCTTCTTCTGCTGTTCTTCTTCTGCTGTTCTTCTTGTTCTTCTGCTGTTCTTCATGTTCTTCTTCAGCTGTTCTTCTTCTTGTTCTTCTTCTGCTGTTCTTCTTCTGCTGTTCTTCTTGTTCTTCTGCTGTTCTTGTTCTTCTTCTGCTGTTCTTCTTGTTCTTCAGCTGTTCTTCTTGTTCTTCTTCTGCTGTTCTTCTTGTTCTTCTTCTGCTGTTCTTCTTCTGCTGTTCTTCTTCTGCTGTTCTTCTTGTTCTTCTGCTGTTCTTGTTCTTCTTCTGCTGTTCTTCTTGTTCTTCTTGTTCTTCTGCTGTTCTTCTTCTTCTTCTTCTGCTGTTCATCTTATTCTTCTGCTGTTCCTCTTGTTCTTCTTCTGCTGTTTTTCTTGTTTTTCTGCTGTTCTTCTTGTTCTTCTTCTGCTGTTCCTCTTGTTCTTTTTCTGCTGTTCTTCATGTTCTTCTTCTGCTGTTCTTCTTGTTCTTCTTCTGCTGTTCCTCTTGTTCTTTTTCTGCTGTTCTTCATGTTCTTCTTCTGCTGTTCTTCTTGTTCTTCTTCTTGTTCTTCTTCTGCTGTTCTTCTTGTTTTTCTGCTGTTCTTCTTGTCCCTGGTGTCAGGTGAAAGACATTGTTAAAAATAAATAAATCTCTGTAGGAGCCAAGTGTAAACTGACTCTGTTTCATAGTTGGACTTATCTCCTTAAACCCGAGTGACTCTTTTCAGACCTAATTAAAAGTCTTATTTTTACTGTACAGGAGGAAGTGCCGTTTGCTCCTGGAGCCTGATAATCTGATGCATCATAATCCTCTGACATTGCTGTGGCTCTGTGAAGTCGTCAGAGGAGGCAGCTTCATAACCAGGAGCCATGTGAACGTTGCATCATGTTTTTCAGCAGATGGTCCTCCCACAGTCACTGAAGAAACCGCCTGAATGTGAAACGGCCCAATGTGTTTGGAATATTGCTCTAAACCCTCATCACATGCAGCACTTTACAAACTGTTTCTCTTCTGACAGTTGTTTTCACACAAACTTTGATTAGAAATGTCCCTTTAAATAAATGCACCAGATGGAGAGGAACAGAAGCTAAAGCATCGACGTTTATGTCCTTCATTAAACGCCCAGGACCGGATGTTTTTTTGTCGTAGTGAAAACCCTTTGTACAGTACATAAACGCACCTGTCAGGGGCAAATCCCGAAGCTTTTCACTGTCTGTGTGTAATTATAAAACATTTTGATCAATCTCGTACCAGGACTTAGTGCTGATGTGCTGTTAGCATCTGTCATTACCCAGAAAGTACTGAAACCTGCTTCTGTACTGAACAATTAGCATATCGCTAACAGTTTAAACAAGCCCAAGGCCTTTAGGTACAATTTTTGACTCCTCCAAGGCCTTTGGTGCAACTGTGTCCGTGTTACACCTGGACATTCAAATAGCACCAGAACCTCCGACTCTAACACGAAAAGCAAGTTAACAAGTCAAATTATGCACAGGGCTGGGAAAAAAACAAAAAACATGATTTTTCCCATATTGATCTGTCTTGATTTTCGATTCTTTTTCATCTTATTGAAAAAGTAGAAACGTGGACTTAAACAGCCCGGCGTCAGGATCACTACATTTAAAGTTTGGACAGTATATTAATCCTAAAAACATGTGCACATGACTCACTATCAGCAGAAAACGTGAGGTCTGGGAGCTAAAGTAAGTCTCAGGTTTAAAGTTTAAAATGTGAGGAGCTGCCCCTGGATCAGAGAGACGAGGGGGTGACACATGGAGACTCACGAGGAGACGACCAGAGATGTGCAGTGACTCTGAACTTTCACCTCAACACGAGCGTCTCCAGAAGCTCACGCTCTTATGGTCACATGGGCTCTAGACCTGTCCATTAAAATGCACTTGATAATCTCTGATCAAAGTGACTTCTCCCACATCTCGTCTTCTCATCTTCTCTGTCTTTATGACCACCACCTATTTCTGGACATTTCCTTTGTGAAATCAAACCACGCCACTGTCTTATTATCCCCTCTGAACATCACATATTTAAAGAGGAAGAAAGTGAAAGTTTGAAATTCAGCCTAAAGTAAAACGCGTCCAACAGGAGAGACGTCCTATTAGTTTTGATGTGGCTCTTTGCAAAGTCCCACAGTGTCTCCGCTCGGGCACATTCAAATGCAGAGCCATTATTTAGGAGACGTCCCTGTGAGACGCTCCTGCAGAGACGCTCTAGTTATAGACAATACAGCTCATATAAGTGAGAGTCTTATGAGGCGAAACCTGCAGAAATATGGCAGCCTGGACTCCCTTCTGTAGATATGAAGGCTTCAATCTCAAAGGTAATAAAAATGAGTAATAAAAACACAATTCTCTTTCAGGTGCAAAGGATGGACATGAGAAAACTCCAGTGTAGAGGCACAACATAATTCACAGTCTGGACTTGCTGCTTCAGTTGTTTTTACTGACTTTCCGTTTGAACAAAAAGGGGTTTTTAATGAATATTTTAGCGACTACACGCTACAAATATTCACAGGGTTTCTACAACTACACAAAAGCGATCTGAACCAAAATGTGCACGGTTTTCTCTGTAATTGAGGAATAAATGGCTTATACTTTCAATTAAATGTTGAGGAAGTTTGTCTTAACACCTCCAGAAAAGCCAGAAGCCACTGGGCAGAATAATTAGAGGCAAAGATGTTTTAAAGATTCTCATAAATACACGACGTGAAGACCAAATGAATACTTTTATATTTTTATTGCAAACACTGAACAAAACACTTTTTACTGAATAAACAAAGCAACTTTTCCACAGTGGTGAAGTTTCAGAGGAAGAGCGTCTAAGAGCGTGATAAAAATAAACAAGACTTTTAGTGAAGGATGTTTTTAAATGTACATTATTTTACTTTAAATCCACCTTTGACAACCACAGTGAATAATTCCATTCATTTTGTATAATTTATTAGATTTAATCATTTGTAACACCACAGAAGCCGACACAGCACTTTTATCACTGAAATACTTCCTCTTTTCTTTCCTTATTACCACGAACAATCCATTTTTAACATAAAAACCTGGTTCAAAGGCGTGTTTGTCGTGTTTTGTCCGATCCTTAATCACAGGTAGACCGGATCACCTGTGGTCATGGATTTTGGAGGAGCATTTATTTTCAGGTTGATTACTTGCTGGTGTCATTTGCATTATCAAAGACTCAGCACTAATGAGCCTCCTACTTTTAGGCCTTAATTGGATTGCCTCGCTGCAGTCCCTTATTGATATTTGCATGCCACAGTTCATCATGATAAGTAATGAGAAGATTATTCACTGGAGGTTTTCAGTGGCTGTATCCATCTGTGTGTGTGGTGCCGTTGGTCCCGTGTGGAGGCCCCCAGGGGCCTCTGCGGGGACAATAACATGCAATAAATAACATATCTACCCCACATTTTAAGATGAAGCAGGGAGTTTACATGTACTCGATGTGTCTGCACTGTTCATCAGTTCATCTGCAGGAGGATTGCAGTTTTTTTCTCACTTCTTCAATCCTATTCAAGAAATAAATGAGTCTAGCGGACGGGGAAATTAAACAAACATCTGCCAGGGGGGATTGCTGTCGATGATTAATGAATGTCTTAAAGGAACATTATCTGAAATTCAATTAAAAGTGTTTACCAATTTGTCCATGTATACTAGGACAAAAAACTGTAATTAAATGAAACAAAATAAATAAAATACTTTCACAGTGCAGAGGAATATTCTGTATTTAGACCCTGACAAGGATTTTTTGTAGTTCAAGGTAAAAATTTATTCCAGTTTGTTTTTACTTTTCTTGTCTGTGTATTTGCCCACGTTTCAAATACACCAGTGAAGAGAAAGAAAAGCCTGTATATTTATTTTCCATATTTTCTGGACTATAAGTCGCTCTTTTTTCACAGTTTGTCGAGGACGACTTATACTCGACGAGACTTATATGTGAAATTATTCAAATGTATAATCTCACTTCTTGGTTAATGTCACACTGACGACACAAAGGCAGAACTCTGAAGATAAATGTTCAGTATTGTCATATTTATTAAGCTTCCAAAGTGGTACCATAATAAATACCAGTAAAATCTGCTCTGTAGAACATCACAGAACAAAAACTGTTCTGTACATTCCTCCAGAAAACTGTCCAAAAAGTCTGATATTTTCTTGACTTCCTGTGATTCTTATATCAAGCACAAAGCCCCTACGTTTCACCTGGAGGTTTTGATGCTCTTTTTGCATCATATAAGTCACCGACTCAATATATCGATCTACATCACGGACAAACAGAAAGTCGTCTGTCATCCTGAGACGAGCCATTTCCCTTCATTACGCTTCATAATGAAACAGGCTCGTCACAAATGCTTCTGTCGCACAATAAAAAGGCTAAATGTTTGTGGAATCTGTGCAGATGGTGCTCTTCCTGTGGGCGCTGGAGCAGAGACGCTCTGGCACAAATTCACACAAATAACTTTTCCTCGTTACAATTTGTCAATTAACTGGAAAATGGCTTTACATCTGCGTCACGATGGTTGTTTTGTGCAATAGTCATTATATGGACCATTTATACCACTGTGCAGAACAGCTCTGTCTGCTCAGAATGTCGCACTAACATGTGTATTCCTCCATGAATTCTTTAAAGTCTCTGTCTTGATGCGTGTGGACTTCCAAACCCGTTAAAACCATCTGATGAGACAGACGAGGATTCTGGCGAGCTGTGCTTCATCCCTGCTATCACCCGTCCCCCGAGCGTCCCCCGAGCGTCCACTGTCCACGGCCGTGACGTCCGGCACTTTCCTGTGCTGGGAATCCTATTAAAAAACATTTGTCTCTGCTTGATAGCCAGCTTTCAGAAAAATAAAGGGCTTAGAGCTGAACAACACGACACTGCTGCTGTTGAGATTTTCACATTTTCCTTTCACACTGGGTTGAACACCTGGGGGTTTGATTTAATGGATGGATAACAGCCTCATGTGATTCTGAAATCTCTTTTATCAGGTTTTTTAGAGCATATACACAGAAAAAATACTTCTACATGTAGGATAAATAACTGTTAATGTTAAGGTCAAACAGATAAAATGGTAACATGCAAATAACATTTAAATAAACTCACACAAAAACTTTTAACAAAAATGTCAATTTGCTGAAATGTTGAACTGTAGATGCAGTGAAACGTCCTGCAGACATTTAAGGCCTGATATTAACAATAATGGCAACAAAATAATTTACGACAATAACAAATCCATTCTTCTTTTTGGGATGATAAGGTCCAGCTCAAGATTAAAAAAAATAAACTGTTTTTCTTATGTTGTGAATAAACCTTTGAGGCACGTCTGATGCAGCTGTTTTGACCTGGTTTGTGCAGTTTTCTCCGTGGTCCCGTCGTGTTCGGGACGGGACCATGAAGCAGGTCACAGAGCTCGTCAGAACAGGACAAACTGTTTTGGTGCAGTGCTGGTTCCCGTCACGTCGGACATGTGCTGTGAGGAGCAGCGGCTTCACCTGAGCAGAAGGAGATTCACTCTGACTGTGACACCTCAGAGAATCTGATTATCATAAAAACAAGCCACAAATGCCACACGTAGGTCCCATGAAATATGTAAGATTAGACCCGACCAGCTGTTTTGTCACCGTGAAGACGGCGCTGACACAAATGAGCACAAAAGGTCCTGTTCTGGAAAATGAGTGTTTATGTAAATAAGTGTAAATCTCATGTCTCTGCATTGATCCTTTATGATCACTGGGTTTATTTTTGTGTTAAAAGAACAAAGTGTCATCTCCAAAGCGTCTCTTCCTCAGTCAAACATCACTGACAGTGTTTCAAACTTACAATCTACAAAAAGAAGAACAAAATAAACATTTTCAGAGCTATTACATGACCGAGCTGCACACCGCTGCCCCCTGTTGGTTATAATTGTTTATTTATACAGTTTTGTTCTTCCACTTACATGTCTCCATGGAGATTATTTAGTCTATAATGTCCCACAGTGTGACATCAGACTTAATCAGAATAATATAATAATGATAATAATAATGATGCATTCTCCACAGATCTGACCTACGACCTCGTGATGTGACCTACTTTTCTCCATGGAGACAGATAAGTGAAAAGAAACACTGAGGAACATTCCAGGCAAAGCAAAAACATCTCCATGGAGACAAGTAAGTCGCAGACCTACTACCAGAAAAGTTCCACCTTTAAAATAAATTAATGAAATATTCTGTAAAGGCCGAGGAGGGCTGAGTATTGTCAGTTTTCTCGTGTTCACCACAGCGACACATGTAAATATTCACTGATCCTTTGGTCGTTTCTTCCATAAAGCTGCGTCTCGTCTCTTTGTTACGTCTGTAAAACCATATAACACAAACGTGGTAACAACAGGCGTCCAGAGCTCTGCTGTCGTCTGGGACCAGTCACTGCTGCAGGATGTTGGCTGCAGCTCCCGGTTCTTGGCCTCTCGCGCTTTATCTAATCACTCAGACATGGCCAGGCCCCAGGCAGCCTGCCCTCTCTCTGCACTCACTCCGGGCAAGGTTGAAGCAGAGGGTGCACCAGCTAAAAGCACTTCCACATTCATATCCCAGATTATCTTCAGTAACACTCAGACACCCTGCACAACCCACATGCACTTTTCTATCTGCTTCACAAGTCAAACAGACTCAGAAGCCTCGTAAAACCTCCAGTGATGGAAAAAAACAAGCATTCAAAGTAATAGAAGATTAAAGATGTATAAATGGAATACACAGTGTAGTAAATGTCCAGTTCTTCTTGTATTTTAAAAAGTTCTTCACATTTTTCACATGGAATGCTCACTGCAGGCTCCTGTTTAAACAGTTTTACTTCTGCAGGAACCACAGCTAAAGAACTTATGACTTGTTTTGGAGATGATTTGCCTTTTTCCCTTGACCTTGTCACACTTTTTTGTCCATAAAAACAGAAATAATTCTTGCTTATATAGATAGATATACACCCAGAAATGTTCTGTTGTCGTGAAATAATGTGAATGTGGGATAACACCAGTAATGAGTAAAAAACGTCTCGATAACTTCACACTGAGCCTTTTTCTGAACACCCACGTGTCTAAACTGCCGTAGGAGATAAATACAGCTGTTTGATTGATCACTTTATTGAGGATCGTCTTGTTTGACCTGATGAGATAAATATGTTAAATGTCGTACTGTGCAACACCTGTAAAGTTACACTAAGTACCTCAAGTGCTTAGTACCACAATGCTGGATCTTTTTGGTAGGAGAAAGAATATACTGTGTGGGTTTGATGTTTGTTTGGCTGATGGGAGGACGGGTCGGAGGGAAGCGAAGCGTTTGTTTGTGGGGTGTGAGCTGTGGGTCTTGTTAACAATGCAGGCAGCGTGGAGGATGCAGGCTGGAACCGGCTGGTGAGTGAGAAGAGGAGCTGGGCCTAAATGGGGCAGAGTGATGCTGCCTGAAGGCACAAGGCAACTCACGGAGGCTTTGGTCCTGCATAAGCACAAGACATACAATAGTCATCAGTCTCTATCGGAACAGCCACATCTGCATAACCTCTGAACACAGCACTGACGACAGTCACTTTGCATTTTGTAACACTTCCACAGGGATCCACAGAGTTACACAGGCTGTCCATGCTCTCGTTTTCAGCATCAGTTTAAAAAAAAGGGACGCATTCAACAACTGTAAGGTTCACGACTTGATCTCCATCTTGTGGATTTTGCCATTGTGTTCTTGAGCATTACACTGTACTCTGGTCTAGTGTGAGATTAGTGACGACACACTGAAAACCACATCTTTGTCCAACTTAAAGAGAATTATACTCCCGACTTTCCCTGATGGACCTGGAACATTAATTATAAGTATGAATAATGGTACATGGTCTCGTTTATGTAGCACTTTTCTATCTTCACTCAAAGTGCAAAGGAATTCACCCATTCACACACCAGTCATACCAGAACATTCTCATCATGTCTGTGAACAAAGAGGCTCCATCGGCTCATGTACGTGGGTCTTTATCCCTGTTCAGTCTGTCCTCTTGTCTTGGTAGTAGATGAGGGAGAGTCGTGTGCAGCTCTGGCCTCTCGACTGACGAGGCCTTTGGGCGTCTGCAGCGTGTTGTCATGGCACTTCACAGACTCAGGGAGAACGCCGCAGACCCGCGTACACAGAATGACAATAGGAAAAGGCTTGGGAGGAGATTACTAATGCACAACGCCAATCATAGCAATGTTGTTCTAATATGTTCAGTGAAAGACAGGTGCGGAGGCCCGGGAGCTCCGTCTTCTTCAAGGACATGCTGCAAAAAACTAAAGTTTATTTTGACAACATGAAAGTTGTCAGTCGGGTTGCTGTGTCCTGGGCGGCTCTTTGACCCGTGTGCGGGTGAAACACATGGTCATGGTTGTACTTTGGTCATAATGTTAAGAAAATCTGCCAAGAGCCTGTGAAACACCCGTTATATTTATTTATACTGGCAAATCGAAATAGGAAAAGAAGCAAAAGGAACGTAGCCAGTATGAAAAGATTTGATGTCGTTATAGGAGGGTCGGGCCAGAGGGGCGGCTGCAGTTGATTATTTGGGCAGAATATTAATTGTAGCAGCAGTGCCCCTCAGACTATAACAGTTTAGTGAGTCGTTGGTTCTTTCCTACAGTCAGGGCAGTGGGTGAGACTCAAACTACAGGGAATCAAATGACTCACTGTCACCTTGGCACATTATTCAGCGAGTTCCACGCACTAACTTCTCTTTCAAATGTAATAATTACAAACTCTATAATGTTCATTTTTGATTCTTTTCAACAGTTTTTCTAGTCACTCCTCAAATACATTCTGCAGAGTAAAATGTCTGATTACACAGAAGTACCAGAGTAAAGTACCAGGGTAAAGTACCAGAGTAAAGTACCAGAGTAATGTACCAGAGTAAAGTACCAGAGTAAAGTACCAGAGTAAAGTTCCAGAGTAAAGTACCAGAGTAAAGTACCAGAGAAAAGTACCAGAGTAAAGTACCAGAGTAATGTACCAGAGTAATGTACCAGAGTAAAGTACCAGAGTAAAGTACAGAGTAATGTACCAGAGTAATGTACCAGAGTAAAGTACCAGAGTAATGTACCAGAGTAATGTACCAGAGTAAAGTACCAGAGTATGTACCAGAGTAAAGTACCAGAGTAAAGTACCAGAGTAATGTACCCGAGTAATGTACCAGAGTAAAGTACCAGAGTAAAGTACCCAGAGTAATGTACCAGAGTAAAGTACCAGAGTAAAGTACCAGAGTAATGTGCCAGAGTAAAGTACCAGAGTAATGTACCAGAGTAAAGTACCAGAGTAAAGTACCAGAGTAATGTACCAGAGTAAAGTACCAGAGTAATGTGCCAGAGTAAAGTACCGAGTAATGTACCAGAGTAATGTACCAGAGTAACATGTACCAGAGTAAAGTACCAGAGTAAAGTACCAGAGTAATGTACCAGAGTAATGTACCAGAGTAAAGTACCAGAGTAAAGTACCAGAGTAATGTACCAGTAAAGTACCAGAGTAATGTACCAGAGTAATGTACCAGAGTAAAGTACCAGAGTAAAGTACCAGAGTAATGTACCAGAGTAATGTACCAGAGTAAAGTACCAGAGTAAAGTACCAGAGTAATGTACCAGAGTAAAGTACCAGAGTAAGTACCAGAGTAATGTGCCAGAGTAAAGTACCAGAGTAATGTACCAGAGTAAAGTACCAGAGTAAAGTACCAGAGTAATGTACCAGAGTAAAGTACCAGAGTAATGTGCCAGAGTAAAGTACCAGAGTAATGTACCAGAGTAATGTACCAGAGTAATGTACCAGAGTAAAGTACCAGAGTAAAGTACCAGAGTAAAGTACCAGAGTAATGTACACGAGTAATGTACCAGAGTAATGTACCAGAGTAAAGTACCAGAGTAATGTACCAGAGTAATGTACCAGAGTAAAGTACCAGAGTAAAGTACCAGAGTAAAGTACCAGAGTAAAGTACCAGAGTAATGTACCAGAGTAATGTACCAGAGTAATGTACCAGAGTAAAGTACCAGAGTAATGTACCAGAGTAATGTACCAGAGTAAAGTACCAGAGTAATGTAGCAGAGTAAAGTACCAGAGTAATGTACCAGAGTAAAGTACCAGAGTAAAGTACCAGAGTAAAGTACCAGAGTAATGTACCAGAGTAATGTACCAGAGTAAAGTACCAGAGTAAAGTACCAGAGTAATGTACCAGAGTAAAGTACCAGAGTAAAGTACCAGAGTAAAGTACCAGAGTAAAGTACCAGAGTAATGTACCAGAGTAATGTACCAGAGTAAAGTACCAGAGTAAAGTACCAGAGTAAAGTACCAGAGTAATGTACCCGAGTAATGTACCAGAGTAATGTACCAGAGTAAAGTACCAGAGTAATGTCACCAGAGTAATGTACCAGAGTAAAGTACCAGAGTAATGTGCCAGAGTAAAGTACCAGAGTATGTAATGTACCAGAGTAAAGTACCAGAGTAAAGTACCAGAGTAATGTACCAGAGTAAAGTACCAGAGTAAAGTACCAGAGTAAAGTACCAGAGTAAAGTACCAGAGTAATGTACCAGAGTAATGTACCAGAGTAATGTACCAGAGTAAAGTACCAGAGTAAAGTACCAGAGTAAAGTACCAGAGTAAGTACCAGAGTAAAGTACCAGAGTAAAGTACCAGAGTAATGTACCAGAGTAATGTACCAGAGTACCAGAGTAAAGTACCAGAGTAAAGTACCAGAGTAATGTACCCGAGTAATGTACCAGAGTAATGTACCAGAGTAAAGTACCAGAGTAATGTACCAGAGTAATGTACCAGAGTAAGTACCAGAGTAAGTACCAGAGTAAAGTACCCGAGTAGTACCAGAGTAATGTACCAGAGTAAAGTACCAGAGTAATGTACCAGAGTAATGTACCAGAGTAAAGTACCAGAGTAATGTGCCAGAGTAAAGTACCAGAGTAATGTACCAGAGTAAAGTACCAGAGTAAAGTACCAGTAAAGTACCAGAGTAAAGTACCAGAGAAAAGTACCAGAGTAATGTACCAGAGTAATGTACCAGAGTAATGTACCAGAGTAAAGTACCAGAGTAAAGTACCAGAGTAATGTACCAGAGTAATGTACCAGAGTAAAGTACCAGAGTAATGTACCAGAGTAATGTACCAGAGTAAAGTACCAGAGTAATGTACCAGAGTAAAGTACCAGAGTAAAGTACCAGAGTAATGTACCCGAGTAATGTACCAGAGTAAAGTACCAGAGTAAAGTACCAGAGTAATGTACCAGAGTAAAGTACCAGAGTAAAGTACCAGAGTAATGTGCCAGAGTAAAGTACCAGAGTAATGTACCAGAGTAAAGTACCAGAGTAAAGTACCAGAGTAATGTACCAGAGTAAAGTACCAGAGTAATGTGCCAGAGTAAAGTACCAGAGTAATGTACCAGAGTAATGTACCAGAGTAATGTACCAGAGTAAAGTACCAGAGTAAAGTACCAGAGTACCAGAGTAATGTACCAGAGTAAAGTACCAGAGTAATGTACCAGAGTAATGTACCAGAGTAAAGTACCAGAGTAATGTACCAGAGTAAAGTACCAGAGTAAAGTACCAGAGTAATGTACCAGAGTAAAGTACCAGAGTAAAGTACCAGAGTAAAGTACCAGAGTAATGTACCAGAGTAATGTACCAGAGTAATGTACCAGAGTAAAGTACCAGAGTAATGTACCAGAGTAATGTACCAGAGTAAAGTACCAGAGTAAAGTACCAGAGTAAAGTACCGAGTAAGTACCAGAGTAATGTACCAGAGTAAAGTACCAGAGTAATGTACCAGAGTAATGTACCAGAGTAAAGTACCAGAGTAATGTGCCAGAGTAAAGTACCAGAGTAATGTACCAGAGTAAAGTACCAGAGTAAAGTACCAGAGTAAAGTACCAGAGTAAAGTACCAGAGAAAAGTACCAGAGTAAAGTACCAGAGTAATGTACCAGAGTAATGTACCAGAGTAAAGTACCAGAGTAAAGTACCAGAGTAATGTACCAGAGTAATGTACCAGAGTAAAGTACCAGAGTAATGTACCAGAGTAATGTACCAGAGTAAAGTACCAGAGTAAATGTACCAGAGTAAAGTACCAGAGTAAAGTACCAGAGTAAAGTACCCGAGTAATGTACCAGAGTAAAGTACCAGAGTAAAGTACCAGAGTAATGTACCAGAGTAAAGTACCAGAGTAAAGTACCAGAGTAATGTGCCAGAGTAAAGTACCAGAGTAATGTACCAGAGTAAAGTACCAGAGTAAAGTACCAGAGTAATGTACCAGAGTAAAGTACCAGAGTAATGTGCCAGAGTAAAGTACCAGAGTAATGTACCAGAGTAATGTACCAGAGTAATGTACCAGAGTAAAGTACCAGAGTAAAGTACCAGAGTAATGTACCAGAGTAATGTACCAGAGTAAAGTACCAGAGTAATGTACCAGAGTAATGTACCAGAGTAAAGTACCAGAGTAATGTACCAGAGTAAAGTACCAGAGTAAAGTACCAGAGTAATGTACCCGAGTAATGTACCAGAGTAAAGTACCAGAGTAAAGTACCAGAGTAATGTACCAGAGTAAAGTACCAGAGTAAAGTACCAGAGTAAATGTACCAGAGTAAAGTACCAGAGTAATGTACCAGAGTAAAGTACCAGAGTAAAAGTACCAGAGTAAAAGTACCAGAGTAATGTACCAGAGTAAGTGTACCAAGTGCCAGAGTAAAGTACCAGAGTAATGTACCAGAGTAATGTACCAGAGTAAAAGTACCAGAGTAAAGTACCAGAGTAAAGTACCAGAGTAAAGTACCAGAGTAATGTACCAGAGTAATGTACCAGAGTAAAGTGTACCAGAGTAAAGTACCAGAGTAATGTACCAGAGTAAAGTACCAGAGTAAGTACCAGAGTAAAGTACCAGAGTAAAGTACCAGAGTAAAGTACCAGAGTAATGTACCCGAGTAATGTACCAGAGTAATGTACAGAGTAAAGTACCAGAGTAATGTACCAGAGTAATGTACCAGAGTAAAGTACCAGAGTAATGTAGCAGAGTAAAGTACCAGAGTAATGTACCAGAGTAAAGTACCAGAGTAAAGTACCAGAGTAAAGTACCAGAGTAATGTACCAGAGTAATGTACCAGAGTAAAGTACCAGAGTAAAGTACCAGAGTAATGTACCAGAGTAAAGTACCAGAGTAAAGTACCAGAGTAAAGTACCAGAGTAATGTACCAGAGTAATGTACCAGAGTAAAGTACCAGAGTAAAGTACCAGAGTAAAGTACCAGAGTAATGTACCGAGTAATGTACCAGAGTAATGTACCAGAGTAAAGTACCAGAGTAATGTACCAGAGTAATGTACCAGAGTAAAAGTACCAGAGTAATGTGCCAGAGTAAAGTACCAGAGTAATGTACCAGAGTAAAGTACCAGAGTAAAGTACCAGAGTAATGTACCAGAGTAAAGTACCAGAGTAAAGTACCAGAGTAAAGTACCAGAGTAAAGTACCAGAGTAATGTACCCGAGTAATGTACCAGAGTAATGTACCAGAGTAAAGTACCAGAGTAATGTACCAGAGTAAAGTACCAGAGTAAAGTACCAGAGTAAAGTACCAGAGTAATGTACCAGAGTAATGTACCAGAGTAATGTACCAGAGTAAAGTACCAGAGTAAAGTACCAGAGTAAAGTACCAGAGTAATGTACCCGAGTAATGTACCAGAGTAATGTACCAGAGTAAAGTACCAGAGTAATGTACCAGAGTAAAGTACCAGAGTAAGTACCAGAGTAAAGTACCAGAGTAAAGTACCAGAGTAATGTACCCGAGTAATGTACCAGAGTAATGTACCAGAGTAAAGTACCAGAGTAATGTACCAGAGTAATGTACCAGAGTAAAGTACCAGAGTAATGTGCCAGAGTAAAGTACCAGAGTAATGTACCAGAGTAAAGTACCAGAGTAAAGTACCAGAGTAATGTACCAGAGTAAAGTACCAGAGTAAAGTACCAGAGTAAAGTACCAGTAAAGTACCCGAGTAATGTACCAGAGTAATGTACCAGAGTAATGTACCAGAGTAAAAGTACCAGAGTAATGTACCAGAGTAATGTACCAGAGTAAAGTGCCAGAGTAATGTGCCAGAGTAAAGTACCAGAGTAATGTACCAGAGTAAAGTACCAGAGTAAAGTACCAGAGTAAAGTACCAGAGTAATGTCCCAGAGTAAAGTACCAGAGTAAAGTACCAGAGTAAAGTACCAGAGTAAAGTACCAGAGTAAAGTACCAGAGTAATGTCCCAGAGTAAAGTACCAGAGTAATGTACCAGAGTAAAGTACCAGAGTAATGTACCAGAGTAAAGTACCAGAGTAAAGTACCAGAGTAAAGTACCAGAGTAATGTACCCGAGTAATGTACCAGAGTAATGTACCAGAGTAAAGTACCAGAGTAATGTACCAGAGTAATGTACCAGAGTAAAGTGCCAGAGTAATGTGCCAGAGTAAAGTACCAGAGTAATGTACCAGAGTAAAGTACCAGAGTAAAGTACCAGAGTAAAGTACCAGAGTAATGTCCCAGAGTAAAGTACCAGAGTAAAGTACCAGAGTAAAGTACCAGAGTAATGTCCCAGAGTAAAGTACCAGAGTAAAGTACCAGAGTAAAGTACCAGAGTAAAGTACCAGAGTAAAGTACCAGAGTAATGTCCCAGAGTAAAGTACCAGAGTAATGTACCAGAGTAAAGTACCAGAGTAATGTACCAGAGTAAAGTACCAGAGTAAAGTACCAGAGTAAAGTATCAGAGTAAAGTACCAGAGTAAAGTACCAGAGTAATACTAATGACACAGTGAGCTGGCCTCTGTGTGAAACCCTCCTGTCAGATCAGGTCTTCTGGAGTTTGCTGCTGTCTCTTCGTTCTTTCTTCTGCTGTGGCTTTATTTGCTCAAAGGCTGTAAGTTCAGAGGGATGAGGCTGTGGCCCGGGAGAGAACGCTCTGCTCTTAATGAGTTACGTAACTTTCCTGGCGCTGCGTATCCTCTGATGTTGCCCCGGCTCGAGATTTGGGAGGACTTAGACCTAATCCGCAGATGGAGAGAGATTTGCAGGTAGTCAGGTTACAATTCTTATGTGATAGTGTTTTTTGTCACGCAGATAGAGACGTTCACAGTGACAGGTCACACAATATGTTCTACTACTATATTTATATAATCAATGATTCAGTTTGTCACTGCTAATTCCACATACGCATAATACTGTACAAGTCCTGATTATATTTATTTATAAGAACAACAATGGGAAGTTTTTTGGAGGTTGTCATCCTCACACTGTCATATAATGTGTTATAATATTCAAAGTCTTTTTTCTTTTGGGATCCAGCCTCTTCATGTTCACAGATGCACAGCTCACACATTTAAACCTCTGAAGTAAAGATGTATTTTCAAACTGTGAACTGTCACGTGTCCGTACATACTTCAGTTCACAGAAAACATATGACAAACCTTGAGCTGCCTCCAGTGACATGTGCTCCTTTTAATCACCAAGTTTTGAAACCCCTCGTGGTAATTACTCTTCATTTTCCATTCTGTGTTTTCATATCAAACTGAGAGGGCTGTCTCTTTCAAATCACTGCAGTAATTCTTGAGGAGCCACTAATATGTTCCCACTTGAGAAATGTGCCGTTTTGAGGTAATTGCTGATTAATCTGGAAAGAAGCTCGGCGTCTCGTTCCAGGGTGAGATTCTTTAAACACTTTTCACTTAGACTCACAGTGAGCGACGGCTACAGCGACGACTGAACCACCTGTCGCTCATTTACCTTTTCAACAGGACTCACACGTGCTGAACGTCTCAGGAGGAGGAATGTGCAGGATTATGATATATATATAATCTTTGGTCAGGTCCCAAACGTGGATAAATGTGCTTTAAACTGCAGTATAGTTTGAAAATGACGTAATATAGAGACGGATCGACTGAATGTTCAGACTGGTTTTTGGTTCTGTTGGCCCCACCTCTCGATAGCTATATTTACAGTAGCAAGTAGCAAAGTTTCATGTTTTTTGTTTTAATTTGCAATATATGTAAATGTTTAAACTCTACATAATCTAATTCAACACTTAATCGAAGAACTGCACAGGACAGAGCTGTGAGCAAGGCCAGTTTATTTGTACAGCACAATTTGTACAAGGAAATTCAACGAGCTTCACAGAATAAGAAAGACACTGAAATCACACAAAACAATACAATTCAAACCTGTAACAGGACTTTAACCTGTTTTATATCAGGACTTTAACCTGTTTTATATCAGGACTTTAACCTGTTTTATATCAGGACTTTAACCTGTTTTATATCAGGACTTTAACCTGTTTTATATCAGGACTTTAACCTGTTTACTATCAGGACTTTAACCTGTTTTATATCAGGACTTTAACCTGTTTTATATCAGGACTTTAACCTGTTTTATATCAGGACTTAACCTGTTTTATATCAGGACTTTAACCTGTTTTATATCAGGACTTTAACCTGTTTTATATCAGGACTTTAAACCTGTTTTACTATCAGGACTTTAACCTGTTTTATATCAGGACTTTAACCTGTTTTATATCAGGACTTTAACCTGTTTTATATCAGGACTTTAACCTGTTTTATATCAGGACTTTAACCTGTTTTATATCAGGACTTTAACCTGTTTTATATCAGGACTTTAACCTGTTTTACTATATCAGGACTTTAAACCTGTTTTACTATCAGGACTTTAACCTGTTTTACTATCAGGACTTTAACCTGTTTTATATCAGGACTTTAACCTGTTTTACTATCAGGACTTTAACCTGTTTTATATCAGGACTTTAACCTGTTTTTATATCAGGACTTTAACCTGTTTTATATCAGGACTTTAACCTGTTTTTATATCAGGACTTTAACCTGTTTTATATCAGGACTTTAACCTGTTTTATATCAGGACTTTTAACCTGTTTTATATCAGGACTTTAACCTGTTTTACTATCAGGACTTTAACCTGTTTTTTATTCAGGACTTTAACCTGTTTTATATCAGGACTTTAACCTGTTTTATATCAGGACCTGTTTTATATCAGGACTTTAACCTGTTTTATATCAGGACTTTAACCTGTTTTATATCAGGATTTAACCTGTTTTATATCAGGACTTTAACCTGTTTTTTACTATCAGGACTTTAAACCTGTTTTACTATCAGGACTTTAACCTGTTTTATATCAGGACTTTAACCTGTTTTACTATCAGGACTTTAACCTGTTTTACTATCAGGACTTTAACCTGTTTTACTATCAGGACTTTAACCTGTTTTATATCAGGACTTTAACCTGTTTTATATCAGGACTTTAACCTGTTTTATATCAGGACTTTAACCTGTTTTATATCAGGACTTTAACCTGTTTTATATCCGGACTTTAACCTGTTTTACTATCAGGACTTTAACCTGTTTTACTATCAGGACTTTAACCTGTTTTATATCAGGACTTTAACCTTGTTTTATATCAGGACTTTAAAACTGTTTTATATCAGGACTTTAACCTGTTTTTATCAGGACTTTAACCTGTTTTATATCAGGACTTTAAACCTGTTTTTATATCAGGACTTTAACCTGTTTTACTATCAGGACTTTAACCTGTTTTACTATCAGGACTTTAACCTGTTTTATATCAGGACTTTAACCTGTTTTTTTATATCAGGACTTTAACCTGTTTTATATCAGGACTTTAACCTGTTTTATATCAGAACTTTAACCTGTTTTACTATCAGGACTTTACCCTGTTTTATATCAGGACTTTAACCTGTTTTATATCAGGACTTTAACCTGTTTTACTATCAGGACTTTAACCTGTTTTTTACTATCAGGACTTTAACCTGTTTTATATCAGGACTTTAACCTGTTTTATATCAGGACTTTAACCTGTTTATATCAGGACTTTAACCTGTTTTATATCAGGACTTTAACCTGTTTTATATCAGGACTTTAACCTGTTTTACTATCAGGACTTTAACCTGTTTTATATCAGGACTTTAACCTGTTTTATATCAGGACTTTAACCTGTTTTACTATCAGGACTTTAAGCTGAACACGGCTTCATGAGGGACTTTAACCCTCACCGGGGACTCTAACCACGTAACAATAATTACCAGTTGGGGACTCTAACCCTGTGCTTTTATTATTTTTGAGGGACCCAAAACTCCCCAGGGAAGCGCTGTACGCACCCAGCTACAGGGGGACACGTCTGCCCACTGCACCCGTCCACGGTGGGTCACAGGACTTTAACCTGTTTTACTCTCAGGACTTTAACCTGAACACGGCTTCTTGAGGGACTTTAACCCTCACCGGGGACTCTAACCCTGTAACAATTTTTATTTTTTTACACCCACACCGGGGCCACCAGAATTGGTGACCCCGGTATGATCCGTGTAAATAATCATCATAAAATTGCCATTAAAACATTGAAACAAAAGAGGCAGAATAAAAAATAAAATAAAACCTTTCAGTCAGATGCAGATAAACAGAAGTGTTTTGAGCCTGGATTTAAACATTGTCAAAGTCGAGTCTGTCTCACATCTTCATGGAGACTTTTCCAGGTTTTAAAAGTGAAACACTGATTCTCCAGGTTTAGTCCTGACTCTGGGACCATCAGGAGCAGATCTAATAATACAGTAAATATAATGTAATAATACAGCAAATATAATGTAATAATACAGCAAATATAATGTAATAATACAGCAAATATAATGCAATAATACAGTAAATATAATGTAATAATACAGTAAATATAATGTAATAATACAGTAAATATAATGTAATAATACAGTAAATATAATGTAATAATACAGTAAATATAATGTTATAATACAGTTAATATAATGTAATAATACAGTAAATATAATCTAATAATACAGTAAATATAATGTAATAATACAGTAAATATAATGTAATAATACAGTTAATATAATGTAATAATACAGTAAATATAATCTAATAATACAGTAAATATAATCTAATAATACAGGATTAAACACGTATAAATAACTCTGTACCTCTCTGAGCTAATGACAAGAAAAAACTATTATAACATGATTCAAAACTCATAAAAGTATTGGGATGATACGTCTTGAACATTTTTTCTCCATCAGGGCAGTTTGTTTGGTAATTTGTAATTTCAGATGAAACGGAGATTAGTCCCGTGGAGTTATGACCTGGACATAAAAGTTTGGTTCTATTGCCTGAACACAGAAAGTTTCTGTGCCACTGTCTGAGATGCCACTAAAACATATTTATTTTTTCATCTACAGAGGTGCCACCAAATCAATAAATCATCAGCTCTCAGGGTTATTTATGTCCTGGTGTTAATGGATGAGATGGAAGTGGCTGTGCGTGGCCCGGGAGTGGGGGGGGTATGCGCCGCACGTCGGAGCTGCCATGAAAAATAAAGTTCACCAGATCACAGTTCACTCCGGCCCTGTATGTAATCATTCAGTGGTGGACCTGCCTGTCAGCGTGGTGACAGCTGCCGGGGACGTTAAATGTGCCTGGATCAGTGGTGGTCGCGAGCGTCGCCGTGACAACCCGAAACCTGGACTTTAAATTAGTTCCATGGAGCTGCAGCGTTTCACTGAAGGTCCCACCAAACTCCATCTTATCAGCAGCTCCTGGAGGTTTGGCCTGACACTGACTCTGTGGTAAACTCTGATTATATACATTTATGTGTCTTTTATCATGTAAAAGTCCTGTTCTTCAGCCACAAAAGGACTTTAGTGCATGAATCACAGTGTGAATCTGGCACAACAGATGGAAAAGATCCACAGAGACAGTCTGTGTTTAATATACACCAACACCAGCAGATTTAAAAATAAAGACTCAAAATAAGTGAGTAATAAGTGTTTTCTCTGCCTGTGTCTCAGTGACACTTCTGTTAGAATCACTGTAAAAGCATCTTTCTTTTTATACAGACACTACTTTTCTGACATAAATCATGAAGACTGAAACTTTTACAGTATGAGCCATTTATTTTGGGCTCATGACTTGGCACATTTTTACATCCGATGTGTCACCGTCTCAACAAAACTCTTGATTAGTGAAATGAGACATAATGAATAAACGTGCTCAGAAAGGACTCGAACTAACTCTGAGTTTATAACCATCGCTCCACCGCCCAAAGATTTGATCTTTTTTATATATATACTGTATATATTTCTCTAACCAGACCAAAATGTGCTGTGCCTTTCCTCATGGAATTCACTGTCTTGCAGATTTCAGCCCCTGGATAAATAAGTGGAAAAGTAGAAGAAGAAAAACATTTGGACGGATGAATGATGAGATGGGGCAGAGGTGCATTTTTTTCTTTGGCAAAATTCTGAGCAATCGCAAAAGATGGCTGCCTCCCTCCATTAATCCTGGGTAAATTTCCTTAAAATCTAACCCCGTGAGGTTTCTCTAATCTGGGATTACATTGAGCAGAGAGGAGAAAAAGAGGCAATCAATCTTCTTTACAGGTTTTAATCCTTTATGAATGACTGGATTATTTCCTCGGGTGAGGCTTTATGGCCACGATCTCATTCCCCTCGGCGTCGCTCCCTGGGCTCTCCTCGCTCTCCATCGAGGCATCCTTGATTTATAGATATCATTTGACCCGTTAAAGCAACAGTCTGCCAAAAGTCCAAGATTAAGTGTCGAGACCTGGACTGACACAGGCTCCTGCTGCTAATTCTGCCTGATGCATGGAGCTAATACCAATAATCCAATAATCCAATAATCCAGCAGCTCGTCAGGGCCACACTTTAAAAACATACTGCAATTATCAGAGTTTGGACAATACTCAGAAAGTCAACCTGAGACCACCACCGCAGCACCACCGCAGCACCACGCTAGTACCACCACATCACCACCGCAGCACCACCACAGCACCACCACAGCACCACCACATCACCACCACATCACCACCGCAGCACCACCACAGCACCACCACAGCACCACCGCAGCACCACCACAGCACCACCACAGCACCACCCTAGTACCACCACGGCACCACCACGGCACCACCACAGCACCACCACATCACCACCGCAGCACCACCGCAGCACCACCGCAGCACCACCGCAGCACCACCACAGCACCACCGCAGCACCACCGCAGCACCACCACAGCACCACCACAGCACCACCCTAGTACCACCACGGCACCACCACAGCACCACCCTAGTACCACCACATCACCACCACAGCACCACGCTAGTACCACCACAGCACCACCACAGCACCACCACAGCACCACCACGGCACCACCACGGCACCACCACGGCACCACCACGGCACCACCACAGCACCACCCTAGTACCACCACATCACCACCGCAGCACCACCACAGCACCAACACAGTACCAACACAGCACCACCACGGCACCGCCACGGCACCACCACAGCACCACCCTAGTACCACCACATCACCACCACAGCACCACGCTAGTACCACCACAGCACCACCACAGCACCACCACAGCACCACCACGGCACCACCACAGCACCACCACGGCACCACCACGGCACCACCCTAGTACCACCACAGCACCACCACAGCACCACCACGGCACCACCACGGCACCACCACAGCACCACCACGGCACCACCACGGCACCACCCTAGTACCACCACAGCACCACCACAGCACCACCACAGCACCACCACAGCACCACCACGGCACCACCACGGCACCACCACGGCACCACCACAGCACCACCCTAGTACCACCACAGCACCGTCACAGCACCACCACCGCAGCACCACCACGGCAACCGCCACGGCACCCACCAGCACCACCGCGCAGCACCACCCTAGTACCACCACATCACCACCGCAGCACCAGCACAGCACCAACACAGTACCAACACAGCACCACCACGGCACCGCCACGGCACCACCACAGCACCGCCACGGCACCGCCCTAGTACCACTACGGCACCACCACAGCACCACCACGGCACCACCACATCACCACCGCAGCACCACCACAGCACCACCCTAGTACCACCACCAGCACCACCACGGCACCGCCCTAGTACCACACACCCGCACCACCACAGCACCACCACAGCACCACCACGGCACCACCACAGCACCACCACGGCACCACCACGGCACCACCACAGCACCACCCTAGTACCACCACAGCACCGTCACAGCAGCACCACCGCAGCACCACCCACGGCACCGCCACGGCACCACCGCAGCACCACAGCAGCACCACCCTAGTACCACCACACATCACCACCGCAGCACCACCACAGCACCAACACAGTACCAACACAGCACCACCACCACCGCACCGCCACGGCACCACCACAGCACCGCCACGGCACCGCCCTAGTACCACTACGGCACCACCACAGCACCACCACGGCACCACCACATCACCACCGCAGCACCACCACAGCACCACCACGGCACCGCCCACGGCACCACCACATCACCGCCATGGCACCAACACGGCACCACCACATCACCACCGCAGCACCACCACAGCACCACCCTAGTACCACCACAGCACCACCGCAGCACCACCACAGCACCACCACAGCACCACCACGGCACCACCCTAGTACCACCATGGCACCACCACAGCACCACCACGGCACCACCACATCACCCGCGCCACGGCACCAACACGGCACCACCACGGCACCACCACATCACCACCGCAGCACCACCACAGCACCACCCTAGTACCACCACAGCACCACCACGGCACCACCACGGCACCGCCCTAGTACCACCACAGCACCACCACAGCACCACCACAGCACCACCACGCACCACCACCACATCACCTCCACGGCACCAACATGGCACCACCACGGCACCACCACATCACCACCACCAGCACCGCCCACCACCACACACCACCGGCACCACCACATCACCACCGCAGCACCACCACAGCATCACCACAGCACCACCACAGCACCACCACAACACCACCACGGCACCACCACATCACCACCACAGCATCACCACAGCACCACCACAGCACCACCACGGCACCGCCACGGCACCACCACATCACCCGCCACGGCACCAACACGGCACCACCACAGCACCACCACATCATCGCCACGGCACCAACACGGCCACCACCACGGCACCACCACATCACCACCACCCGCAGCACCACCACAGCACCACCCTAGTACCACCACAGCACCATCACGGCACCAACACGGCACCAACACGGCACCGTCACAGCACCACCACAGCACCACCTAGTATCACCACAGCACCACCGCAGCACCGCTGCAGCACCGCCACGGCACCACCACAGTTTAGGTTCTATAAAAAGAGGAGCATGTATAACTCTTGATACATTTATATAAACATATTTCTGTAAACTGTCCAAAAAAGTACGTTCTACTATTTTGTCTCAGGCTAAACTCATATCTTCACTTTGAGCTCACTTTTATTCTCAAACAGCCACGACGTGTCTTTGTGTGTGACAGTATTCTAGTGCCTGATTTATAAGAAAGAAAAGATAAACCTTTATTATGTTATATTCAACACTGTGATAATTAACTTAGTCCATTGAAGAGACGAAGATGCTCATGTCTGTCCTACAGTCAGAGAACAGACACAGATCATTATTTTACTGTGTTGATGGTAACATTGGTCTAAAAAATGTTTTTATAATTAATAACAGGTCCATTTTCTGGTGCTTTTCCCAAGCATCAAGCCATAAATGAAGGACTTACTCAAACATGAATCAGTCCAAATACAACTCCAGTTAATGTTGAGGGAAAACCATTATAACATGAGTAAAAGCTCATAAAAGTCCATTTTACAGAATATGTCCCCTTCAGTGACGTAATGTTACTATTCTTCATCTGGTTTAAAGAGAAGTTTCATCAAAATAAGGAAAGTTTAATCAGTTTGTCACAATTAACTGAAATAAAAATGTGGATTTCATAAAAAAACAAGACTTTTAATGTTGTTGAACACTGCCGTCTTCATTTTCGTGGCCGTAGTTAATTTCCAGATGAGCCGGTTCTCTCCACACACTACAGTAATGTGGGCGAGTCAAATTAATGAGGAATTAAGATTAAACAGCCGCTGTTCCACGTGAGCGGGCTGTCAATATGTTCTGTTTACTGTGATTAATTTTATCGGCCCAAAATAGCAAATGCATTGAAGGATAAGATGAGCCAGAACCATTTGATTGTGTCTTAGTGCAAACCAAAAGAGGGAGATAAATTGGAAAGACGTTGGGTTTATTGCACTGACATCCCATGACAACAGCGCCGTGGAAGGATCCTGAAAGCTCATGGTAATGACTTCCTGTAAAGCCATTAAATCTGTTCATAACAAGCAGAATTTCTTTTGTGGAGCATATCTCCAAAGTGCATATGGGGAAAAGCTGTCGCACAGCAGACCACAGGGAGCCACACTGCTTTCATTTTATATTTTTATGGTCATATGATTCATTCATCTGCCACTTTTAACTCTTAGATAAATAGATATGTAGTGACAATTTGGTCATGAATTATGACGCCGTTTAAGGGGCGTTACTTATTACTTAAGTACTTACTTATTCTTGTTTCTCTTGGTGAGAAGACCCTGGCCACTCGACCTCAAAGTCCAGCTGTTTATTTTCCTGCTCGGAGAGTGGGGCTGATGGGACTCAAAAAATGAAAATGAAAATACTTTTAGATCAATATTGTGCTTATATTATTAACTTTTGTATTGATCCATCATTATTATCCAGTTATTATGAAATGGACAAATTCTTTCTTCCACAGTGACTCATCTTCAACAAGGTCTTGGATAGACAGCGCCATCTACTGGTTTAGAGCTTGAACCTTTGACCTTTTAAAATGCACCAAACAACTGATTAACCATGTTTTATCGCTCCGGGGTGAGAAAGGCAGAGCGTTAGCAGCACATATAAGAGCGGTGAGAGAAAGAGTCTGGATGCTCTTGGCTGCAGTAAAAGGATGGAGACAGATTTCGTCTCCAAATCCAGGTTGAGCCCCTTTGGCTGGGGAAGCCTTTGATATGAGAACAAGACTAATCCCTGTAGTTCTGACTGCTGCCACGTCTTCATCCTCCCAACTAGGCGCCCTTTCATTAACCTTTGACTGGCACTGGCACCGGGTTTGAAGAGGCTGGTATTAAACAGGCTTATCCCAGATCGCTGCCTCTGCCCTGGTACCAGCGCTCGCTCTCCTCACGACTTTCTCACAGGTTTTTTAAGGTGCCACAGAGAACAACGGCAACATTATGTAACCCTCCAAAATACTGACTGACCCCAAACGAGTCAAGAGAACGGAAAACAGAGAGGGAAACTCTTCAGTGGTCTGTGCTGCGGTTCTGTGATCTTATGAAGATGTCGTTTGGAAAAGACTCGAGTAACATCTGAATTGTTTTTAAGTTCAGGCTTAAAGGACCTGTACCTGTTTTGAGTAAAGAACATGTTTTAGTTTGAACCTTTTTATCACTGTTGATACACAACAAAATACTTTGTAAAATGAATCAGTGACGTGAGGCAGGAGAGACCTTCATCACAGAGAAAAAATAAATGAAATGGTTATATTTATCCAGTGATTTGTACTATAGAGTTATTTTCTATTTAACTGTGCAATTTTATTCTTTTTTTACTCAAAATCGCTGAATTTTTACATTTACCGTTGAAGTCCTGAGAAGAGCCGTGTGGAGAGGCACAGGCCGGTCGTGCCTCACATGTTCTGACTGAGCTGTAGCTGTGACGCTGCTGCTTTAAGTCTGTGAAAAGGGGTGAGGCACGTAGTTACCCTGCCTCATGGTAGGGGGCGCTCGTGAGCCCAGGGATTCATGTAACTCCTGCAGAATAAGGGCCACAAACTACAATTTAGAGTTAGCAAGTCAACTTTAGCAATTAAACTATTTCCTGTTTTCTGGTTCACCCCTTTTTTTTTTTTTTACACTAATGCAAAGTCTTACTCGACAGAAACTGTTTCAGAAACAACTGAAAGTAAAATGTAAAGTTTAGTGTTCAGTGGTTTGTTACAGGACAAAGTGTCTGTATGTTTCATGTGTCATGTGCAGTTTTGTATCAGTGACATGACCAGAGCTGATGTTATATTTGATGTGTTTTGTTCTACAGTGTGAAATGAAGTAAGACTCAGTGAACATCAGAGAAAAGTGTGTCTCGTGTTACATATGTTAGTGCAGCAGATCTGATGAACTGTTAATATCTGACATAAATAAACCAGACACACGTTCAGTTCTGTCTGAGCTTCAGCTGAATAAATATAAAAGTGTTAGTGTGATACCTTTGATAATTATATACCTAACACTGGTCTGGGGTCTGATTAGTTTGTAGTGAAGACGCCTGCTTCACCTTCAGAATATAAACTTGATTAGACCCGTCTTTTCCCAGAGAAAAATACATCTTTATCTGATGCTGCCTCTGTCAAAAATGGATTCTTACAATAAGCTTAAAGGTGGTAATTTGTACTCTTTATGTCTTGATTAACAGTTCTCTGAGACACAGCAGATGTGTGTAATACTCTTCTCTCTTCTAAATGGGAACCGCGTGGTCATTGAGCACTGGGCCTTGAAATAACCATTTTGTTGTTCAATTACCCATGATGCCACAGTATGACGCATGGTGACCACAGTCGCTCTGCGCCATGAATTATCTCAGCAGCAGGCTCTTTACTTCAGCCATGTGGTTTTGTGATGGACAAACATCTGAGAATAGTTAATCTAATTTAGTTTATTACAGTTTGTTAAATGCCCGACGAGAGAGAAGACGCTGGATCATTGTTACTCTACAGTCAGTGGAGCCTCCAGAGCCGAGCCTCGTGCTGCTCTGGGATTCTCTGACCACGACATGATTCACCTCATCCCTGCTACAAACAACGGCTGAAGCTCTCCAAACCTGCTGTGAGGACTTCTAAGAAGTGGACCAGTGAGGCTGTGGAGGAGCTTCGCTCGTGTTTGGACTTTACAGACTGGGACGTGTTCAGGCCACAGACAGTTTGGATGAGGACACAGACACTGTGACGTCATACATACAGTTCTGTGAGGACAGTATCATTCCATCACGTACCAGGGTGACTTTTAACAACGACAAACCCTGGTTCACTCCCAGACTGAGGCATTTAAGGAGGGAAAAGGAGAGGGCCTACAGAGCAGAAGATCGTGAGGGCTACAGGCGTTGTAAGTATGCTTTTAGCAAAGAGGTGGAAAAGGCTAAAGCAAAGTACAAAACACGTCTGAGGCAGCATTTCTCCACCAACGACTCTGCTTCTGTCTGGAGAGGGCTTAGGCAAATCAAATTCACAAATTCAGTGTGTTTTTGTGTGTTCTTCTATGTTGCACTTTATCACCGAAGTAAGTTCCTCGTCTGTGAGCTCTGCTCACGGACAATGGCAATAAAACTTCTTCTGATTCTGATTCTGATTCTAATTATATAAAACATGTTCGTGTATTTGGACAAGTTAACCTCACAAAGCAGGAGCTGTGTGTGGAGTTATACCTGTAAGTTATTAAGTTAACAGTGGTCGGTCATATTTGTGGTAAAATATCTCCTCAAAATAGAAGAACACCTGAACATGAACATATTTCTCAGAAGGTGCCTGAACAAATTCAGCCTAATCACGTTATCTGTGAAAATAAATGTATCAACTTCTATTGTATGAAAAGTGAGGCATATGGCTCTGACCTGTTGAAGCTATACCTCAAACAAAAGGATGAATCTGATTTCTCAAAAGACTTTCACAAATAAAGAGCCAACACAGTGAGAGTTTTGGATGGAAACTGGGAGAATAAAAACATGTAATGCTGATCCAGGCTGGGACAGTCGGGCAAACTGCATTATGGAGCTGCCTGGTGCAAACTTACATCTCTGTGGGCTCCAAGAAAATTTACTGAAACAAACAAAACACAGTTAAAAATTCTTCAAGCCGAGCCCGACTGGCTTCAACTCCCAGATCCAATTACAGGCTCTTGTACATAAATATACATACTTACAAAGTTGTTGAATGTCTTTACAACGAAAAGTCTCATTACTATTTTTACTGCAGTTTTTAATTAAGATATGGGGGAGAACAGAGCTTTAACTCAAGTAAAGAGGCTGTTGGAAGTGAAGTTTATGATCGTGAGCTGTCTCTGTAAACAAGGCAAATGTTCTCTAATCCAATTAGAACTACATTACACGCGTTTGTTTTAAATATACTGCAGAAGACACTGTTTGGGTAAATGGTGCAGCTGCAGAGCACAATCCTTCTGCTTCGATTTCCTGGTCAGTCCGTCTTATGTGAGCTCAATGAGGAAAGGCCTGTATGACCACAGCCATGTCTATATGTTCATATGTGTGAAATAAGAGTTATTTTGTGAGCCAGCTCTGGTAGTTGGATGGTTCAGTATAAATAACACAATAATAAACAGGTAGGTGGCAAAAGTTTCAAAATGAGCTTGGTTCATTTGTCTGAAAACTTCCAAACTACTAAGTCAGTGATGCAAATGAAATACTGATTGTTTTGTCATTTAGACATAATTAACTGAATGTGTAACTGTTTATATTAAGAGTAACATGCTCCGACTCTCTGTATCTACAGTGTGGTCCTGTATTTGACCAGTACAGGAGTCTTTAACACCCTGTGATTCTGAAGTTCTCTCTTATAAATCATGGAGGGTCTGAAATGTTCATCTGGAGCTTGTCACTGTGAGAGACAGAATCTAAAAAAAAGTGGAAATCACATTGTATGATTTGTAAAATAATTTATTTGTATGTTACTGCTGTAAATGCCTCTCTGTATCTTTATAAACCATAAAAATAACCAGTATGTAAATATTAGTATGAGAGTCAGACTCAATGAGAAATATCAGAATATCACATAACACAAGTCTTATATTACACAAGTCTCAGTTTCATTCACTCATTCCAGACTTGACCAGCTGTAGTGGCCATTGTCTTGGGGTGGACTCACTCGCTCACACACCACATTCATAGGCAAAGTGGGTGAAGTGTCTTGCCTAAGGACACAATGACAGTTTGCAGTAGAGCCACTGCTCCCTCACGGTGACACCTGGTTTTCTCATCCTCCCACACAAATGCTCCACCCTGCTGAGATGGGGCATTGGAAGGTGGTGTGCTGAATGATAAACTCTTCCACGTCTGTGGACCTGCCGTTGTGTCCCGGCTGAATCCTCCTAAACCACCATCTGTAGCTGCGTTCGCCATTTGCTTCTTTATCTGCTCCATCCGTGTTTTGATGCTACGCTGCGGGCGAGATGTAGTTTCAGAGCCCACTCTTCATCAACATGACTGACAACTGTGACCACACAAACCTGTTCAGCTGGAGCGGCTGTTTGTGTGACTCTCCTTACACTCTGCTGACAACGTGGAAAAGTTATATTTTTATTGCTTGGTGTGGGATACTGCTGCAGAGTGTGGAGACTTTTATGATTGACTGTTATTATCTTCTCTCAATACACTTCACATTTGTTTGTTTTGACTTTTCATCTCCGTTTTCTTATAATGTCGTGGAGTTTCTTGGCACAAAATCATTTGTTTGTTTGGTCTGTGAGCGGGAGTGCGTTCATCGCAGTGGAATCAAAAGGAAATCTCATAATGTCAAACAGAATCCAGATATTGAGATATAGCCACTTGACTAGAAGAATGCTGCTGCTGTTTGGTGAAGATAAAATGTTTTGTGAAAATAAAACTTCCAGGTGCCAAAGATGGATCACACAATAATCACACAGAAACTCAGCACCATTTACTTGAGCTCTCATTACTGAAACTGAAAAGTGCCATAAACTAAAGTGTGTGGAAGTTGGAATATATAAAAATGTGTTTAGATGGTACATTTTCATGTTCGTTTGGTGCATTCTGCCAGAAGAAAACCAGGCCTTTCACCGAAACAGCTCGAAATTCACTTTTGGGACCAGGATTTTTACCTCAGCTCAACGAAACACAAGACAAACACAATAAAGCCTGATGGTAGAGCCCTGCCTTTCTTAAGTACACACTTTACTTTAGAGTACGCAGGACGGTGTTTTGCGGGACGGTGTTGTGCAGGACGGTGTTTTGCAGGACGGTGTTTTGCGGGACGGTGTTTTGCGGGACGGTGTTTTGGGGGGCGGTGTTTTGCAGGACGGTGTTTTGCAGGACGGTGTTTTGCAGGACGGTGTTTTGCAGGGTGGTGTTTTGCAGGACGGTGTTGTGCGGGACGGTGTTTTGCGGGACGGTGTTTTGCGGGACGGTGTTTTGGGGGGCGGTGTTTTGCGGGACGGTGTTTTGCGGGACGGTGTTTTGCGGGACGGTGTTTTGCAGGACGGTGTTTTTGCAGGACGGTGTTTTGCAGGACGGCGTTTTGCAGGACGGCGTTTTGCAGGGTGGGTGTTTGCAGGGCGCGGCGTTTTGCAGGACGGCGTTTTGCAGGGGTGGTGTTTTGCAGGTGGGGATCAGGGGCAGGTGTTTTCGCTGGACGCAGGGGACTGAGGGTAAAGCTTGTTTCTTTATTGATTGATACTTTTTCTGAAAACATAAACATAATCGAATCACATTCCAGTCGTCTTGTTGCACAAACCCACTGGAGGCAGTAGGACACAGACTAATGCAGTTGCCTTTAAAGTGCACTATTTTAATCTCTTTTAAGCATCTTCCCTGTGGCTCCGAAGCCTCTCCACTTGTTCCCATCCTCTCCTGCTTCACTGGGGCATTTGATGGGAGAGCTTTCTGCACTTTTCCCGAGGTAGGCCATCTTTGAGAGATGACAGGCCACAAGTCCCATTTTTATTATGATTTATTCGAGCCAGCCACTTTTCTGTAATGGAAATTTATTTGAATCAACGGCCCTTTGGCAGGGCCTCTCAGGAGCAGCAGTGGCCATCTGGGAGTCCGAGACAGAGGCAGGCCCCATTTGGCAAAATGAAAGCAACCTTTTTTAATGCAAACGTTCACCGAGCGTGGACAGAAAACAGCCGTCTTCAGGGGGACTGATGCCACAGCAAACAGGCAAATGGAAATAATCATTTTCTTATAAATTCAGGACACATGGTAACACCACAAAAACAAACATATTTTCATTATTTCAACAAAATCTAAAGTCGACATTTAAAGAAGTTTTGTCCAGTGAAGTTTTGAAGCATTAACACCTGTTTCTGAGGCTTTTACATGTTTATGTCATGTTTATATTCACAGATTTAACTGTGGCTTCCTGGGTATTTTTGACCTGTATAAAATATGTATAAAGAATCAAAACTACAGGAGCTGCTTCATCAGTGATCAAGTTGAGAAGTGATTTCAGAAACATGAGACATTCTTCAGTTCTTTGCCTTTTGGGGGAACCACTCGTCTGAGAAGCTCAGACTCGGTCACTCAGTGAAGTGCACAGTGTCTGGGGGCCCTCGTCTGCCCCGTGTCCAGAGACAGAGGCGCTGTGGGCCGTCCTCAGCCTCTGTACAAATGTCAACTGACAAAATGAGAGTTGGAGACGGCGTTGAGGGGGACAAGGCTTTAAAGACACACTTTGTATAGATGTGACAAATGTATCAGCGGCGTGTCATTCGTTCATCCATAATTCAGTGTTTGTCTGTGTGCATATGATCCAGGGAGCAGACAGACTGTGACGATCCCCAGACAGGAGGCGCACGCTGGGAGACAAAGTACGCTGCGAGGGGCGGGGGACTATCAGTAGATGTTCCAGCAAATATAGAACAACATATCTGAACACTTGTTTCTGTGTCGTCAATGTTCAGTCCCCCCTGTAGCTGCAGAGACAGGCGGATATTAAAGATGAGTGCTGTCGCTCTCACACTGATGGATTCCTGAGCGGGATGGGCAGGAGAGGAGGAGGAGGAGAGGGGAGAGAAGAGTAGCCGTCAGCTGCCAGCCTGTTGAAGTGCACACTGTCATGTTCTGGACTGGGACGTCAATCACTGTGGGTGTACAGGTTCAGGCTGCCCGTCCACTGTCAGTGCAGCTTTGAGGAGCTCCTCTTTATTTTTGGGGCACCAGAAACAGAGAAGAACAAGAGGAACCGAGAGGCAAGAGGCAATAGTTAGTATATGTAGCTATAGTTTTCCTCTGTTTTAGTTATCTTCTGGATAAAAGTGTTTTCTTCTGGCTAGAAAATGGCTCTGTCCCCCAGTCCTTCAAATATGCAGTGATTAAAAACCGCTTCAGAAAAAACCTGATCTTGAACCTGATATTTTAGCCAACTATAGGCCCATCTCTAATCTCCCATTGTCTCAAAAGTCCTTGAAAAAATTGTAGTTAAGCAGCTTTTATCGCCACCTACAGGCTAATAATTTATTTGAAACTTTTCAATCAGGATTCAGACCTCACCACAGAACTGCACTACTTAAAGTCACAAATGACTTGTTATTAGCTGCTGACAATGGACTAGTCTCAGTCCTGGTTCTGTTGGAACCAGGACTGAGTTCAGTGCAGCGTTTGACCATCGACCACAATATTCTACTACAGAGATTAGAATGTGACGTGTCCGAGGGGCAGCCCTCAGCTGGTTTAAATCCTACCTGTCTGATAGGTACCAGTTTGTTCATGTAAATCAGAGCTCCTCTCCATGTTCTAAAGTAGCCTATGGTGTGCCACAGGGTTCTGTACTGGGTCCAATCCTGTTCACACTCTATATGTTGCCGTTAGGTAATATCATCAGAAAACATGGGCATTAACTTCCACTGCTCTGCTGATGACACACAGCTGTACTTGTCAATGAAACCAGATCAGTCTCTGATGAGTGGACAGACTTAGTGCCTGTGTGAAGGACATAAAAACCTGGATGACACTTAATTATCTGCTTCTTAACCCAGAAAAACAGAGGGTCATTACTCTAGGCCCCAAAAGCCTGTGAGACTCTCTGTTTGACCCAGAAAGTCACTCTGGACAGTGTCATGGTGCCTCCAGTTCTACTGTGAGGAACCTTGGAGTCTTGTTTTGACCAAGAGTCTCGTTCAAACCACATATAAACCAATCCTGTAGAACAGCTTTCTTTCACCTGCGTAATATTGCCAAAATCAGAAAAATCTTGTCTAAAAAAGTGACGCTGAAAAACTTATCCATGCATTTGTTACATCGAGGCTAGATTACTGTAACTCCTGACTAGTCGCTTGCCCTAAAAGCTCTATAAAAAGCTTTCAGCTAGTTCAAAATGCAGCAGCCAGGCTCCTAACAGGAACTAAGAGAAGAGACACATCACCCCAGTGCTGGAGTCCCTTCACTGGCTTCTGTCGAGTTCAGAATCAAATTCAAAGTTCTCCTCCTGACATATAAAGCCATAAAGGGCATGGCCCCGTTGTATCTGCAAGATGCTATAGTACCATACCACCCAAACAGAGACTCCGCTCCCAAAAATGCTGGACTATTGGTGGTTCTAGAGTGGACTAAAAGCACAGTAGGAGGGAGAGCTTTTCACTTACCAAGCTCCTGTGCTATGGAATCAGCTCCTTCCCATGTTAAAGAGGCTCCACAGTCTCTACATTTAAGACCAGGCTTAAAACGTTTCTCTTTGAAATAGCTTATGGTCAGGACCAGAAATAAACCCTGTAGTTTTAGTCAGGCTGCCTAGGGATAGTCCATGCTGGGGGAAGTATGGTAACCTGAGCACTATCCTCTTTTTCCTCCTGTTTTTCCCTCAACAACATTTACTATTCAGTTTGTTCATTGCTATTCACATGTTGTCCCCCCGCTCCCCTCTGGGGAGTGGAACTGTTTCAGACGCCTGGCCGCTGACCGCCTCCTGATCGTCCGGGTGACCGGCTGGACCCTAGATCTCCTCCTGATCGTCCGGTGATGGCTGGACTCTAGATCTTCTTGCCTGAATGGACGGCTCGTTGGGCTCTGGCCCTACAGACTTGAACTGGATGCTCCTTAGTCCTGGACACATCTGCAGCCTGTCCGTCCATGGGAGTGGATCTCTCCTTCACTGTGGTTCTCCTCCAGGTTTCTCCTTTTTCCCACTGGGTTTTTTTGGAGTTTTTTCTTTGGAGAAGGAGGGTCTGAGGACAGGGGATGTTCTGGGACAGTATTATTTATTGCTTTTCTGTTGATTAATCTGCTTGTCTGTTTCTGTTTCACTGTTGATTTTCTAATTCTGTTGGTTAATCATCTCCATGTTCAGCCCTAAGAGGCGACTGCTGTCGTGATTTTGGCTTTACAAAAATAATGAATTGAAAATCGAATTGAATCTTCTGGTTAAAGTGTTTTTTCTTCTGGTTTAAAGTGTTTTCCACTTGTGGTATTTTTAAAATTCGAGTTATATTATGATGATTTTTTAAAACTCTGAGGATCTGTGTTCTTTATTTCAGGATCAGACTCAGTGACAACAGAGAAAGGTTCATAACTGTTCGTATAGAGCCAGTGTTTGTCGTTTTAATTATCTTCTGGTTAAAAGTTTATTCCACTTCTAGTCTACTTCTACTGGACGTTTAGTCTTGGTTCATGCCCATATCATGTTTACTTAATGATCATCGTTTTGAATGATACTTTTACTTCTTCTGGGCATTGAGTGGTTTAGTGTCATTTCTAAGATCTCTTAAAAAAACACAGATTTACAGTACTTCATGTTTTTGGTCGTGCAGCTGTGTTTCCACGTGAAGAATCATCCACAAACTGCTTTGTAAAGTCACATTATATTTTCTTAGTTTTCAATAACACAGATCAGTTTGTACAGTTGAGTTGCAGAGAAAATGAAAGGAAATGAGGAAAACATATGAATAAAACATTTTGAAAAACTATAGAAGGTGCAAATTAACGTCGAAAAAAAAATAGAAATAGCCAAACTAACATTATTGCTGACTCCAAACATAAACCACTCTCTTCCCCTTTGGACCAGGCACCAAGGATCTGCTCTGAAATGAGGAAATCTCATTAGTCCTACTATCAAATAAAGCTCTCGCCAGGGAACAGGCTGCAGAAGACAGCAGGACTTCGCACAGAGGCACAAATCTGTCTTGAACTCAGCAG
>JAIEZT010000013.1:17387751-17457126 GCA_019594935.1 Periophthalmus modestus
CATGTTTTTTATATCAGGGGACTTAAAACCTGTTTTATTAATCAGGTGACTTTTAAAACCTGTTTTTATAATTCAAGAAAACCTTTAACAAACCATTGTTTTTACTATTTCAAGGGTGACTTTAAAACATGTTTTATATTTTTCCAGGGGGACTTTTAACCTGTTTTTATTTATCAGGGGGACTTAAAAAAAAAAACAAAGGTTTGACTATCCAGGGACTTTACCTGTTTTACTATCAGGACTTTAAAAAAAAAAACCCTGTTCTTTTTATAATCAGGGGACTTTAACTGTTTTTATTATCCAGGGACGGTTAAACCTGTTTTATTATTCAAGGGAACATTTCAACCTGTTGTATATCAGGACTTTAAAAAAAACCTGTTTTTATCTCAGGGGGGACCTTTAAAAACCTGGTTTTTACGATCGGGGGGGGAACCACTTTTAAAAACCTGTTTTTATTTCTATGTTTCAGGACTTTAACAACCTGGTTTTTATTATTTCAGGGATTTACTTTGTTTTAATAATTTCAGGGGGACTTACTTACCTTCGGACTTTAAAGGCTTGAAAAACACGGCCTTCATGAGGGGGGGGACCTTTTAAAAAATAAAACCTTCAACCGGGGGGAACTGCTAAAAAAAAAACCACGTAAAAAAACAAAAAATACAACAATTTTTAAATTTAAAAACCCAGGTGGGGGACTCTAAAAACCCTGTGCTTTATTTTAATTTTTGAGGGGACCCAAAAAATAACCTTTCCCACAGGGGGAAGCGCGCTGTACGAAACCCAAGCTACAAGGGGGGGGGGGGACACGGTCGTGGAAACTTTGCAAAAACCCGTCCACGGGTGGGTCATCACAGGACTCTTTAAACTTTAATCAACCTGTTTGTACTCTTTCAGGGACTCCTTTTAACCTGGAAACCCCCCAACGGGGGGCTTTCTTGAGCGGGGGGGGGAACTTTTTTAACCCTTTCACAACACGGGGACTCTAAAAACCCCCGGTAAAAAAAAACCCAATTTTTTAACATTTTTTGTTTTTACCCACCCCACCAGGGGGCCACCAAGACATTGGTGGACCCAAACCCCAAACCCCGGGTACTTTTTATGGATCTCAGTGTAACACTAAAATTCATTCATAAAAAAATTTTGCCAATAAAAAACCATTGAAAAACAAACAAATAACCTAGAAAGGGCAAGCAGGAAATAAAAAAAAAAAAATCAAAATAAAAGAACACACTTTTCAGGTTTTCAGTGAACAGAGGCAGATAACCAGAAGTTTTTTTGGAGCTTTGGATGTAAAAAACAAAAAAAACATTGGTCTGCAAAAGTTCGAGTCTGGGTATTCCAAACCATTCTTTCATTGGGAGGGAACCTTTTTCCCCAGGTCTTTAAAAAGTGAAAAACCACACTGGATTGCTCCAGGTTAGGGGGTTTCATGACCCTCTGGGGACCATTCAGGAGCAGATCTAATAATAACAGTAAATATAATGTAATAATCAGCAAAATATAATGTTAATAATAACAGGCCAAATATAAATGTAATTAGAATAACAGGCAAATATAATGCAAATAATTCAGTAAAATCTATGTAATAAGACGTTAAATATAATTAAGAAATTACCAAGTTTAAAACTATAATGTTAATAAGTTTACCAGTTTTAAATATACATGTAATTAAACAGTTCAAAAATAATTAATAATACTGTTAATATACAGTAAATAATACAGTAAAATAAATTCTCAATTTAAATACAGTAAATTAATAATTGTAATGAATACCAGTAAAATATAATGTATATTACAGTAATATAAATGTTACATAATAAACGTTGTTTTTACTAGTAAAATGCTAATCTAATAATACAGTTAAATGAAATCTTAATAATACAGGATAAAACAAAAACACCGGTTAGAAAAATATAATGTACCTCTCTGAGCTACTGACAAGAAAAAAAACTATTATTAAAAACTATGAGTTACAAATAAAATCATTAAACGGATTGGGATGCTACGTCTGTAACAATATTTTTTCTCATTCGGGGCAGTTGTGTGGTTAGGGATTGTAATTTCAAGTATAAAAACGGAAGATTCTGTCACCTCTGGGGAGTTATGGACATGGGGAACAATTAAAAGTTTGGTTCTATTGGCCTGAAACACAGAAAGTTTCGTGACGTCTGAGATGCCACTAAAAACATATTTATTTGTTCATCTACAGAGGTGCCACCAAATCAATAAATCATCAGCTATCCGGGTTATTTATGTCCTGGGTTAATGGCTGAAGGGATGGGAATGTGTGCGGTGGCCGGGCAGTGGGGGGGTATGCGCCCGTTTTAACGTCAGGGAGCTGCCATGAAAAATAAAGTTCACCAGAGCACAGGTTCACTCCGGGACCGGTAGGTAATCATTCAGTAAAAAAACATGTTTTGGTTTCAGCGTGGTGGCAGGGCGGGGGACGTTAAATGTGCCTGGCGGATCCAGGGTGAAGGCGAGCGTCGCCTGTGACAACCCGAAACTGGACTTTAATGTTTTAGTTCCATCTTGGAGCTGACAGAGTGCCCACTGAAGTCCCACCAAACTCCATTCTTATCAGGCAGCTCACTGGAGGTTTGGCCTGGATTGGTGTGCCTCTGTGAGTAAACTCTGATTATATGACATTATGGGGTCTTTTATAATGTTAAGTCCTGGTTGCTTCAGCCACAAAAGGACTTAGTGCATTGGATCACAGTGTGAATCTGGCACACAGTATGAACGGAGGCTGATGCCACAGGACGTCTGTGTTTAAAGTTTATCACCAAACACCAGCAGAATCCCACAAAATAACGACTCCAAAAAATAAGTGAGTAATAAGTCATTTTCTCTGTGGTGTGTCTCCGTGACCCTCTGTTAGAATCACTGTGAAAAAGCATCATTTATTGTTACCAGGACATCTTTCTGACGTAAAATGAAGACTGGAAAAATTTACAGTATGAGCAATGGTCGGCGGTTGGCTCATGAACGTTGGCACATTTTACATCCGATGTGCACCGTCTCAACAAAACTCTTGATAGTGAATGAGGACAATAATGAGCTCAAACCGTTGCTCAGAAGGGGGACTCCGAACTAAAACTCTGAGGTTATACAGGCATCGCTCCACAGCCCAAAACGATTTGATCTTTTTATTATATATAAGGCCTATATGTCTATAACCAGAACAAAATGTTGTCTGTGCCTTTCCACATGGATTAACATTCTTCCGAAGATTTTCAGCCCTGGATTAAATAATGAAAAGTATAGAAAGAAGAAAAAACATTTGAAGGATGATGATGAATGGAGAGGGGGGCGAGGTGCATTTTTTTTTCTTTGGCAAAATTCTGAGCATCGCAAAGAGGCGCGGCCTCCCCTACATTTAATCCGGGGTAATTTCCCGTAAAAATCGAACCCGTTATGTTTCTTAATCTGGATTACATTGGCAGAGAGGAGGAAAAACAACGAGGACATCAATCTCTTTACAGGTTTTAATGAGTTATGAATGACTGGATTATTTCCTCGGGACTCGTGAGGATTTAGTGGGCCACGAATCTCAGTTCACCTCGGCGGTCCGCTCCCCCCTGGGCTCTAAGCGCTCTCCATCGAGGGCATCATTGATTTTATAGATATCATTTGACCCAACCCCGTTTAAAAGCTAACAGTAGTCTGCCAAAAGTCCAAGATTAAGTGTCGAAGAAATGGACTGAACAGGCTCGGTGCGAATTCTTGCATGTCATGACATTGGGAGCTAATAACCCAATAATCCAATAATCCGAATAAGTCCGGCGCTCGTTCAGGGCCCCACACTTTAAACAATTATGCAATTTAATCGGAGTTTGGGACCTACTAATCGAGTCAACATGAAGGGACCACCCACAGCTTCAAAGGAACCACCGCAGCAACGAAACTATGACCACCACATAACCACCGACAGCCTAGAACCAACAACAAGCAACCACAGGCACCAAACCCCACATCACCATAAAAACCCAACCCCACATTCACCACGCAGCACCACAAACAGCACCCACCCACAAACCACTCGCAGGCACCACCCAAGCTTTCCCCACCGCCAACACTCCTAGTTTTCCACACACGGCACCCACCACGGACCACCACAGCACCCACCACATCACCCCGCCGGCACCACCGCAGCACACCGAAGAAACCACGCAGCAACTTTTGGAAAGAAACAACCGCAAGCCACCACGCAGCACCACAAACAGCAGAGACCACGACACCACATTAGTACCACCAACGGGCACCCACCACAGCCAACACATTAAGTGCAACCACACATCACCACACAGCACACGTGTACCACCACAGGCACCACCACAGCACACACAGCACCACACGGCCACCCACCACGGCACCACCAACGGCAACCACCACGGCACCACACAGGGCACCACCCTTAGTACCACCACATCAACACCGCAAGCACCCACCACAGACACCAAACACAGTACCAAACACAGCACACCACGGGACACCGCCAATTTCTTCTTTACAGGTTGTAATCCTACCCATTGAACATGGACTTGGAAATATTCCTCTTCGGGTTAAGGACTGGGCTTTAATGGCCCCACGATCTTCATTTTTCACCCTCAGCGGGGCGGTGGCGCCATTTGGGCTCTCCTCGGGCCTCTTCAAGCGAAAGCAAAATAGTCCCTTGAATGTTTATAAAATTAAAATTGAAAGAAACCCGGTTAATGGATAAAACAGTCTGCCAAAAACGAGACAAAGGGATTTAAAAGTTTGTCCACGGCAAACCTCATCGGACCTTCTGTAGTCCAAGCCCAGGGGCTTATCTGCTGCAATTCTGGGGCCTGACTGCACCTTTAAGGGAGGCTACCCACCAATTTTTACCCACCAATAAAATCCAAATTTAATCGCGCCCAATTAATTTCACACGAGGCAGCTCGACATCATCAGGGGGCCACCACTTGTATCAAAACCAACTTCCTCGCAAAGTATCACCACGAGTTTTTTTTGGAGACACAATTACCTCAGCCACGAAAGCCAAAAACATATTTGGACCGGACCACCACCACCGCGGAGCAGGCAACCCACAGCATGGCACACCGCACGCTACCGTCAAACCACCACAATTCAGCACCACCGCACGTTAGGCCAACCAGCACCACCAAGGCACACCAGACCACGCACCAAAACAACTCCTTCGCGACGCCACCAGTCACCATCACCATCGCCAGCACCACCACCACACGCCTGGCCACACGTCTACAAACATACTGCAGCTGCACAACCAGTTTTGGACAATACTCAGAAAGTCAACCTGGACCCCACCACCGCAGCACCACCACGGGGGGCAAGCACCACGCTAGTACCACCCGACATCACCACCGCCCGCACCACCACAGCACCACCCACAGCACCACCACATCACCACCACATCACCACCGCCAGCACCACCACAGCACCACCACAGCACCACCGCAGCACCACCACAGCACCACCACAGCACCACCCTAGTACCACCACGGGCACGGCACCACCACAGCACCACCACAGCACCACCACATCACCACCGCAGCACCACCGCAGCACCACCGCAGCACCACCGCAGCAACCACCACAGCACCACCGCAGCACCACCGCATCGCACCACCACAGCCACCACCACAGCACCACCCTGAGTCCCACACCACGGCACCACCACAGCACCCCCACCACTGTACCCACCACATCACCACCACAGCACCACGCTAGTACCACCCACAGCCACCACCACAAAGCACCACCACAGCACCACACCACGGCACCACCCACGGCACCACCACGGCACCACCACGGCACCACCAGCACCACCCTAGTACCACCACATCACCACCGCAGCACCACCACAGCACCAACACAGTACCAACACAAGCACCACCACGGCACCCCACGGCACCACCACACCACCAGCACCACCCTAGTACCACCACATCACCCACCACAAGCACCACGCTAGTACCACCACAGCACCACCACAGCACCACCACAGCACCACCACACGGCAACCACCACACGCAACCACCACGGCACCACCCACGGCACCACCCTAGTACCACCACAGCACCACCACAGCACCACCACGGCACCACCACGGCACCACCACAGCACCACCACGGCACCACCACGGCACCACCCTAGTACCACCACAGCACCACCACAGCACCACCACAGCACCACCACAGCACCACCACGGGCACCACCACGGCACCACCACCACGGCACCACCACAGCACCACCCTAGTACCACCACAGCACCGTCACAGCACCACCACCGCCGCAGCACCACCACGGCACCGCCACGGCACCACCCGCAGCACCCACCGCAGCACCACCCTAGTACCACCACTCATCACCGCAGCAGCACCAGCACAGCACCAACACAGTACCAACACACAGCACCACCACGGCACCGCCACGGCACCACCACAGCACCGCCACGGCACCGCCCTAGTACCACTACGGCACCACCACAGCACCACCACGGCACCACCACATCACCACCGCAGCACCACCACAGCACCACCCTAGTACCACACACAGCACCACCACGGCCCACCGGCGCCCTAGTACCACCACAGCACCACCACAGCACCACCACAGCACCACCACGGCACCACCACAGCAACCACCACGGCACCACCACGGCACCACCACAGCACCACCCTAGTACCACCACAGCACCGTCACAGCACCACCGCAGCACCACCACGGCACCGCCACGGCACCACCGCAGCACCACAGCAGCACCACCCTAGTACCACCACATCACCACCGCAGCACCACCACAGCACCAACACAGTACCAACACAGCACCACCACGGCACCGCCACGGCACCACCACAGCACCGCCACGGCACCGCCCTAGTACCACTACGGCACCACCACAGCACCACCACGGCACCACCACATCACCACCGCAGCACCACCACAGCACCACCACGGCACCGCCACGGCACCACCACATCACCGCCATGGCACCAACACGGCACCACCACATCACCACCGCAGCACCACCACAGCACCACCCTAGTACCACCACAGCACCACCGCAGCACCACCACAGCACCACCACAGCACCACCACGGCACCACCCTAGTACCACCATGGCACCACCACAGCACCACCACGGCACCACCACATCACCGCCACGGCACCAACACGGCACCACCACGGCACCACCACATCACCACCGCAGCACCACCACAGCACCACCCTAGTACCACCACAGCACCACCACGGCACCACCACGGCACCGCCCTAGTACCACCACAGCACCACCACAGCACCACCACAGCACCACCACGGCACCACCACATCACTCCACGGCACCAACATGGCACCACCACGGCACCACCACATCACCACCGCAGCACCACCACAGACCACCACGGCACCACCACACATCACCACCGCAGCACCACCACAGCATCACCACAGCACCACCACAGCACCACCACAACACCACCACGGCACCACCACATCACCACCACACAGCATCACCACAGCACCACCACAGCACCACCACGGCACCGCCACGGCACCACCACATCACCGCCACGGCACCAACACGGCACCACCACAGCACCACCACATCATCGCCACGGCACCAACACGGCACCACCACGGCACCACCACATCACCACCACCGCAGCACCACCACAGCACCACCCTAGTACCACCACAGCACCATCACGGCACCAAACACGGCACCAACACGGCACCGTCACAGCACCACCACAGCACCACCTAGTATCACCACAGCACCACCGCAGCACCGCGGCAGCACCGCCACGGCACCACCACAGTTTAGGTTCTATAAAAAAGAGGAGCATGTATAACTCTTGATACATTTATATAAACATATATTTCTGTAAACTGTCCAAAAAAAAAGTAACGTTCTACTATTTTGTCTCAGGCTAAACTCATATCTTCACTTTGAGCTCACTTTTATTCTCAAAAAAACAGCCACGACGTGTCTTTGTGTGTGACAGTATTCTAGTGCCTGATTTATAAGAAAGAAAAGATAAACCTTTATTATGTTATATTCAACACTGTGATAATTAACTTAGTCCATTGAAGAGACGAAGATGCTCATGTCTGTCCTACAGTCAGAGAACAGACACAGATCATTATTTTACTGTGTTGATGGTAACATTGGTCTAAAAATGTTTAATAATTAATAAACAGGTCCATTTTCTGGTGCTTTTCCCAAGCATCAAGCCATAAATGAAAGGACTTACTCAAACATGAATCAGTCCAAAATACAACTCCAGTTAATGTTGAGGGAAAACCATTATAACATGAGTAAAAGCTCATAAAAGTCCATTTTACAGAATATGTCCCCTTCAGTGACGTAAATGTTACTATTCTTCATCTGGTTTAAAGAGAAGTTTCATCAAATAAGGAAAGTTTAATCAGTTTGTCACAATTAACTGAAATAAAAATGGGGATTTCATAAAAAAAACAAGACTTTTAATGTTGTTGAACACTGCCGTCTTCATTTTCGTGGCCGTAGTTAATTTCCAGATGAGCCGGTTCTCTCCACACACTACAGTAATGTGGGCGAGTCAAATTAATGAGGAATTAAGAGATTAAACAGCCGCTGTTTCCACGTGAGCGGGCTGTCAATATGTTCTGTTTACTGTGATTAATTTTATCGGCCCAAAATAGCAAATGCATTGAAGGATAAGATGAGCCCGAACCATTTGATTGTGTCTTAGTGCAAACCAAAAGAGGGAGATAAAATTGGAAAGACGTTGGGTTTATTGCACTGACATCCATGACAACACGCGCCGTGGAAGGATCCTGAAAGCTCATGGTAATGACTTCCGTAAAGCCATTAAATCTGTTCATAACAAGCAGAATTTCTTTTGTGGAGCATATCTCCAAAGTGCATATGGGGAAAAGCTGTCGCACAGCAGACCACAGGGAGCCACACTGCTTTCATTTTATATTTTTATGGTCATATGATTCATTCATCTGCCACTTTTAACTCTTAGATAAATAGATATGTAGTGACAATTTGGTCATGAATTATGACGCCGTTTAAGGGGCGTTACTTATTACTTAAGTACTTACTTATTCTTGTTTCTCTTGGTGAGAAGACCCTGGCCACTCGACCTCAAAGTCCAGCTGTTTATTTTCCTGCTCGGAGAGTGGGGGCTGATGGACTCAAAAAATGAAAATGAAAATACTTTTAGATCAATATTGTGCTTATATTATTAACTTTTGTATTGATCCATCATTATTATCCAGTTATTATGAAATGGACAAATTCTTTCTTCCACAGTGACTCATCTTCAACAAGGTCTTGGGATAGACAGCGCCATCTACTGGTTTAGAGCTTGAACCTTTGACCTTTTAAAATGCACCAAACAACTGATTACCATGTTTTATCGCTCCGGGGTGAGAAAGGCAGAGCGTTAGCAGCACATATAAGAGCGGTGAGAGAAAGAGTCTGGATGCTCTTGGCTGCAGTAAAGGATGGAGACAGATTTCGTCTCCAAATCCAGGTTGAGCCCCTTTGGCTGGGGGAAGCCTTTGATATGAGAACAAGACTAATCCCTGTAGTTCTGACTGCTGCCACGTCTTCATCCTCCCAACTAGGCGCCCTTTCATTAACCTTTGACTGGCACTGGCACCGGGTTTGAAGAGGCTGGTATTAAACAGGCTTATCCCAGATCGCTGCCTCTGCCCTGGTACCAGCGCTCGCTCTCCTCACGACTTTCTCACAGGTTTTTTAAGGTGCCACAGAGAACAACGGCAACATTATGTGTAACCCTCCAAAATACTGACTGACCCCAAACGAGTCAAGAGAACGGAAAAACAGAGAGGGGAAAACTCTTCAGTGGTCTGTGCTGCGGTTCTGTGATCTTATGAAGATGTCGTTTGGAAAAAGACTCGAGTAACATCTGAATTGTTTTTAAGTTCAGGCTTAAAGGACCTGTACCTGTTTTGAGTAAAGAACATGTTTTAGTTTGAACCTTTTTATCACTGTTGATACAACAACAAATACTTTGTAAAATGAATCAGTGACGTGAGGCAGGAGAGACCTTCATCACAGAGAAAAAATAAAATGAAATGGTTATATTTATCCAGTGATTTGTACTATAGAGTTTATTTCTATTTAACTGTGCAATTTTATTCTTTTTTTACTCAAAATCGCTGAATTTTTACATTTACCGTTGAAGTCCTGAGAAGAGCCGTGTGGAGAGGCACAGGCCGGTCGTGCCTCACATGTTCTGACTGAGCTGTAGCTGTGACGCTGCTGCTTTAAGTCTGTGAAAAGGGGTGAGGCACGTAGTTACCCTGCCTCATGGTAGGGGGCGCTCGTGAGCCCAGGGATTCATGTAACTCCTGCAGAATAAGGGCCACAAACTACAATTTAGAGTTAGCAAAGTCAACTTAGCAATTAAACTATTTCCTGTTTTCTGGTTCACCCTTTTTTTTTTTTTTACACTAATGCAAAGTCTTACTCGACAGAAAACTGTTTCAGAAAACAACTGAAAGTAAAATGTAAAGTTTAGTGTTCAGTGGTTTGTACAGGACAAAGTGTCTGTATGTTTCATGTGTCATGTGCAGTTTTGTATCAGTGACATGAACCAGAGCTGATGTTATATTTGATGTGTTTGTTCTACAGTGTGAAATGAAGTAAGACTCAGTGAACATCAGAGAAAAGTGTGTCTCGTGTTACATATGTTAGTGCAGCAGATCTGATGAACTGTTAATATCTGACATAAATAAACCAGACACACGTTCAGTTCTGTCTGAGCTTCAGCTGAATAAATATAAAAGTGTTAGTGTGATACCTTTGATAATTATATACCTAACACTGGTCTGGGGTCTGATTAGTTTGTAGTGAAGACGCCTGCTTCACCTTCAGAATATAAACTTGATTAGACCCGTCTTTTCCCAGAGAAAAATACATCTTTATCTGATGCTGCCTCTGTCAAAAATGGATTCTTACAATAAGCTTAAAGGTGGTAATTTGTACTCTTTATGTCTTGATTAAACAGTTCTCTGAGACACAGCAGATGTGTGTAATACTCTTCTCTCTTCTAAATGGGAACCGCGTGGTCATTGAGCACTGGGCCTTGAAATAAACATTTTGTTGTTCAATTACCCATGATGCCACAGTATGACGCATGGTGACCACAGTCGCTCTGCGCCATGAATTATCTCAGCAGCAGGCTCTTTACTTCAGCCATGTGGTTTTGTGATGGACAAACATCTGAGAATAGTTAATCTAATTTAGTTTATTACAGTTTGTTAAATGCCCGACGAGAGAGAAGACGCTGGATCATGTTTATCTACAGTCAGTGGAGCCTCCAGAGCCGAGCCTCGTGCTGCTCTGGGATTCTCTGACCACGACATGATTCACCTCATCCCTGCTACAAACAACGGCTGAAGCTCTCCAAACCTGCTGTGAGGACTTCTAAGAAGTGGACCAGTGAGGCTGTGGAGGAGCTTCGCTCGTGTTTGGACTTTACAGACTGGGACGTGTTCAGGCCCACAGACAGTTTGGATGAGGACACAGACACTGTGACGTCATACATACAGTTCTGTGAGGACAGTATCATTCCATCACGTACCAGGGTGACTTTTAAACAACGACAAAACCCTGGTTCACTCCCAGACTGAGGCATTTAAGGAGGGAAAAGGGAGAGGGCCTACAGAGCAGAAGATCGTGAGGGCTACAGGCGTTGTAAGTATGCTTTTAGCAAAGAGGTGGAAAAGGCTAAAGCAAAGTACAAAACACGTCTGAGGCAGCATTTTCTCCACCAACGACTCTGCTTCTGTCTGGAGAGGGCTTAGGCAAATCAAATTCACAAAATTCAGTGTGTTTTTGTGTGTTCTTCTATGTTGCACTTTATCACCGAAGTAAGTTCCTCGTCTGTGAGCTCTGCTCACGGACAATGGCAATAAAAACTTCTTCTGATTCTGATTCTGATTCTAATTATATAAAACATGTTCGTGTATTTGGACAAGTTAACCTCACAAAGCAGGAGCTGTGTGTGGAGTTATACCTGTAAGTTATTAAGTTAACAGTGGTCGGTCATATTTGTGGTAAAATATCTCCTCAAATAGAAGAAACACCTGAACATGAACATATTTCTCAGAAGGTGCCTGAACAAATTCAGCCTAATCACGTTATCTGTGAAAATAAATGTATCAACTTCTATTGTATGAAAAGTGAGGCATATGGCTCTGACCTGTTGAAGCTATACCTCAAACAAAAGGATGAATCTGATTTCTCAAAGACTTTCACAAATAAAGAGCCAACACAGTGAGAGTTTTGGATGGAAACTGGGAATAAAAACATGTAATGCTGATCCAGGCTGGGACAGTCGGGCAAACTGCATTATGGAGCTGCCTGGTGCAAACTTACATCTCTGTGGGCTCCAAAGAAAATTTACTGAAACAAACAAAACACAGTTAAAAATTCTTCAAGCCGAGCCCGACTGGCTTCAACTCCCAGATCCAATTACAGGCTCTTGTACATAAATATACATACTTACAAAGTTGTTGAATGTCTTTACAACGAAAAGTCTCATTACTATTTTTACTGCAGTTTTTAATTAAGATATGGGGAGAACAGAGCTTTAACTCAAGTAAAGAGGCTGTTGGAAGTGAAGTTTATGATCGTGAGCTGTCTCTGTAAACAAGGCAAATGTTCTCTAATCCAATTAGAACTACATTACACGCGTTTTGTTTTAAATATACTGCAGAAGACACTGTTTGGGTAAATGGTGCAGCTGCAGAGCACAATCCTTCTGCTTCGATTTCCTGGTCAGTCCGTCTTATGTGAGCTCAATGAGGAAAGGCCTGTATGACCACAGCCATGTCTATATGTTCATATGTGTGAAATAAGAGTTATTTGTGAGCCAGCTCTGGTAGTTGGATGGTTCAGTATAAATAACACAATAATAAACAGGTAGGTGGCAAAAGTTTCAAAAATGAGCTTGGTTCATTTTGTCTGAAAACTTCCAAAAACTACTAAGTCAGTGATGCAAATGAAATACTGGATTGTTTGTCATTTAGACATAATTAACTGAATGTGTAACTGTTTATATTAAGAGTAACATGCTCCGACTCTCTGTATCTACAGTGTGGTCCTGTATTTGACCAGTACAGGAGTCTTTAACACCCTGTGATTCTGAAGGTTCTCTCTTATAAATCATGGAGGGTCTGAAATGTTCATCTGGAGCTTGTCACTGTGAGAGACAGAATCTAAAAAAAAGTGGGAAATCACATTGTATGATTTGTAAAAAATAATTTATTTGTATGTTACTGCTGTAAATGCCTCTCTGTATCTTTATAAACCATAAAAATAACCAGTATGTAAATATTAGTATGAGAGTCAGACTCAATGAGAAATATCAGAATATCACATAAACACAAGTCTTATATTACACAAGTCTCAGTTTCATTCACTCATTCCAGACTTGACCAGCTGTAGTGGCCATTGTCTTGGGGTGGACTCACTCGCTCACACACCACATTCATAGGCAAAGTGGGTGAAGTGTCTTGCCTAAGGACACAATGACAGTTTGCAGTAGAGCCACTGCTCCCTCACGGTGACACCTGGTTTTCTCATCCTCCCACACAAATGCTCCACCCTGCTGAGATGGGGCATTGGAAGGTGGTGTGCTGAATGATAAACTCTTCCACGTCTGTGGACCTGCCGTTGTGTCCCGGCTGAATCCTCCTAAACCACCATCTGTAGCTGCTGCGTTCGCCATTTGCTTCTTTATCTGCTCCATCCGTGTTTTGATGCTACGCTGCGGGCGAGATGTAGTTTCAGAGCCCACTCTTCATCAACATGACTGACAACTGTGACCACACAAACCTGTTCAGCTGGGAGCGGCTGTTTGTGTGACTCTCCTTACACTCTGCTGACAACGTGGAAAAGTTATATTTTTATTGCTTGGTGTGGGATACTGCTGCAGAGTGTGGAGACTTTTATGATTGACTGTTATTATCTTCTCTCAATACACTTCACATTTGTTTGTTTTGACTTTTCATCTCCGTTTTTTATAATGTCGTGGAGTTTCTTGGCACAAAAATCATTTGTTTGTTTGGTCTGTGAGCGGGAGTGCGTCATCGCAGTGGAATCAAAAGGGAAATCTCATAATGTCAAAACAGAATCCAGATATTGAACTTTTTTTGAGATATAGCCACTTGACTAGAAGAATGCTGCTGCTGTTTGGTGAAGATAAAATGTTTTGTGAAAATAAAACTTCCAGGTGCCAAAGATGGATCACACAATAATCACACAGAAACTCAGCACCATTTACTTGAGCTCTCATTACTGAAACTGAAAAGTGCCATAAACTAAAGTGTGTGGAAGTTGGAATATATAAAAATGTGTTTAGATGGTACATTTTTCATGTTCGTTGGTGCATTCTGCCCAGAAGAAAACCAGGCCTTTCACCGAAACAGCTCGAAATTCACTTTTGGGACCAGGATTTTTACCTCAGCTCAACGAAACACAAGACAAACACAATAAAGCCTGATGGTAGTAGAGCCCTGCCTTTCTTAAGTACACACTTACTTTAGAGTACGCAGGACGGTGTTTTGCGGGACGGTGTTGTGCAGGACGGTGTTTTGCAGGACGGTGTTTTGCGGGACGGTGTTTTTGCGGGACGGTGTGTTTGGGGGGCGGTGTGTTTTGCAGGACGGTGTTTTGCAGGACGGTGTTTTGCAGGACGTTGCAGCGGGGTGTGTTTTGCAGGGTGGGTGTTTTTGCAGGACGGTGTTTGTGCGGGACGGTTTGTTTTTTGCGGGACGGTGTTTTGCGGGACGGTGTTTTGGGGGGCGGTGTTTTGCGGGACGGTGTTTTGCGGGACGGTGTTTTGCGGGACGGTGTTTTGCAGGACGGTGTTTTGCAGGACGGTGTTTTGCAGGACGGCGTTTTGCAGGACGGCGTTTTGCAGGGTGGTGTTTTGCAGGGCGGCGTTTTGCAGGACGGCGTTTTGCAGGGTGGTGTTTTGCAGGTGGGGATCAGGGGCAGGTGTTCGCTGGACGCAGGGACTGAGGGTAAAGCTTGTTTCTTTATTGATTGATACTTTTTCTGAAAACATAAACATAATCGAATCACATTCCCAGTCGTCTTGTTGCACAAACCCACTGGAGGCAGTAGGACACAGACTAATGCAGTTGCCTTTAAAGTGCACTATTTTAATCTCTTTTAAGCATCTTCCCTGTGGCTCCGAAAGCCTCTCCACTTGTTCCCATCCTCTCTGCTTCACTGGGGCATTTGATGGGAGAGCTTTCTGCACTTTCCCGAGGTAGGCCATCTTTGAGAGATGACAGGCCACAAGTCCCATTTTTATTATGATTTATTCGAGCCAGCCACTTTTCTGTAATGGAAATTTATTTGAATCAACGGCCCTTTGGCAGGGCCTCTCAGGAGCAGCAGTGGCCATCTGGGAGTCCGAGACAGAGGCAGGCCCCATTTGGCAAAATGAAAGCAACCTTTTTTTAATGCAAACGTTCACCGAGCGTGGACAGAAAACAGCCGTCTTCAGGGGGACTGATGCCACAGCAAACAGGCAAATGGAAATAATCATTTTCTTATAAATTCAGGACACATGGTAACACCACAAAAACAAACATATTTTCATTATTTCAACAAAATCTAAAGTCGACATTTAAAGAAGTTTTGTCCAGTGAAGTTTTGAAGCATTAACACCTGTTTCTGAGGCTTTTACATGTTATGTCATGTTTATATTCACAGATTTAACTGTGGCTTCCTGGGTATTTTTGACCTGTATAAAATATGTATAAAGAATCAAAACTACAGGAGCTGCTTCATCAGTGATCAAGTTGAGAAGTGATTTCAGAAACATGAGACATTCTTCAGTCTTTTGCCTTTTGGGGGGGAACCACTCGTCTGAGAAGCTCAGACTCGGTCACTCAGTGAAGTGCACAGTGTCTGGGGGCCCTCGTCTGCCCCGTGTCCAGAGACAGAGGCGCTGTGGGCCGTCCTCAGCCTCTGTACAAATGTCAACTGACAAAATGAGAGTTGGAGACGGCGTTGAGGGGGACAAGGCTTTAAAGACACACTTTGTATAGATGTGACAAATGTATCAGCGGCGTGTCATTCGTTCATCCATAATTCAGTGTTTGTCTGTGTGCATATGATCCAGGGAGCAGACAGACTGTGACGATCCCCAGACAGGAGGCGCACGCTGGGAGACAAAGTACGCTGCGAGGGGCGGGGGGACTATCAGTAGATGTTCCAGCAAATATGAACAACATATCTGAACACTTGTTTCTGTGTCGTCAATGTTCAGTCCCCCTGTAGCTGCAGAGACAGGCGGATATTAAAGATGAGTGCTGTCGCTCTCACACTGATGGATTCCTGAGCGGGATGGGCAGGAGGAGGAGGAGGAGGAGAGGGGAGAGAAGAGTAGCCGTCAGCTGCCAGCCTGTTGAAGTGCACACTGTCATGTTCTGGACTGGGACGTCAATCACTGTGGGTGTACAGGTTCAGGCTGCCCGTCCACTGTCAGTGCAGCTTTGAGGAGCTCCTCTTTATTTTTGGGGCACCAGAAACAGAGAAGAACAAGAGGAACCGAGAGGCAAGAGGCAATAGTTAAGTATATGTAGCTATAGTTTTCCTGTTTTAGTTATCTTCTGGATAAAAGTGTTTTCTTCTGGCTAGAAAATGGCTCTGTCCCCCAGTCCTTCAAATATGCAGTGATTAAACCGCTTCAGAAAAAACCTGATCTTGAACCTGATATTTTAGCCAACTATAGGCCCATCTCTAATCTCCCATTTGTCTCAAAAGTCCTTGAAAAAATTGTAGTTAAGCAGCTTTATCGCCACCTACAGGCTAATAATTTATTTGAAACTTTTCAATCAGGATTCAGACCTCACCACAGAAACTGCACTACTTAAAGTCACAAATGACTTGTTATTAGCTGCTGACAATGGACTAGTCTCAGTCCTGGTTCTGTTGGAACCAGGACTGAGTTCAGTGCAGCGTTTGACCATCGACCACAATATTCTACTACAGAGATTAGAATGTGACGTGTCCGAGGGGCAGCCCTCAGCTGGTTTAAATCCTACCTGTCTGATAGGTACCAGTTTGTTCATGTAAATCAGAGCTCCTCTCCATGTTCTAAAGTAGCCTATGGTGTGCCACAGGGTTCTGTACTGGGTCCAATCCTGTTCACACTCTATATGTTGCCGTTAGGTAATATCATCAGAAAACATGGCATTAACTTCCACTGCTCTGCTGATGACACACAGCTGTACTTGTCAATGAAACCAGATCAGTCTGATGGAGTGGACAGACTTAGTGCCTGTGTGAAGGACATAAAAACCTGGATGACACTTAATTATCTGCTTCTTAACCCAGAAAAAACAGAGGTCATTACTCTAGGCCCCAAAAGCCTGTGAGACTCTCTGTTTGACCAGAAAGTCACTCTGGACAGTGTCAGTGGTGCCTCCAGTGTTTCTACTGTGAGGAACCTTGGAGTCTTGTTTGACCAAGAGTCTCGTTCAAACCACATATAAACCAATCCTGTAGAACAGCTTTCTTTCACCTGCGTAATATTGCCAAAATCAGAAAAATCTTGTCTAAAAGTGACGCTGAAAAACTTATCCATGCATTTGTTACATCGAGGCTAGATTACTGTAACTCCTGACTAGTCGCTTGCCCTAAAAGCTCTATAAAAAGCTTTCAGCTAGTTCAAAATGCAGCAGCCAGGCTCCTAACAGGAACTAAGAGAAGAGACACATCACCCCAGTGCTGGAGTCCCTTCACTGGCTTCTGTCGAGTTCAGAATCAAATTCAAAGTTCTCCTCCTGACATATAAAAGCCATAAAGGGCATGGCCCGTTGTATCTGCAAGATGCTATAGTACCATACCACCCAAACAGAGACTCCGCTCCCAAAATGCTGGACTATTGGTGGTTCTAGAGTGACTAAAAGCACAGTAGGAGGGAGAGCTTTCACTTACCAAGCTCCTGTGCTATGGAATCAGCTCCTTCCCATGTTAAAGAGGCTCCACAGTCTCTACATTTAAGACCAGGCTTAAAACGTTTCTCTTTGAAATAGCTTATGGTCAGGACCAGAAATAAACCCTGTAGTTTTAGTCAGGCTGCCTAGGGATAGTCATGCTGGGGGAAGTATGGTAACCTGAGCACTATCCTCTTTTTCCTCCTGTTTTCCCTCAACAACATTTACTATTCAGTTTGTTCATTGCTATTCACATGTTGTCCCCCCGCTCCCCTCTGGGGAGTGGAACTGTTTCAGACGCCTGGCCGCTGACCGCCTCCTGATCGTCCGGTGATGGCTGGACCCTAGATCTCCTCCTGATCGTCCGGTGATGGCTGGACTCTAGATCTTCTTGCCTGAATGGACGGCTCGTTGGGCTCTGGCCCTACAGACTTGAACTGGATGCTCCTTAGTCCTGGACACATCTGCAGCCTGTCCGTCCATGGGAGTGGATCTCTCCTTCACTGTGGTTCTCCTCCAGGTTTCTCCTTTTCCCACTGGGTTTTTGGAGTTTTTTCTTTGGAGAAGGAGGGTCTGAGGACAGGGGATGTTCTGGGACAGTTATTTATTGCTTTTCTGTTGATTAATCTGCTTGTCTGTTTCTGTTTCACTGTTGATTTTCTAATTCTGTTGGTTAATCATCTCCATGTTCAGCCCTAAGAGGCGACTGCTGTCGTGATTTTGGGCTTTACAAAAATAAATTGAATTGAAAATCGAATTGAATCTTCTGGTTAAAAGTGTTTTCTTCTGGTTTAAAGTGTTTTCCACTTGTGGTATTTTTTAAAATTCGAGGTTATATTATGATGATTTTTTTAAAACTCTGAGGATCTGTTCTTTATTTTCAGGGATCAGACTCAGTGACAAACAGAGAAAGGTTCATAACTGTTCGTATAGAGCCAGTGTTTGTCTGTTTTAATTATCTTCTGGTTAAAAGTTTATTCCACTTCTAGTCTACTTCTACTGGACGTTTAGTCTTGGTTCATGCCCATATCATGTTTACTTAATGATCATCGTTTTGAATGATACTTTTACTTCTTCTGGGCATTGAGTGGTTTAGTGTCATTTCTAAGATCTCTTAAAAAAACACAGATTTACAGTACTTCATGTTTTTGGTCGTGCAGCTGTGTTTCCACGTGAAGAATCATCCACAAACTGCTGTAAAGTCACATTATATTTCTTAGTTTTCAATAACACAGATCAGTTTGTACAGTTGAAGTTGCAGAGAAAATGAAAAGGAAATGATGAGGAAACATATGAATAAAACATTTGGAAAACATATAGAATGTGCCTTATGTAAATATGCAAAACTAACATTATTGCTGACTACAAACATAAACCACATCTTCCTTTGGACCAGGCAACAAGGATCTGCTCTGAATGAGGAAATCTCATTAGTCTAATATCAAATAAAAGCTCTCGACTGCAGGGAACATGCTGCAAAGACGAGCAGGGACTCGCACAGAGGCACAAATCTGTCTTTGAACTCAGCAGTATTTACTGAGGAAATGTGGAGCTATTTGCAGCAGTTTTGGTCCTAAAAAAAGGACCATCATGTGTATTTCTCCAAATGATTTTACCACAACTGCACAAACAGAGAATAAAACAGAGAATATGTCTCCTCAACATTTAAATAACATTAAACAGCTCCACGGATCATAACTAAATACAGTTTATATTTAGAGTTTAGAGATGAGGATTTTATTTACAGTTTACAGAAGATGATTTTATTTAGAGTTTATAGATGAGGATTTTATTTACAGTTTACAGAAGATGATTTTATTTAGAGTTTATGGATGAGGATTTTATTTAGAGTTTACAGATGAGGATTTTATTTAGAGTTTACAGACGAGGATTTTATTTAGAGTTTACAGATGAGGTGCTTTTTTAACACCACGTTCATTTTACAAAGCATAAACACAATAAAAACTATAAGAACATTAGAGTAAGATCTAAAAAGGTTTTGAGGTGGGACTTGAACTGGGGCAGAGTCATGTTTTTGGGTGGAGAGAGTTTAAAACGCTGAGCAGCTGAAACTGTCAGGGCGAGCAGGTGGGTGGAGGAAACAGTGAGCTGCAGCGAGGAGGAGGAGGACCGAAAGGACAGAGACACGGAGGTGCTAAGTGTCTTGCCCAAGGACACAACAACAGCATTCATCTGTGGGAGCCTGATGTTTATGTTTAGAGCGGGATTTGAACCGCCAACGTTTGGATCAGAGGAAAACACTCGACAAGAGAAAACTGTGATGGAGGGAAAACGTGCTTCGTTTTTTCTGATATTGTCGTGTAACAGCTGTCATAGGTCAAACTATTCCAACACACCAGAGCCTTATTTTCTGGCGTCTTATTGAACCTGCACCGTTAAGATTTGTGTTTGACTCACTTCATAGTAATTACATGTTTCGTATTAAAGTAAGTGGATTTTCCGTGGGGACATAGAAGGACATGGGGTTTCCTGTAATGATTATTCTTCTGTGCTGTACATTTTGCAGGCCTCTTATCATTGCTGCAGGTCATGCTTTTGTGTTATACATTATTCACCCTGCTACACCCCTGACAAGCGTCTAAATGATGAGAGCATCTATTTATTTATTAATCCAAATACATGCAAGTTCAATAAAAGGAGCTCTATGCATTCCTGAGAGCCGCACTACATCATAATCATCATCACCAGGAGCAGCCAGTGCAGCCACATCATCCAGAGTGATATAAAAAGCCTAAAATGGGGCGTGTTGTCAGGGACCTGATGGATTCAAGGGGCAATGCTGAATGTTGATCAAGGTGAGGCATGGAGGAGACCCGGCGTGCATCCCCAGGCAATCTGTGCCTCAGTCAGGAGATGGAGAGAGCAGTGCGCCCTGATCCATCATGTCCCCCCAGTACCACACGCCGCTGATGGAGCCTGTCCCCCACCTCCACGTGACAGATCTGAGGCTCCCAGCTCAACGCTCACCGCCAGAAATTAATTAATCCTGTATGTTTGCCAAGGCAGTGTAAAATCACGTTTTCTAACACAAAAGGAAAATTATGTATAGCATGTACATGTAGATATACACATATATATGAGTTATGGACATTTGGAGGAGGCACTTATTTTGATCCCGACAGTTCTCCCGTAACATGAATATTCACAACTTTCAATAATAATCTGTTAATAAGGTGAAATAACATGGAACTCACATATTTCATTTGGTAACAAGATTTTAACACTATTATTTAACAACTAAATCTGTCAGGACAAATCGTTGCAGGAGTGAAGACGTTTCTCTGCTCATCCAAACATCTTCTTCACGTCTGAACTGAATCAGACCTGGACGACTGAGGGTTTACACAGTTATTATTTAACAGAGTCAAACTCTCCCGAGTGTGCGGCCTGTCGCTGTACAAGAGGAATCCCAGAGAGCATAATATTTAATACAGAAGGATTTACAGTGAGTGATAGTTTCTAAATATGAAGAGGAGAAGAGGCAGAAATGGTCAAAGCCAAAACTAATATTCACCAACATCAACTGCAGTGTCGTACAAATGGGACAAACCAGATCAAAGCAGGTAATTACACTTCATTTTGAAAGAACTGTTTGTTTCTGGTGTAAGTGTCAAAGACAAAGAGTCTGAAACAGAGTCAGAAGATTTAATGAGTTCCACAGGTAAAATGAAGCAGAAGACTCTCCGCACAGGACAGAAGAGTCTGAGACGTGTCTCTCTCAGGTGTTTTCTCCTCGTCCTCACATTCTTCTTGTCCCCCGCTGGTCTCCATAGCCTCCTCCCCCAGACAACCCACATCCACTGTTGGGCTCGTGTTATTTACCTGAGCATGAGTAAATCAAGAAACCAGTTTGGACCAGTGCTGCACTGGTAGAAAATACCATACAACAGTGGTCCCCAACCAGCGGGCCGGGGACCGGTACCGGGCCGGGGACCGGTACCGGGCCGGGGACCAGTACCAGGCAGGGGAACGGTACCGGTCCGTCACGTATTTTCTACCGGGCCGCACAAAAACTGCCACCACATTTTCTCCGAAGTGACTTTTGCCTGCTCCTCATGACACGCCAACAAGCTCGTTCATAGATATATAATGAAAATCCTGATTGGAAATCGCCACAGAAATCCATTTGATTTAACGGCGAGTTTATTATGGCCGTGTCCCAGGCCGGGCCTCGTCTGTTCGAAGTGCGGGTCGAAGTACCCGCCTGATTATTTTTGCAGTTTTCATCCTGTTTCAGATGTGAACAGAAACTGTCACATATACCCGTCTGTAAAACAGATTGAGGTAAAACACAGCAAAGTATAGGTCCTATAGTGAGTAATTCCTCTAGTAAACCGCCATTTCAGATATTTATTTATACGGCAAAGAGGAAGTTCAAACACATGCAGGGTCTGTATACTTTTCCTTAACTCATGAGTCATACATTTCCAAATGCCACTCTTCCAAATTTCCCAGGTGAGCTGACTCATTCACTCACAAAAATAACTCCACACCTATAAAAACAGCACTGGGGGAAAAAAACAACACGGTGGGGGCCGATGCTCAAGGTTGAGGTTGTCAATATAGTTGCAGCATTGTTAGTGAACGAAGGAGAAGAGAGGACGCTGAGAGAGGACGCTGAGAGAGTCCAGCGATTGTGATGGAAGTGGTGTCGGTTCCCGTGGGTCACACAGACAGATAGAGATCAGAGCGCTGGGCCTTGATAAAATCACATATACTGGGAATCCTCCCCCACGCTTTAATTGAAGTCAAACCAAGTCACAGCGTCTTAGATCCAAGCGATGACCCCAGCAACACTTTTTACACAAGGTTTTTCTCTCTTACTCAAGGTGTATTTAAGCACCGGTACTTCAACTGAAAGTCAAATAAAACGTTAAGCTTCAGTATCTGTGGGTTTCAGATTAGGACGATAATGATTAACAAAATATTATATATTTAGAAAAAGGAAAAAATCTTCAAACTGCTGCCACAGGAATCTGAAACCCAGGATTATGCTAAAAATACAAATTTCTGCTATAAAAATATTAAATCACAAATATTTTAGAAACATGTGTTAGGACCAGTTCACCGCAGATCTTACTGTGTTTTCCTGTAAATTGTCCCAGATCTAGATAAATATGTAGTTTGAAAAGAGAATCTGGTGTAAAAAGTCCAAAATTGCTAATTAATATTCCAGTGATTGACCTACGTGGGTTTTCTTATGCTGTGAGTAAAATGTTTTCTTTAACCTTCCTTGAAAAATGGATTCACCTTGAATATTAACAGCCACTGTGGCTCCTCGTGTCGTAAAAGTAAATCATAAATTATACTGCTGTAGTATTATCTCTGTCCGAGTCCCCTCAGAGCCGTTGGAATTATCACATTTTTACAACACAACTTTTTATGATGTTTTTCTCTCCCAAAACACAAGCTTAACTAAACCAGAGCTCTGTATTTACAACGGCTCTAATGGAGAATCAAACCTCCAGCTTCATGATTAAAGGGCAAATACCTTTATCTGCTGAGCCACTGTCTCCATATTCACTCTGTTCTTACATTAGTGGTTCCCAAACGTTTTATGCACCTCCTTGAGATTTTGGATGATCTTTTTCTTTTTGTAGTTCCACATCACCTGTGTTCATTAGTATCTATATTACTGAACAAAATATGCAAACTTCTGGACAGATCAGAAAAGACCAAAGTGAAATGTCTTTATCTTTATGCTTGATTTAATTGTATCTGTGATTTTCTGCAGCGTTGGTCCTGTCAACAAGTCTGTTTATCGCTGTCATTTTGTGACCCAAGTAAAAACAAACTTATTATATTCTGACAGCCATTTAGCTTTATCTGCTAACACTGTCAAACTAACTAACGCCTGACAACTCACTCAACCGTGGCTTTGCACGGACTGGGTCTTAATTACTGGATGTATACGAGCTGGCCTCGCGGTCCTGGCTGCCCTTCGTCACCTCTGTGCGCCTCTGCACAGGGACAAGCAGCTGTGATTGATGCTTTACCCCAGTGCAGGATTGTTCTGCTGAGTTGCCTCATGCACCAATAATGACACATGATGGAAACCCCTGTCAGTCGGCCACGAGACACAATGAAGATGGATTGTGTCCTGGATGGGCTGCGATTTTGTGGAGCAGAAAGTTAAGTAACCTTTTTGTGCTGATAATGTTGCTCCTGCCTGTGCTGCGGCAGGCGGAGAACGTCCAAGGTTTTCCAACAGCCCTGAACCAGTGATTTGCTGTATTCAGTCTTTTCAACACATTTCACTTTGCCAATTACTTTTTTTCTGTTATTTACTTCATTTATACATTGAATGTGTCTAAGTGGAGTTTAAGTGCTGTGTTTCTGGGTTGTGTGAGTTGAAGGATGTGCCAAAGCTGCACTATAAACTTCACCAAAATTATATCCAAAACTAAATAGTTCAACAATTGGTTCTGACTTTAACTTGTCTAAACTTATTGTTGGTAAAAATGTGAAGTTGGAGATGATTATTATTTCTAAGAGTAGGAAGATTATTAAGTACCTGCCACCTTCTTGCATCCATGGAGATGTTATTGCTTTTTAATGGGTAAAACTGGAGTTCTTGGAGGAAACCGCTGCAGATACAGTGAGAAACAGCAGAATCCACACAGTAAAGCCCAGGTGACCTGAAACCTGAAACCCTCCCGCTGTGAGGCAACACTGCAACCACTGTACGGCAAAAAACATGTCTATCTCCATGTAGGTGAACATGGAGTGTCACCAGGCCATGTGACAGCACAGATCTGTGGAGAGGCGACCTCATTCAGACTAAACTGGATGTATTTTTATTATTATATATTGTATATTACGTACAGTGACACAACAAGTTTGCAGTTGAAAAAATGAAAGCTGAATATCGTCCGCGTGTCAACGTGATTAACCCTTTGCTTGGATTATTTCATGTTTCATGTTTGTCTCCCGCTCACTAGATTCTTGCTCCTCTCCAGATCCTGCTCCTCGGAGCGGCTCAGCACCCTCACCTTTGACCCTGCCTTTGACCCTGCTCCAGTACTGTTTCCTCGTCTCTCGTCTCACCCTGGACCCAGACCTGCTCCTGCTCCTCGTCCGATCTACCGTCTTTGCTTTCTTGTTTTTCACTCTTGTAAATAAACACTTCCCCGAGTCCTGTACTTTTGGTCCCTGAACGTTATGACATGGAAGTAGCCAGTGTTCATATTTCACACCATTAAAGTGAAGAGTTATAATTAGAATAATAATAATGTAAGAAATACCTCTTAAAACTTCCCAGTTGGCTCAAAGTATTAGGACTGTTAACCTGCGGAAGTGGAACGTTCTAGTTCAGAGGTAAATTCTCGTTTCTAAAGCTTTATTTCCAATAAAAAGTGTGACATTCAGACAGGTACAAGTTACAACCAAAAATACTGCGACACATTTAAAATGATTTTTAGCTGATCTAAAGAGGCCCAGGATTACAAGGCCTAAAGCTGATTTCAGTGTTTTATCTTTATAGGATTAAAAGTGTTTGAATCATTACAGGATTATTCCCTGAATGTGCTGGATGTCACCACACACACATTTCATTTCATTATAAACTGCAGAATAATTCTTCTTCAAACATGGAACTGTATAAACTAACACCACAGGGGAGATTCATTAAAACTATTTTGTACACACTGTACACACTGTACACACTGTACACTGTACACACTGTGCACACTGTACACACTGTACACACTGTACACTGTGCACACTGTACACACTGTACACACTGTACACTCTGTACACTGTACACTCTGTACACACTGTACACACTGTACACACTGTACACTGTGCACACTGTACACACTGTACACTATACACACTGTACACTGTACACTCTGTACACACTGTACACACTGTACACTGTGCACACTGTACACACTGTACACTGTAAACACTGTACACTGTACACACTGTACACACTGTACACGCTGTACACGCTGTACACGCTGTACACGCTGTACACTGTGCACACTGTACACACTGTACACACTGTACACACTGTACCCACTGTGCACACTGTACACACTGTACACTGTGCACACTGTACACACTGTACACACTGTACACTGTGCACACTGTACACACTGTACACACTGTACACTGTGCACACTGTACACACTGTACACGCTGTACACGCTGTACACTCTGTACACACTGTACACGCTGTACACGCTGTACACGCTGTACACTGTGCACACTGTACACACTGTACACACTGTACACACTGTACCCACTGTACACTGTGCACACTGTACACACTGTACACACTGTACACTGTGCACACTGTACACACTGTACACACTGTACCCACTGTACACTGTGCACACTGTACACACTGTACACACTGTACACTGTGCACACTGTACACACTGTACACACTGTACACACTGTACACTGTGCACACTGTACACACTGTACACACTGTACACTGTGCACACTGTACACACTGTACACGCTGTACACGCTGTACACTCTGTACACACTGTACACGCTGTACACTCTGTACACACTGTACACGCTGTACACGCTGTACACTGTGCACACTGTACACACTGTACACACTGTACACACTGTACCCACTGTACACTGTGCACACTGTACACACTGTACACTGTGCACACTGTACACACTGTACACTCTGTACACACTGTACACTCTGTACACACTGTACACGCTGTACACGCTGTACACTGTGCACACTGTACACACTGTACACTGTGCACACTGTACACACTGTACACTCTGTACACACTGTACACACTGTACACACTGTACACTGTACACACCGTACACTCTGTACACACTGTACACTGTGCACACTGTACACACTGTACACTCTGTACACACTGTACACACTGTACACACTGTACACTGTACACACCGTACACTCTGTACACACTGTACACTGTGCACACTGTACACACTATACACACTGTACCCACTGTACACTGTGCACACTGTACACACTGTACACTCTGTACACTGTACACACTGTACACTGTACACTCTGTACACTGTACACTGTACACACTGTACACTCTGTACACATTGTACACTGTACACTGTACACACTGTACACTGTACACACTGTACACTCTGTACACATTGTACACTGTACACTGTACACACTGTACACACTGTACACTGTACACACTGTACACTCTGTACACACTGTACACTCTGTACACACTGTACACTGTACACTCTGTACACTGTACACTCTGTACACTGTACACTGTACACACTGTACACTCTGTACACATTGTACACTGTACACTGTACACACTGTACACTGTACACACTGTACACTGTACACACTGTACACTCTGTACACATTGTACACTGTACACTGTACACACTGTACACTGTACACACTGTACTCTGTACACACTGTACACTCTGTACACACGAGTGAGTCAGAGTGGATACAGTTCACTGTTTGGCCTTGACTTCAGGAAACACTTCCCTCCTCCTCCTCTTCGCTTTAAGGCTCTTGAGTCGGGTGATTTTAATTTGTCAAAACTGTTTACCAGCAGCAAGGACCAAGGCTGTTACTGGTGTGTCATGAGGAGGAGATGGGTAATGAAAAACATACAAATGACAGATGAAAAACGCGCTGAGTGAAGAGGGTTGGGCATGTCATGGAGGAGGATCGTTCATGTAAAGGGCTTACTGTGATTAAGAATTCCACTTCTACTTGGAAATCAATTATGCTAAAATGCTAATTGGGTGAAATTCTTTGTTTGTTATGAATAATTCACATATTTACTGGATGTGGGTTGACAGCTCAAACATCCTCGCCCTTAATACAATACATAACCTACACGAGCTAATGAGAACTTGTCATGGTGTCTTCCTCTCACACATGGCAGGAGTTCACCTCTAAGAAAATTACAATACCAAATCTGGCTCATAAACTCTAAATTAAATGCAGTTCACTGTAGCCTATATGGAATAATTGGTATTGCACCTTTAGTGTGTGGTCCACATGGTAATATCAGCTGCAAAGATTTGCTAAATTCCCAAAGGATTTATCTTTCCCAAATGATGGACTTCTGGACTAGTTTGAAAATGTCTGCTTCCTGTGTCCATGATCCAATACAGAACATACTCATAACATACTCATAACATACTCATAACATACTCATAACATACTCATAACATACTCACAACATACTCATAACATACTCACAACATACTCATAACATACTCAAAACATACTCATAACATACTCATAACATACTCATAACATACTCATAACATTCTCATAACATACTCATAACATACTCATAACATACTCATAACATACTCATAACATACTCATACTCATAACATACTCATAACATACTCATAACATTCTCATAACATACTCATAACATACTCATAACACTCATAACATACTCATAACATACTCATAACATACTCATAACATACTCATAACATACTCATAACATACTCATAACATTCTCATGACATACTCACAACATACTCATAACATACTCATACTCATAACATACTCATACTCATAACATACTCATAACATACTCATACTCATAACATACTCATAACATTCTCATAACATACTCATAACATACTCATAACATTCTCATAACATACTCACAACATACTCATAACATTCTCATAACATACTCATAACATACTCATACTCATAACATTCTCATAACATACTCATAACATACTCATACTCATAACATTCTCATAACATACTCATAACATACTCGATGTAAGAATCTGCTCGACAGAAACACACTGAGCTTCAGCAAAGGCAACTAAAGGAGGCAAACTGTTTTCTTCCAGTGCTAAACGGGGCTATACCACATAACCTCCAAATGAACTGCGGTCCAGAAGTGCAGACCTGTGAGGCCCGGGCACATGCCAGCGGGTTGGTGGGCACGGGCACATGGTCAGAAGCGTCTGGAGGAGAGGGAGGAGGAGGAGGTGTCAGTTGCCAAAGGAGTAATGAGGCCACACAGACAGCCATGACAAGGACACGTCTGGCTGCCTGTCGTCATTTAAAGTCCCACGGAGCCCCAGTCAGGCAGCATTAGCATCACAGCAGCCCATCAGGAGGCATTCATTACACACCTGCTAATGACAGGGCTCTAATACCCATCTGGGAGGAAGCCCTGTCACATGATGCTACAGCAGTTGTTGTGTCTCATAATCAAAACGCAGCGATGTTCCTGTGATCAAGCTAACGAGCGCTGCACATGCCGTCTCTGCAGATGCGTTTAATCTGAAGCATGGCTGTGTGATTGTACCATCAGAAAATCAAACTCCTTACACTCCTTAAACTGTCTTTTGCCTTGCATTATTAGTAAGGTGTTTACTTGAGGTCAGTCAACACAAATGTTTCGATAGTGAGTCAATGTTCTGTCAGTAACATGACATAATTGTTACGACTGCATCAAATCCCGACTGCCTCAAATGTACAGCACAAAATCACTTCTCTTTTTCATCGTTTCAGCATGTTCCAATGTGCATATCTCACAGATCAACAGATGACATAAAAGCTGCTTCATCCATATGCTCCAGCAGAGCGAGGCTGTTAAAGTCCTTCAGACAGAGAAAAGCACAGGACATGTTTAGGGCAGGATCGCAGCAAAGACACACTGGTATTAATTAGACAGCAGCCACAGAGGGAGGCTCGATCCTCAGCTCAGCCTGGAAATCAGGCCACGCAGAGTCACACAGACCTGAGGAGATCATCCCAGGGGCACAACATGAAAGGAACGACTAACTCTGCATTAGCACGGAGCGAGCGGACGACTCGGAGATCTCCCTCACAATCTGGAACATTCTCTGGACTCAAAGGCCAGTCAAGAATAAAGACGAGAAACACTGCAACTGTGGACTGTCCCTGCAGGACCTCAGACTTATCACAGACAACAACGTGTGGAGGTTCTACAGGACCTCAGACTTATCACAGACAACAATGTGTGGAGGTTCTACAGGACCTCAGACTTATCACAGACAACAACGTGTGGAGGTTCTACAGGACCTCAGACTTATCACAGACAACAACGTGTGGAGGTTCTACAGGACCTCAGACTTATCACACACACAACAATGTGTGGAGGTTCTACAGGACCTCAGACTTATCACAGACAACAATGTGTGAGGTTCTACAGGACCTCAGACTTATCACACACAACAATGTGTGGAGGTTCTACAGGACCTCAGACTTATCACAGACAACAATGTGTGGAGGTTCTACAGGACCTCAGACTTATCACACACAACAATGTGTGGAGGTTCTACAGGACCTCAGACTTATCACAGACAACAATGTGTGAGGTTCTACAGGACCTCAGACGTATCACACACAACAATGTGTGGAGGTTCTACAGGACCTCAGACTTATCACACACAACAATGTGTGAGGTTCTACAGGACCTCAGACTTATCACAAACAACAATGTGTGGAGGTTCTACAGGACCTCAGACTTATCACAAACAACAATGTGTGAGGTTCTACAGGACCTCAGACTTATCACACACAACAATGTGTGAGGTTCTACAGGACCTCAGACTTATCACAAACAACAATGTGTGGAGGTTCTACAGGACCTCAGACTTATCACAGACTTGTGGAGGTTCTACAGGACCTCAGACTTATCTCACACAACAATGTGTGGAGGTTCTACAGGATCTACAGGTGCCCCCAAACTCAAACTATTCTGAGACAAGCACTTAATCATTAATGTATGTTTCTGGGCAAGGGACAGAAGTATAAATAAAAAAAATAAAAAATCTTTGTTTTCTAGGGAAATGTGTCTCTTGTCCAGTCAAGTCTCTGCATTGATATATATAGGTTTTATATGGGTATTATATGAGTATTATTTGGGTATTATTTGGGTATTATATGGGTATTATTTGGGTATTATTTGAGTATTATTTGGGTATTATATGGGTATTATTTGGGTATTATATGGGTATTATTTGGGTATTATATGGGTATTATATGAGTTTTATATGGGTATTATTTGGGTATTATTTGAGTATTATTTGGGTATTATTTTGGTATTATATGGGTATTATTTGGGTATTATATGGGTATTATTTGGGTATTATTTGAGTATTATTTGGGTATTATATGGGTATTATTTGGGTATTATATGGGTTTTATTTGGGTATAATTTGGGTATTATTTGAGTATTATTTGGGCATTATTTTTGTATTATATGGGTATTATTTGGGTATTATTTAGTTATTTGGGTATTATATGGGTATTATATGGGTATTATTTGGGTATTATATGGGTTTTATATGGGTATTATTTGGGTATTATATGGGTATTATTTGGGTATTATATGGGTATTATTTGGGTATTATATGGGTATTATATGGGTTTTATATGGGTATTATTTGGGTATTATATGGGTATTATTTGGGCATTATTTTTGTATTATATGGGTATTATATGGGTATTATTTGGGTATTATTTGGGTATTATTTGAGTATTATTTGGGTATTATATGGGTATTATTTGGGTATTATATGGGTATTATATGGGTTTTATATGGGTATTATTTGGGTATTATATGGGTATTATTTGGGCATTATTTTTGTATTATATGGGTATTATTTGGGTATTATATGGGTATTATTTGGGTATTATTTGGGTATTATTTGAGTATTATTTGGGTATTATATGGGTATTATTTGGGTATTATATGGGTTTTATTTGGGTATAATTTGGGTATTATTTGAGTATTATTTGGGCATTATTTTTGTATTATATGGGTATTATTTGGGTATTATTTGAGTATTATTTGGGTATTATATGGGTATTATATGGGTATTATTTGGGTATTATATGGGTTTTATATGGGTATTATTTGGGTATTATATGGGTATTATTTGGGTATTATATGGGTATTATTTGGGTATTATATGGGTATTATATGGGTTTTATATGGGTATTATTTGGGTATTATATGGGTATTATTTGGGCATTATTTTTGTATTATATGGGTATTATATGGGTATTATTTGGGTATTATTTGGGTATTATTTGAGTATTATTTGGGTATTATATGGGTATTATTTGGGTATTATATGGGTATTATATGGGTTTTATATGGGTATTATTTGGGTATTATATGGGTATTATTTGGGCATTATTTTTGTATTATATGGGTATTATTTGGGTATTATATGGGTATTATTTGGGTATTATTTGGGTATTATTTGAGTATTATTTGGGTATTATATGGGTATTATTTGGGTATTATATGGGTATTATTTGGGTATTATTTGGGTATTATTTGGGTATTATTTGAGTATTATTTGGGTATTATATGGGTATAATTTGGGTATTATTTGAGTATTATTTGGGCATTATTTGTGTATTATATGGGTATTATTTGGGTATTATATGAGTTTTATATGAGTTTTATATGGGTTTTATATGGGTATTATTTGGGTATTATATGGGTATTATTTGGGTATTATATGGGTATTATATGGGTTTTATATGGGTATTATTTGGGTATTATTTGAGTATTATTTTGGGTATTATTTTGGTTTTATATGGGTATTATATGGGTATTATTTGGGTATTATATGGGTTTTATTTGGGTATAATTTGGGTATTATTTGAGTATTATTTGGGCATTATTTTTGTATTATATGGGTATTATTTGGGTATTATATGAGTTTTATATGGGTTTTATATGGGTATTATTTGGGTATTATTTGAGTATTATTTGGGCATTATTTTGGTATTATATGGGTATTATTTGGGTATAATTTGGGTATTATTTGGGCATTTGTATTGGCGGTCAGGAAAGCACTGTCCGAGAGCATTTTGCCTTTTCTTTTGTTTTTTGGCGTGTGTTTTCATGCATAAAACCAAGTCAACAATCATTATTTAAACTGTTTTTGGAAATGTTTTTGTCCATTTCGTCTTGGCAAAAGTGTTTGTCAAACAAGGGCAAACATGTTTCTCTAAATACTATTGGAACAATTCTGCCAGACTTGTAAAAATAAATAAATATTCCAAACACAAATTCTTGCAGTGACAGAACAGCGCAGTGAGCAGACAGAAGTGGCCTGTTTCTGCTCGTGATAAGTACCTGCTTCTCACAAGGGAATGACTTTTCCATATCAAAGACAGTGTGTGCGGTGCCATCAGAGCTTCGCACTGGCAGACGACAGTCACTCATCAGCTGTGCACTTTTCCTGACATTTGCAACCGCGTGCTATTACCAAAAAGGCCTCGACTTTCCTGGAGTGACATTTAGACCCTGAGCGAGATGTACTGCATCAACATTACACAGTCCAAATAGGCTTCTGCGTCCACTTTGACTTTGGGGAAATGTTAAGGAAAGGCTGGACCGGATGAGGCTCGGAGCGTGTTGACAGAAGGTTGTTATACCATCACTAATAAGGTTATGTTTTTATCAGTGTGATGTGAGATGGAGCAGAAGCAAACTATAGAAAACAACCTGAGAATATATAATAAATGATAATAAATATACTCATTAAACATGTAAGATCTTTATCTCAGTGTAAATATATATTTCTGTATTTTCCGTTGGGCTTTGCGTTGACCATCACATCAACACTATTTCCTCGAGTTAATTTGTGTTTCATTAGCAAAGAAAACACCTTCAGAAACTAGAGAAATACTTATATTTGTTTTGGGTTCAAACAAACTAATGTTGTAAATGTGGAGCTTCAAACTGAGGAAGGACGTGCAGAGAAGTGGAGAATAAATAAAGTAGAGACAGGTCTGACAATCTCATCTTCAGTTTGATCCTCTGCATTTTGCTATAATAATAAAAAAACTAATGTACAAAGTGTAAGAATGCTGCCAAACTTTAACTGAAACCGTTTTTCTCTTTTCTCTTTTGAACCATGTACATAAACAACGTTGGACTGGTTGGATGTAACTCAATTATTTATATGACTGCAGGAAATCAAACCTACATCAACACACATTTGGCAAATTATATAACCCACAACAATAGAATGAAGTTATATAACCGACTCAAATGGAAAAGGGACATGAGAAATAGACTTTCCATTCAGCATGTAGCTCTACAGAAGTCTTTGCTTTGGAGAGGCGCTGTGACCTTTTCAGTATTCATCCCCAGATTACATCTTCAGCCCCTAAACCAATCAACACCATGGACTTTCCAGGTCAGTGTAACCACCTCAAAGTAAAGGTCAGAAAGGGGCATCCAAGGTCCACCACAACGTGTGGGCGAAGTGTGGCACAGAGGCTTATCTACCTGGCAAATAACACATTAGCCTTTGGTGGATACAACATGGTCGAGATGTGGAGTCAGAGACGGCACAAAAAGGCCATTTATCTTCTCTCCAAGTGCCTCTCACAACATGTCAGCCTAAATTTGCCCTGCGCTCGGATGGATAAGGTAGGACAAAAGCTCCTTGTAATTCATGATAACAGGGTCAGTGTTGTTTCTTATTCATGTTTCAGCCTCATTGTCCTGAAATAATACAATAACCTACAGACTTAAGCCGCGTTTTCTGTGCGACAATAAAATCAAACATGTTCATATTAAGCAGCCGCAGCTAAAATTTGCAATGCACCACATATTCAGATTGTTTTACTAAATGAGTTTCCTAAACCTGTCAAACCATAATTGTGAGTTACTATATTTGTCGTCGTGTTTGTTTCAGTCTAATCACATTTGTTTTTCTAAACATTCGGCACATTCTAAATCTGTATCATTTTGAAAAGGGGGATGTTATGCATTTGATTTCAAATTATTGGACTATAATAAATAAACATTGATGGAGGGCACCTGCTTGTCTCCATAGTGACCACTTCTTTGCCTGGAATGTTCCACAGTGTGGCATTAAACTTATCCATCATGCATCTGTACAACAACAGGGGATTTATCGTGAATTTGCAACATCACATCTTCTGTTTAATGCAGTAACATTAAAGTAGTAGAAGTAGAAAAGTCTGATCCTGCACCAGAACAGACAGACCTCTGACAAACACACTGCACGGACATGTTCACAGAACATCAGATGTATGAACACCTGACATAAAGTTCTTTAAGAGAAATGAGGAAAGGAAAGTTTGACTAAAACAATAACAGTTTTTACAGTTTTGCTATAGTTAATTCTTTGGTTTTTGTTTCTCTGCAGAAGCAACAACAGTAACAAAAAAACACAAAAACCTCAACCTTAAAAACATGTGACTTCTGTCACAGTGACGAGTGTGGAGCGTTACAGTCAGAGTAATAACACCTCATGACAAAGTTACACACTGCACATTTAACATATTTTCCAGACTCAAGGCAAGTTATAATAATAAGAATAAACTGTGGAAGAACAGGCTGAACATCAGTACATCACACTAATGTCACACATTTATATTTATTCAGCTGAAGCTCAGACAGAACTGAACACGAGTCTGGTTTGTTAACGTCAGATATTAACAGTTAATCACAAACTAAAGCAGAAAAAACAACAAGTTCAGCTGCTCTGGAAGCAGCTGAAGCATCACGTCCATGTGGCTTCTGTACTGTACAAACAAACAGTGTGACAGTAACGAGGATGTGAAAGTATATATTCACTTATAAGCCTCATCTGAGTATAAGTCGCACCCAAACTATGAAAAATATGGTAATTCTATTGTAACAAAAAAGTCATATTATACTTTATCATCACACTACTTCATTTAATAACCCTGACCTCTCAGTTAAGGAGTCTACAAACTAAACTTGAATTATTCTTAATAAACTATTCATTATGAAAGAAGTATTTTGTTATGTTTTGTTAAGTTATGATTTAATGTTGTAAATGCAAAATGTGTGTATATGTGTGTGTATATAGATGTACATATAGATATAGATGTAGATATGTAAGAACCTCATCTTCCTCTTGGGACTAATGGTCAGGAATGGTCACTAATACTATTCTGGTGGATATTTAATCACACACTCAATCTCAGTGTGACAGAGGCTTCTTGGCTCCACTTGGCAGGAACATCTCTGCTGCAATCTCCAGCACATTTCCCCTCCATCACTGAAAAGGGAGAATAGGGGAGAAGAGAACGAGAAGAAGAAGAAGGAGGAGGAGGTTGGGGGTGTTTAATCTACTGATTCAATTGCTGCCAATGCCTGTCTGTCTACCGCTCTGTCAGGGAGGGCAAATGGAGCAAGCAAGCCCCCAAAAACACCCAGAAAAACACCCAGAAAACCCCCAGACCGAATCACATTTTCTCACAACTTCTCACTGGCTGAATCTCACTTACGTCTCCATTGCCCACTCACACCTACCTCTGTTTTAACTCCTGAAGTTTTCTCTTTGTTTTTTTACCCAACCAGGCTTCTGTCCCATGAAAACTAAATCTTTAAATCTAGTTAAAGTCTAAAGTGGAGCTACAAACCACAGCTGTACTTTTGGAATTATGAGAAATGAAAGTTTTTCAGTTTCTTCCTTTTTGTACAATTAATTACTTAAGAAATGAATTTGGAGAGTGATTTTAACACAAACATTCTGAAAACCTGCACAAGGAACAGCAGAGCCTTCTGATGTGTGTGGTGGAAATAAACTTTTTCATGTTGTAAATCGAGTTGTTCTGGAGTGTGTTTTATAAGAGTTCAACCCAGATCATTTAATTAAAAACCACTTCATCATTTGTATATGATATATTCTTAGTTAGAAATATGATAATTCTGCAGAATTTAGGAATATTACTGTTTTATTGGACTTTTATTATTGGTCCTTCAGGTCCATTTGTTCATTATAATCTATAATAATTAATAATCTATTAATAATTATAATATTTAATGTTAACTCTTTTCATGCTGAAATCCACAGGAGCCTTTTTATCTCAAAACATTAACAAGTACAATATATTTTTTTTTTGAAGTAATTATTCCTTTTCAGACTTGACTTTGTTTTGTTGAATAATGAGCTGCAGATTATCACACAAAGGCATTTTTTTTTCTAAAATCAGAACTGAGCATCTACGCCTGATACATGTTCATTCCCTGACTTATGTGTCTCTAAAAGCCTCTTTGACCTCTGCCCCCGGTGTCTCTAAAAGCCTCTTTGACCTGTGCCCCCAGTGTCCCTTAAAGCCTCTTTGACCTCTGCCCCCGGTGTCTCTAAAAGCCTCTTTGACCTCTGCCCCCGGTGTCTCTAAAAGCCTCTTTGACCTGTGCCCCCAGTGTCCCTTAAAGCCTCTTTGACCTCTGCCCCCGGTGTCCCTAAAAGCCTCCCTGACCTCACTGGGGCTTGTGTTTCAATTCAATTCAATTTATTTTTGTAGAGCCCAAAATCACGACAGCAGTCGCCTCTTAGGGCTGAACATGGAGATGATTAACCAACAGAATTAGAAAATCAACAATGAAACAGAAACAGACAAATTAATCAACAGAAAAGCAACTTACAGTCTGCATAATTAAACGCTTCAGCCCAAAAAAAGCTGGTGACTCTTGTACAAACAAGTCCCAGACGACTTCACGCTGAAAGTGTAGAAACTGAGGGAGGGAAGTGAAATAATAACTGTGTGAGTCAGACATCTTAAGTGTGAATTTAGCCTGGAAAAAGAGATTAGTAATCTCAATGGGACTTTCCTGGTTAAATAAAGGTTAATAAATAATAAATAAATGTGCTGTACATCTTTTAGTTGTATGTGTGTTTTATGGGGCCGTCCCCTTCACACGACCATCTGATATTTCACGATTTAAGACCTGGTGCCTCGTCATTTTAAAAATGAGTGAGACCCAGACATGGTCCCAATGTGCAGGTGTGTCCCGATTATAGCCTAATAAATACATGTTTTATTTTACGTTAAGCCACAGTGCCTCAGATATCATTTTCTTCTTGTATTTGAGGACTTTTTTTTACCTTGGATCCTCAGAAGAGCGTCTGCCTCACCTGCCCCTCGAAGCCCTGACCTTTATCGTAGTTTTAACTCTTTTATTTCTGAAATGTCTGACAATAACAGCACTTTTTCAAATACTACATGGATTATTGTTCTTAATGGTCTGTGTAAGACATTTAAAGTCCATGTTAAGTGCATGTTAAGTCCATGTTAAGTGCATGTTAAGTGCATGTTAAGTGCATGTTAAGTGCATGTTAAGTCCATGTTAAGTCCATGTTAAGTGCATGTTAAGTGCATGTTAAGTGCATGTTAAGTGCATGTTAAGTGCATGTTAAGTCCATGTTAAGTGCATGTTAAGTGCATGTTAAGTGCATGTTAAGTGCATGTTAAGTGCATGTTAAGTGCATGTTAAGTGCATGTTAAGTGCATGTTAAGTGCATGTTAAGTCCATGTTAAGTCCATGTTAAGTGCATGTTAAGTGCATGTTAAGTGCATGTTAAGTGCATGTTAAGTCCATGTTAAGTCCATGTTAAGTGCATGTTAAGTGCATGTTAAGTGCATGTTAAGTGCATTTTGGCAGTGTCCCAAGCCTGGATAAACTGTTGTATCAGGGAAACCTAAAATTACATCGACGTTATTTTGGTTTGTGGCTTTGATTTGCTTCTCCATGAATCCATAAAACTCTCCTATGAAGAGCTACTGTTCTCTCCAACAGAGTGTGACCTCGTCTTATCCCTGCAACAATGACGCCAGATTATTGACAACACGGCTGTCGTCTTTTTACACCGACGGCTCGAGAGCAGCTACGAGACCGGAAAACAACCTCCCCACATCTCGTACACTCGCCGTCGAGAGATCCCCCGAGTCGGAGATTAAAGAGGTGACCCTTAATCCCACAGGAGCATTTAAAGCCCATGTCCCCCTCTCCCCCAAATCCCCCTGAATACACGATCTGAATATACGATCTGAATACACGATCTGAATACACGATCTGAATACACGATCTGAATACACGATCTGAATACACGATCTGAATACACGATCTGAATACACGATCTGAATATACGATCTGAATACACGATCTGAATACACGATCTGAATACACGATCTGAATACACGATCTGAATACACGATCTGAATACACGATCTGAATATACGATGTGAATACACGATCTGAATACACGATCTGAATATATACGATCTGAATACACCATCACGGCAGAGACGGAGACCTGCAGGACGCTATAAACCTCACAGAGACCCAGGCAGCTCCTCTGGAAACATGACAGGGATGGTTTAAGCAGTAACATATAGTAAGAAGTACAAGTATGAAGTACAAGCATGAAGTACAAGTATGAAGTACAAGCATGAAGTACAAATATGAAGTACAAGCATGAAGTACAAGCATGAAGTACAAGCATGAAGTACACGCATGAAGTACAAGTATGAAGTACAAGTATGAAGTACAAGCATGAAGTACAAGTATGAAGTACAAGTATGAAGTACAAGCCTGCAGGACATGGAGAGAGCTGTAAAAGTATAATGTCCTTTTGGATGATGTGCATAAATATTTACCTCCCAAAATGGCAGGTCTGCACTTGGTTAAAGCTGAAATAAATGAGTTTGAAGAAAACATGTTGTGCAAAATTGACTTTTAAGTTTTGTCTGTGCTCAAAGTTGTATTTAGAGTGATTTGTGCATGTTTGAGTAATATTTATTCTCTTAAAAGTCGCCATTGTTTCAAAAATATTTACCCACTGCTCTGTTCTTACACGAAGTCCATTTTTTTAATCATTTTCTTCTTAATCAATGGTACAAAATGTGAAATACTGTGTCTAAACGGCGCTGGCAGCAGAGTGACACTGAGGCACTTTGTTGTGATGTTTACAGTGAAAAATGTGAAACGGTGGAAATCTGAGGAAGAAACTGAGGTTTGAAATGTCCAAGATATAAAATAATAGTCCATGGATTTGATAACTGTAGAACAGACAAAAGCACAATGTCTCCTTTAAAGGAACATTTTCTAAGAAGGAAAACATTTTTAGAAATTCAGTTTCAGTCACTGTCACATGGGATCAGAGACACACACTGAAGAAGTGTGTCACTGTGTTAGTGTCATTCATACTGACATTTGGCTTTATGAAGTTTGTCATTGGGCCTGAATCCCAGAAGCTGCTGAAGGGTCAGTTCTGCAGGGGCCTGTTAGTCGAGACCCTCTGACCATCAGTGACCAGGGACCCTCACCACGTCGGAATGTGCCCTCTGAAAATGTAAAGTTTATTAGATGAAAAAAGAGGAACATTGTTAACACATCTGCACATTCTTCTTCTTTCTTCCTTATTATGAGGCCCGTGTGCCTGAAGCTGGAAAAGGGCCTGTTAGTGTCACAAAGTGATGCTACGAGTATCGTAAGTGCACTGACAGGACGTGGAGGGCCCATCAGGGACCAGGGGCCGTCACCATGATGTGAAGTACTTTCTAAAAATGTAGAGTTTATTATATTAAAAACAAGAGAAACATATTCTTCTTCTTTCTTCTTATTTATCTGTGTAAACCCTCAGTCGTCCAGATCCAGAGCAAAACACCAAGTTTAAATCTGTCACTGGACAAATCGTCGTAGAAGTGAAAACGTTTGACTGTCCATCCGAGACACTTCTCCAGGTCAGGTCAGATTCTGTTTACTGAACAAGGATCTTGGATGGACAGTGAAACGTTTTCACTCCTACGACGATTTGTCCAGTGACAGATTTGAACTTTATCTTTTGTTTTCTTCTTATCATTTTCTGGACTAGTCGCCCCATTTTCACCCAGTGAAAAATGGTGAAAACTTATCTCCATCAGTGAAGCATCAAAAGTTATCAAAGTTTTTCCAGTTTAACCGTCTCCGTTCAGCAAAACTGTAAAAACTGTGCAGAAGTTTTGAATTTTTACATTTGCAGATATGAACTCCAGCTTCAGTGAAGTTTGAATCAGTTGTTGCCCTTCTGCCCTAAAGCTTCTTAATGGAGAAACATTTTATTTGCCTTAATGATCCCGAGACTGAAAAAACATTTAATATGGGGAGAAAAAAATGTGTTCTTCAAAAATGTCAAAAGTTTTGCACAAAATTCCCTTTTGGCATCGAGACTGAGACTTAATGACACCAGGCCGTGTTTTGTAGCAGTGACAGAAACTCTGTCTCGTCACGTTTTAAAAATGACACTTTTCACACTGCTGCTTGGTCAGAATCGTGAAAATAACTGAGGATCAAAAGAGATTCACATTTCGTACATGTCTCACCGTCAATTTGACCAAAATGATGAAATTTCCTAATTATAAAATTTTCTCTGATTTACAGACACATTTTTTCTCCTTTAAATCAGTTTTTAAACTCCATGCTCTGAACATATTCAGTGGGAAAAGGTTTAATGTTATGTTGACATCCCAAGTCAATGACACAATGTCATTTTAATGACTTTGACAAACTTCACATGTTATTTTAATGGTAAAAGCAGAAAATCTCACAAATGATCAGGTTTTTAACACGTTTGTGCTCAGATTTAGTGAACATGATCTGCAGGAGTGGGGCATCAAAAGTGATTTTTTAAATATGATTTACAGTCTTTGTGCAGCACAAACACACACTTTGCCTAAATTTGTTGAAATTTGTCAAAATGCTCCAGTTTGTGAAGCAAAGAGGAGAAGGTGCCTCACGACTGCAGTGGTGTCGTGTAAAGAGGGAAACTGTGCCTTTATGAAGCAGAGTGTGGCCGATCACTGCTGAAAAAAACACCTCCCTCCCTCATAACCTCCCTCAGGGGAGATGGTCGTGATTAAGAGGCACTAAACTGCTTCAAGTCCATCTAGAAAACAGGGATTTCTTTGTTGAAATTGGAAAATGTGTCTCAGATAAAATGTCCCTGAGCTGTGGGGTGCCCCAGGGGTCAATCCTGAGACCCCTGTTGTTCAGGCTCTACATGCTGCCCCCTACAGGCCAGTTAATACACAGCAATAATGTGTCACACCTCTGCAGAGACTCAGATCTATGTGTCACTGCAGCAGGTGAATCTGGACCAGTGGATTCACTCTGACACTGATCAGATCAGTGTGTGGATGTGATAGGTTCACACTTAACCTAATTAGAGTTCAAAAGAGGAGAAGACAAGAGAGATTATTATTGCTATACTCATGAGGAGAAAAGACGGGGAGGCCGAAACCTTCAGATTACAACCTCCTTACCCTTTCTGAAGTCTCCACCGCCTTTCTCCTCCTTTATTCAGTTAGGAACCCTAGTTACACATCACTGCTCACTCTCAAGGGGGGAGGGGACAACAAGCAGTGAGGCAGTGAGAAAATCACATATTACAAAGTTCATTTCAAAATATTGTTGCTTAAGCATTCCTTTCAGTCCTTATTCGCCCAAACACCTCTCAGGGTGTTTCCTGTTATCTCCCATGGTCATTCAACTTTCACAAGACATTCTCTGCAAAGCTCAGAACACAGACATAAGTGCATAAATCATATTAAGGTTACATATCATTATTATAGTGATTATAATAAAAATGAACATTACATTACATTACCTTTAAGATTCACAGTGAGATCAATAAACATGTTAAAAATATATTGAATCCATCATTCCCTCCTGTTTATCGAACTGTGACATCTCACATATCACCATGTAATCTCTTCACCCTGGATTTTTTAATTATAGTTCATTAGTTCTTACACCTGGGAGAGTTCTCAGAATAACTCTGGCAGTGCTCCTTCAGGGTCCCCCTCATCACTCTCATCACTGCCCCATATGTACATTTGCACCCCTTTGTCCTCTGGTGCGGGTGAGATGGCAGTGGTTATCAACCTATTAATCAGAGAACAGAGACAGAGAACACAACAGCATCCACACAAGGTTAAGATGGCTACAAACACAGTAATTGATACTAGAACCGAGGAGCCCAGTGCTTTATAGCGACCAAACACACTTAGCCAGTCATCCCAGAATGACGTGTCTACTCCAGACTGCTCTTTCAGGCGTCTGTTCATAGCACGCAGGCTGCCTATAGCTCTAGTCAGGCTTCCATCTGCAGCGGTATTATTTGGGATGACAACACAGCAGCTAGCCCCAAAAATCGAACAAACTCCACCCCGTTCGGCCAACAGCATGTCGACTGTTATGCGATTTTGGAAAGCCATAAGTGAGGTCGCGCTGAGTTGCTCGTGCACTGCTTCGAACCCCTCCTGTGTGTAGTTTCCCAACTTTTGTACGTTGTAGTGGATGTAGTTGATTCTGTCTACATTCTTATTTGGTGTAATTGGTAATAATTGGTATTATAGCAGCTTAAAAAGGAATGTTTTCAAATCCGTTAGCAATTTGGTCAGCTAATTTATATTCATCAGGGACCCCTCTGGGCACTGCAATAGAATCAATGTATGTTGGATCATTTTCTCCCCAATGTCCCTTGTATTCTCTTTTAGATATTTTGATTTGGAGATCATCATTAGGTATTAGTTTCATCAGTTCTGTTAATTGTTCTTGTTCAATTGACATTACTTCTACAGGTATTATCAAACTAACTAGAGCACATACTCCAGTAAATTCAGTGGGCATTCTTGCTCTAAGTATTTTCCCTCCACAGTACCAGTAGATGTCGCTGCGCACCTTGGGTAGTGCTTCTTCTGTAACAAAATTTCTTGCATACAGTTCTTCATCAATAGCACCATAAATATTTGTCTTTGAGTTTGAACGTCTAATATAAGTATAATTTCCTTTTTTTCAGTTTGGCCTCAAATATTGGTTTCTGTTTCTCAGGTTTAGTTAGTGGGTACACAGTGTCCCACTCTGCACACTCCATCTTTGGCATTGTTTTGGTCAAAATATCCTCTACACATTGTGGCATCAATTCAGGAAGTGTTGGTACCATTCTCAGAAGCGGTCTGGGCCCCATGCAACACAGTCTTTATTAAAGTATTTAGATGCTTGTTCTATCATGGTCAACCAGTTATTTCCAAACTCAGATACACCAGTTGCCATATTAAATATTTGTTCTTTAGTAAAAGTTACTGTTGCTTTAATTTTTTTTTTCCACTGTCTTTTAGCCAGGGGCTCAGACTCGGTTCAGAAGGTCCATTACTCCTTTCACATATTATTAAAAAAAAAATCCCTGCTGCATGAGCTCTCAGTAAAAACACCCAGCATCCGTCTCCCTTATCAGTTAGTTTTTTTGGTTTTTTTTTATTGTTTACAGTTACCAGTAGATTAGATTTGGTTTTGGCTAAGGTTAGGAGCTCTGCTTGTCTACCTGCCCTCTCAGTTTTAACCTGTGTTGGTGTCCATTTGTTTTCTTGGTCAGCTACTAATGTATCCCACCCTTGGTTTTCAATATCATTAGTTATGTACCAATAATCATTAGTATATTCAATTCCATTACTTGCCTCCCTCCAGTCTGTCCCAAGTGGAAGACAAACTTAAGTTCCAAATTTGTAATGCATTTTTTGTGAGCACCAATCTGTTGTTGTTCGTTTTACCCGTCTAGTGACATTAGAGGAGTTTACAGTTTTCATCGGTGCTACAGAAGGAGCAGGCAGTACTGCAGGCACTAACCCATACCAGAACACCAGTGTGATCAATACCAGAGTGAGCATAAACATACATATGGTGCAAGTTATGTTTTTACACGTCATGCTGTATCACTTTTTTACAACGTGTTTCCATATTTCTTTAAACTGTGGTAACTTATAAACACGTCCATATATCATTTCAAATGGCGTAAGACTCTGTCCACCTAGTACATTAATGTACAGTTTTACCATATCTAAACACTGCGTCCATGGTCTTTTAGTTTCCTCCTACATTTCTTTAATCTGTTTTTTATTGTACCATTCACTCTTTCTACTAATCCTGCACTTTGGGATTGATAAGCGCAGTGATTCTTTAAATTAATGCAGAATAATTCCCCTATCTTTGTGATAACTTCGTTTACAAAATGTTTTGCATTATCTGATCGTATTATTTCTGGTATTCCATATCTAGGTATGATATCTTTACATAATGCTTTTGCTACTGTCATACATCTGGTGTTTTAGTTGGAAATAGCTCTATCCATTTGGAAAAAACATCTATTATAACCAAACAATACTTTTTTCCTTCACTCTTGTTTAATTGTATATAGTCCATATGTGTTACTTTAAATGGATACTTTGGTTTTGGAAAACTTCCTCTTTTTTGGTCTTAAATTTCCCTGTGGATTATGTTTAGCGCATATAAGGCATGCTCTGCGAACATTTTTTGCATAGTTATTAAATCCATATGTTGTATATATTTGGCTTATATGCTTTACCATCCCCACTGTTGACACACGAGTAACACCATGTGTCAAAATTGCTGCATATTTAAAAATATTTTTTGGTAAAATAGGTTTCCCTTCTGGTCATACATAAATATCATGTATGATGATCCCTTTTTTAACCACATCTGTAGCTCTTGAGTGTGGCTCTGTTGCTGCATGTCCTTTAATAGTTCCTGGTCAAGTTCTTGGTCTATTTTTAGACTTGCCACATGCACTAGGTTTTCAGCTTTTCAGCTGCTTGTTTTGCCATCTTATCAGCAAAGATATTTCCCTTAGTCACAGAATCTGTCCCACTAGTATGAGCTGCACATTTACACACAGCTAGCTTTTTTGGAAGTTGAGCTGCTTCTATTAAGGCTTTTAGTAGTTCGGCATGAACTACAGGATTTCCCGTGAACGTGACCATTCCACGGTGTTGCCAAAATTTAGGAAATGTGTGTACTGTTGAGTAAGCGTATGTGCTATCTGTAAATATTGTACATATTTGGTCTTTCATTAGCTTACAAGCTTCAGTTAATACAACTAGTTCTGCTGCTTTAGCAGAATATGTACGGGGCAAAGCTTTTTGCTTGCAATACTTCAGTGTCTGTGACTACTGCATAACCTGTCTGATTTTGTCCCTGTATTGTCTTTTTTGATGAACCGTCTACATATAAGGTAAATCCTTCCTGAAAAGGAGTGTCTGACAGATCTGGCCTACACTTTGTGGTCTGCTCGGCCAATTCTCTACAATTATGCTGTTCTCCATCATCCTCACATGGAATTAATGTAGCTGGATTTAAAGTAGTGCATCTCTCTATTGTCATATGAGGTTGTGATAATAGATTTGTCATACATGCTAAGTTTCGTGCTGGGGACATAAAGAAAAGTTAGTTTGTAACAATGCTGACACTGCATGAGGAACCCTGAGCACTAATGTATGGAAAAGCACTACAAGTGCACTAGCTTGTACTGCTAAGGATGCAGCTAATACAGCTCTAACACACTTCGGCATGGCACATGCTACATTGTCTAGTTTGGAGGAGTAATATGCCACTGGTCTGAGTTTATCTCCATGTTTTGTGTTAGAACTGATGTCATAAAATGACCCTTACTGTCTACCATTTGCACAAAAGATTTGTCATAATCAGCAAGTGCTAACACAGAACTGGAGACTAAGGCTTGTTTCACATCAACAAAAGCTTTTTCACTCTCCTCTGTCCATTTTAGGCGGTCGTTCATATTCTTAGGCACATCATAAATCAATTTACTTAGTGGATGGGTTATCTCTGCATAATTAGCTAATCCACTGTCTACAGTAATTAGTCAAACCTAGAAATGAGATCATTTGTTTTTTAGTTTCAGGTTTTGGAGCATTAAGTATAGCCTCTTTGCGTCCTGCTACTATTGTACGACCTCCTGCACTCAAACTATGTCCTAAATTTATTTTTTTATTTTATACTATATGCTTGTTTTTAAATGTGTATATTTTAACTCTGGCTTTTAACTAATGTGTTGTGTTATGTATGTCCCTGCTGTGAGGCGACCTTGAGTGTCTTGAAACGCGCCCTATAAATAAAATGTATTATTATTATTATTATTAAATACTTAACTGTATTTTGGCAAAATTGAAGCTTATTTTTACTCACTTTATGGCCATTTTCTGCTAGAAGTTTTAATAGAGCAACTGAATCAATTTCACATGATTTTCTGTCAGGATAAGCCAAAAGAATATCATCTACATAAAGTAGTATTTAACTTCCTTCAGGTGGGTTAAATTTTGCCAAGTTAGTTGACATAACTTGTGAATATATTGTTGGACTTTCACAATATCCTTCTCGTATATCTACGTCCCTCAAAGGTAAATGCAACTACATGCATTTGCATACTCCACATATTGATCCAATGTTCCTGTGGCAAAATGTATATAATGTTTGTCAATCCAATTGCAGATTCCTATGGTAGAATTAGCATGTAAAACATTTTTTAATTGCTGTCTGTATGCACAGTCTAGTCTAGTCTGCTGTCTAGTCTGTGCTGCTTTCAGCTCATCTAACTTGTGTTGTAATTCACAATAAGAATAGGGAGGTGGTGGGAACTTGGCCTTGGGCCTGCTGTGTCTGGCAGTGCCGGTACTACTGTAGTCAAATCATCTTCCTCCTTTACACTAAGCATTTTCTCTTGTTTTCGCTAACTCCAGCCACTTCTCTAAATGATAGTACCCTTGTTTAAACATTTTTTTTTTTTTTTTTTTTGCATTATTTCTGTATCTTATTTTGGAGCTCCGTTATTTTAGAAGATTTTAACTCAAATTTGTATTTTGTTACCCACAGATCTAATTTTGTACATTTATCCGGATATTTTGCGTGCACGGCTTTCCAGTCTTTTATCTGCAGTTTATCTTTTGGGGTCAGTTTTGTATTTTTGTTTCCCATTTTTTTTTCCTGAAATTTAGTCCAGCTTTTAACTCCTAGGGAGGTCTCTATCGCTGGAATACAACAAGTTGGTACAGTGATTAATGCGGTATCTCTCACTTACACCTCACAAGCAGGCGGAGAAATCTTGCCTCTGCATCCACAGAAATACACTGTATTCTCCCAACCTTTTGGTATGAGATCCTTCACCTAGTGGTTTAGAATCTCCACTCACACGTCTTTCACACACTTTTTTTGCTTCGTTTTTTTTCCCCACGGTTTTGTACCTGCCAGTAAAATGATCCTTTTTTACCCGGTAACGGGACTCCGCACCATCCCCCTTGCTTTTGTCCACGGTTTTGTACCTGCCAGTAAAATCTTCCCTTTTTTACCCCGGTAACGGGACTCCGCATCCGTCCCTCTTGCTTTTTGCCACGGTTTTGTACCTGCCAGTAAAATCTTCCTATTTTTACTCGGTAACGGGACTCCGCATCCGTCCCTTTTTAGCTTTACAGCATTAGTACCTAATTGGAGCCTAGGATAATTAGGGTTTTTCTACGCGCATGACCCTCAGTCACACCGTTTTTTAAAGCAAGACCTACTCACTCGTCTTGTCTCTCTCCCTCAGTATCCCGTCAACCGTCAGACTCCAACAAAGGCCGCAGAGCCAGTCCTGGAAAAGGTCTCGGTTGCTGTGGCCACAGTCTCACCTGGGTCTCCGACATCTGCTGGAGTCCTTAGGTGTATTGGGATCCGGCTCGAAGGACCAAGTTGATAGGTTCACACTTAACCTAATTAGAGTTCAAAAGAGGAGAAGACAAGAGAGATTATTATTGCTATACTCATGAGGAGAAAAGACGGGGAGGCCGAAACCTTCAGATTACAACCTCCTCTCCCTTTCTGAAGTCTCCACCGCCTTTCTCCTCCTTTATTCAGTTAGGAACCCTAGTTACACATCACTGCTCACTCTCAAGGGGGGAGGGGGGGACAACAGCAGTGAGGCAGTGAGAAAATCACATATTACAAAGTTCATTTCAAAATATTGTTGCTTAAGCATTCCTTTCAGTCCTTATTCGCCCAAACACCTCTCAGGGTGTTTCCTGTTATCTCCCATGGTCATTCAACTTTCAGACAAGACATTCTCTGCAAAGCTCAGAACACAGACATAAGTGCATAAATCATATTAAGGTTACATATCATTATTATAGTGATTATAATAAAAATGAACATTACATTACCTTTAAGATTCACAGTGAGATCAATAAACATGTTAAAAATATATTGAATCCATCAGGATGAAAACTACTTTCTCCAGATAAACTCAGACAAGATGAAAGTCACAGACCCACAGAAACATAGAGAAAGTGTCAGAGTCACCTCCAGTCTCTCTCTCTAAAACCTTCAAATCAGTCTGAAATCTAGAGGTAATAATGGACTCAGACTTGAACTTTAACAGTCACATCAAATCAAGAACATCTGCAGCTTTTTACATCTAAAAACACGTCAAAAATCAAAGGTAAACTGTCCAAACCAGACTCAGAGAGACTTATCCTGCATCTGTCTCCAGGAGGTTAGACGACTGTAACGTCTCACTGGTCTCTCCAAACGAGACAGAACAGAACATCCAGAACACTGCTGCGAGAGTCTGACTAGAACCAGGAAGTACTTCACACATGTGTCTGTGTCAGGTGAAGTACTTCACACATGTGTCTGTGTCAGGTGAAGTACTTCACACATGTGTCTGTGTCAGGTGAAGTACTTCACACATGTGTCCTGTGTCTCTCACACTCTGAGGACTTCAGGGACCGACTCGTCCTGATCCCAGAGTCAGGACTAAACCTGGAGAATCAGAGTTTCAGTTTCTGCAGCTAAAACCTGGAACATTCTTCCTGAAGATGTGAGACAGACTCGACTTCGATAAAGTTTAAATCCAGGCTCAAACGGTTCTGTTTATCTGCATATGACTGAAAAGTTTTTATTTTTATTCTGCCTCTTTTGTTTTAATGTTTTAAAGTCAGTTTTATGATGATTATTTGTGATTATTCATGTTTGATTTGTGTGATTTTAATGTCTTTCTTATCCTGTAAAGCTCTTTGAATGACCGTGTGTACGAGTTGTGCTGTACAAATAAACTTGTCTAAGAGGCCGACACGAGTCTGTGGGAGGAACCACTATCTACACTTCTGGTTTTAGGAACTATTCTTATATTATTGTGAGCTACTGTGTGATTTTCCTTATGGATGAGTGAAGTTCGTCTAAATTAAAGTGCGTTTGACATGATACATGTATTTTTTCCTTTTAATGTTATGATTCTTTACGATTAAATAAAAATGTGAAACAGGTATTTCCTAAGTGTTGTACAGAGAGCTGTGAATGCATCATCTTTTTTCTATCAGTGCAGATTTGTTCTGTGCAGGTTTCTGTGCAGAAACAACATGAGTCAGAGGCAAAGGCGTCTGCAGAGGCTGAGGTGTAACACACGTGTACACGTGTACACATCTACACATCTGCACATCTACACATGTACATATGTACATATGTACACATCTACACATCTCATCTACACATCTACACTCCTACACTTCTACACTTCTACACATCTACACATCTCATCTACACATCTACACATTTACACATCTACACATCTACACATCTGCACATCTACACATCTACACATTTACACATATACACATTTACACATATACACATCTACACATTTACACTTCTACAGGTCAGAGTTCATTTACAGACCTGCCACCACCAGCTCACACTAAACACGTCCAATTAAATGTGTTTCTTTTCTTTTCATTTCCCTTTGACTTTTAGAGCTTTCATCTCTGAGTTTGGTGATTTATACATTTAACAATAATCTGTTATTCACTTCTCCAAACCCATGTTCACCTGTTCACTTCTTTTAAATGATTCTGCATTAATGGTAGAAAATGATTTTCATTTTTGATGCAGACTAAGCAGATCAGAAGTGACTTTGTTATGTTCTTTATGTTTGATTCTGACTTGCAGCACGTACAGATATATCCTGTATTCATCTTTGTACAAAGGTACAGGTCTGATGTGGGGAATAATTTTAAAGTTTTGATTTCTCTTACAGTGTCAACCAACCACGACTGACGCAGGTTTTCACTTCTCACAATAAATAACTTAGTGCTAAACAACTGTACAAGTTTTTGACTCGTGTTTGACCCGCCTCTTGTCTTCTGTCCCACACCGACTAAAACAGAGAACACACTGGATTTATCGCACTGCTCAAGGCCCAGGAGGAACTAAAAAGCGATTCATTTGGGTAGATTCAGGCCAGTTTAATGATATTTTGGCTGAATTTACAGCATTGCTAAAAATACTGTAAAAAACAGGCTGCAATATCAGCAAAATGAGGCTTATCTGCCATGTTTTTTTATTGGACACAAACTATAATAAACAGCGGTGGCTCCGTGGACAGACTCTGTTGTCTGCAGTAAATAAATGTGCAGGACGGAGCCCGGGATGTTGTCCCTGTCTTTATATAGATTGGCCTGGTGCTCTCTGGGCTCTGAGACTCTGGGTTTATGAGGGTCACAGATGTCAGGGGCAGGACACATGTTGCTTTCACCTCAGTGACGTCCAGCGTCAGAGCAGCTCAACAAGGACAGAGAGGAGCCACAAAGAGCCGAGGGGCACGAAGAGCCGAGGGGCACGAAGAGCCGAGGGGCACGAAGAGCCGAGAGGCAGGAAGAGCCGAGGGGCAGGAAGAGCCGAGGGGCAGGAAGAGCCGAGAGGCAGGAAGAGCCGAGAGTCACGGAGAGCCGAGAGGACCAGAGGAAGGACGGTTAACGTGAAGTGAACTCTAAACGATGGGGCACTGGATCAAGGCATGAAATAATAAATACTACATCTGAAAAAAAAAGTTCTATTTACAAGTGAAATGCATCTGTACAAATAAAACAAAACACATTTAGCATTTTGTTTTTTTGAAGTTCTGTCTTTAAGCACATAAATCCTGTGTCTCAGAGACTTTAAAGCAGCTCAGTGTGAACAAGTCTCTGCAAAAACCAGCAGAACATCTCCCACATGTGAAGCCACATGAACATCTCACACTCTGAGGACTTCAGGGACCGACTCGTCCTGGTCCCAGAGTCGGGACTGAACCTGGAGAACCAGAGTTTCAGTTTTATGCAGCTAAAACCTGGAACAGTCTCCCTGAAGATGTGAGACAGTTAAAAGACGTTTAAATCCAGGCACAAACGCTTCTGTTTAGCTGCATGTGACTGACTTTTCTATTTTAATGTTAATTTTATGATGATGATTTATGTTTTGATTTGTTGTATTGTGATTTTAACGTCTTGAGACTGTCATCCAAATATCTCTTTCACTTCTTGTTCTTTAGGTTTATTTTGAAAACCAACCAGACCAGTGGAAGTGTAGAAATAATCTAATAAAACAGGTGTTTAGTGCTGGTTAAAATACAACATTCTTCCAGGTGTTGAAATGCTTTGGAGCACTGCCTCTTTAAAGAGTCGCCCGGAGCAGCAACAGACTCATTTAACAGTGAAAAACGCTGGAGCAGTTCAATTAGAAGGAAGTGAATTATGGCTGCATGATTAGGAACACTTCCAGAACAAATGAAACACGTTTAAGTCGTTTTCCACCTACAGCTCCATCGGGACGGGGCTGATTTAATGTGAAACGGGGGCAAAGATTGAGGAGCGACATTCAGAAAAGTGTCAGAGCTGATTTTATTTTGAAATTCAAGACAGTTTCACGCTTCACATCCTGCCCAACACGTCGCTGTACACACATGATAGTGTGTTGGCTGGATACACTTTTACTCACATTTTACAAAGTTTGTTCACATTTTGCTTTCACTTTGACGACTGTCACGAATCGTCTCCAAAATCAATTGTTCTTGCTCCTCCCAGACAGTACAGAAGTATCTCCAATCGAAAGTGTATTCATGTGCAGCTCTGTGGCATTTGTGCAGATGTATAATTCATCGCACACACCTGTTTTCTCGACAGGTGCCTCCCTCCGTTGCCCCCGTGTTTTGTATTCGTCCATGTACCTTCCCTGAGCCATAATTATTCATTACAAGAGCCTTCACTCCACTGTGACAGAGCGCCATTATGATGAAGTGGGATTTGTTTGAGCGCACACAGCTGGACCTGCAGAGTTTTGGTGGTGGAGCTGCGTCTGCACTTATGAATTAATGTTCCAGTGTCGTCCTTTACAGCAGTATAATCAGGGTGAGGCTTGAACATGACAAGAAGCGTAATTAACAAGAAAATGCAGGGACGCGACTTTGGGCGACTGCAGCTATGAGCCGACCAAGAATCAGAGCGTTTTATAATAACTGCACTTTATTTAGTCTTAATGAAGCAGGAGGCTTTATTCAAACTGTACCAAGAGTTTATTAAGAATTAAAACTGAGGAGCTGCTTAAGGGGCAAGTGTTAGAAGTTTAATAATTCTTCTTTTTCCTCAGTGACATGCACCAGGTGATTGTTATGATAATGTTCAAAAATCTAAACACTCTTTGAAAGTAATAATGAAGAAAATAAAATAATACCGTCCCAGTTTCCAGGTGTTACAGAAGCAGGTGACTGATGGACGCACCGTTTTTTACAGACTTTATGACACTCGCAGTATAAGTCGCACCAGGACCAAGAACAGACATTTTATCTTTAAATCAAGTTATAATAATAATAAAATGTGTCAGAACAGGCTGAATATCAGAACATCACACTAACACTTTTATATTTATTCAGCTGAAGCTCAGACAGAACTGAACGTGTGTCTGGTTTATTTATGTCAGATATTAACAGTTCATCAGATCTGCTGCACTAACATATGTAACACGAGACACTTTTCTCTGATGTTCACTGAGTCTTACTTCATTTCACACTGTAGAACAAACACATCAAATATAACATCAGCTCTGGTTCATGTCACTGATACAAAACTGCACATGACACATGAAACATACAGACACTTTGTCCTGTAACAAACCACTGAACACAAAACTTTACATTTTACTTTCAGTTGTTTCTGAAACAGTTTCTGTCGAGTAAGACTTTGCATTAGTGTAAAAAAAAAAAAAAAAAGATGTTGAACCAGAAAACAGGAAGTAGTTTTAGTGAGGTAAATTAAAAATGAAATTTATAAAAAGAAAATGAGTCAAGTAAATTTTCTTACAGGTATTACACACACCAGCGCCATCTAGTGGTCAAACAAGTGAACTGTAACATGTATAATCAGCCGTTACATATTTATCAACTACATGAAGCAGAGACAGAACTGAAAACGTGTTTGTTAACATAAGATATTAACAGTTAATCACAAAACCAAAGCAGAAAAAACAAGTTTCCTCTGGATCTCAGTCCAAATCCACTGAATTCTCAACTCCACCTGCTCCAGACGTAGAAGTGTCACATGTGCAGGCCCCGCCCTCAAACAGCTGTGAGACAGTCACAAAATGTGAAATTATTTAAATATTTGAATAATTTCACATATCATTTGCGTCTGAGTATAAGTCGCACCCTGGAGTGTCACTTATAATCCAGAGAATATAACGTACAGCAGGTTTGAAGATTCACACTTATAAAAAGTCCAGGACTCAGCTCAAGGCCTAAAGTGTCGTTAGACCAGCTCCTCACGCAGCTCCACGCTTTCTCTTCATTTCCATTGTGGGCAGAACAGTTTCCAGCAAGAGACTGCAAAGCATGTTGGGAACCAGAAAATAAGGGAGCGCTCATTGTTATTTATTGTTGTTCATTAATAGTTAACTTTGCAGAGATATTGGATTTTGGTGGGGCGCCTGCAGACATCCCTTATTAAGTCGAGGTTCTGTATCTTCTAAATGACCCAAAATAAACCATCAGTTTGATTGACTGTGGGATTAGTCTTTCCTTTAGGCAATTACTGCAGCTGATTCACAGGACAGCAGTTTATTAACTCTTACATTAAAGCTACAACAGAGACATCCTGCAGCCTCGAGCCGCCAGAAAAAGCTGATTATACAGAAAAGCGCAACAACAGAGCAACACTTGACTCGGAAAACAACTCGGCTATAAAAGTCTGGTATTTTCTCCGCAGCCCCACCTGAAATGGAGCTTTATTGGCCACTACTTCCCTGGAAAGTGGAAGCGAGAGGTAATGAGTAGAGAGGGCATGGTTCAGGGCATGTAGGAGGCTGATCTGTATTCTCCACAGGACTCGGGCCCCCACAGCCTCCCATAGGGGTCAGGAGGACCAGAGCCTTTATCCCAAACTCCACCTCATCTTCAATGCTCTGAAAGCTTCATAATAATGCTTTATTAAGTACCCGCAGGTTCGTCGGCACAGACTCAATCCTCATCTGGACAGTTTGTGTGGAAATGGCAGAGAGGGAGGATGCAGTCGCACCTGGGTTTGCTTAATGTTACAACGAAATGGGAGAAATGAGACAGGCTGATCACAGACGGAGTAGAGGAGTGTGGGAGGCTTTGAGTAAACTGTGGGGCAATCTGAGAGGGTATTTGTGTCAGTATGTGCCACAAGTATGTGCCATCATCTGCTCTGGAGAAGTCTACATACTTTTGTGAAAGACCCGTAAGGGACGGCAAAAGAAATGGCAGTTATTATAACGTGAATCCTGCACGTGGGACCGAGCACAGAGAGTCACAGGGAGCGGGGTTTATAGGGACTTTTGATTGGTTTATATATCTTTCATGTTGTACTATTCCTAGTAATGTTCTGTAAGAACGTTCACTTCTGGTGTAAGTGTCAAAGACCAACAGTCTGAACCATAAAGTCAGAAGAGTTTTAACGAGTTCCACAGGTAGAAAGAACAATGAAGCAGCAGAGTCTGAGGAAAGGACAGAAGAGAGTCTGAGATTGATTTTAGAGTGTTTCTCACTGTGCATGTGTGAGGCGGGTCCTCTTCTGCTCTGAATGGTGTCACACTTTAAGAAACTTTAGGCTGAACATGGTTTTCCAGCCTCAGAGAGGAGCTCACACTTTAAGAAACTTTAGGCTGAACATGGCTTTCCAGCCTCAGAGAGGAGCTCACACTTTCCTCAGTGAGACGGGGAAGATAAATGTGGCCTTAACCTAAATGACCAGAACATATCTGTTATCTGACTGTCCTCGTCCTTAAACCCCGCTGGTCTGTGTCTTTCTGAGTCCACACGTTCTATATCCACTGTTATTTACTTAAATAAATAAGTCAATCAAAATACCAGTTTGACGTAGTGCTGCACCGCCAGAAAATACCTTGCAGTACATATTTTTTCTACTTTATGCTTTAATTGCATCCATTTGCTTCTGTGGTTTGTAGCTATGGTCACCACATCATTAAAGTTCATTAAATCTTTTCTTGATGAATAACGAGTCTATAAGTTGACTATAAAATACTGTATAATGTGTTTGTAGATCCATCTCTACTGCTGTAGTTGTTTGTTCTTTTAGTGGCAGCTAATCCCTCCAAGTCCAGGATATAACTGTATCTACTGTGTGTTTGCCTCATATTAGACAGAACTAGCTTTTATTTTCACTCAATAATGTGCAATAATACAAAATGATCTACTACATTTCATATAAAGATAAAGTGCACACTATTCTAGACATTTTTTATACGTATCATGACTTCTCAACCAGCTCAGTCCGACTAGACGTTCAACATTATGACAGTGTTATTTTGGTGTACTGTTACTTTTACTAAGCAGCTTTTTATTTATTTTATTTAAGCACGATCCCTTTTCCAGTGTGTTTGCTCATTTTCACCGTGTGCCCTCTGCCCAGTCCTGTAACTGTCAACTGTGGCTATCGACTCTGACCTCAGCCGCCAGCAGCAACATGCAACATGTCACATCTCGAGAGCAAGAAAAAACACTGAATGAATGAACATAACTACAAGAGCACATGATTAAAATGTGAACTGTAAGTGGGATCAAACGCTGTTAGATAAGAGAAAACTGATTAAAATATACAGAGAAGTGCCTGGGACATGGTTAGAGTAGAAATGGGAGAAGGTTATTTCTGTTATTTTTAACCATGTTTTTTCACTTCATTTATTCCAAACAAAGTGAAATCATCATTGTCCTCATATGTTTTTGACAGTGTGGCTTGAATCCACTAATTTGGTCCAAACTAAAATATTGACTGAAAAACACATGCAGCATGAAAAAGATTATTCCACTTTAATTTTGCATATCAAAAAGAAAGCTTAAGTGATGCAGCACGAGGCAGATGTTTGCTTCCTTTTAAATATATTTTCAGTCTGTGCTGCAGATGAGACTGTGGATATAAAACGGTGGAGAAGTGGATTCAATAATGTCCAGACTCTGCATATCTGCGATACGAGAGAAGCCCATGAGAGCACTTGAATGCAGCTTCAGTCTGAACCAGAGTTACATATAGTCCACGTTTGCATGTTCTCTCTGTGTAAATGTGCCGTGGTGAGGCCGCTGAGTCCGGAGAAAACCCAGTAATGTGCCCACAGCTAATTCTGGGACGACACTTTTAAAGGTCTCCTGTCACCTTCAGTTAACTATGATCTTGCCTCCAGTGCAGCTTGTTCTCAGACCTATATTCTCATATTTTTTGGCACATATTTTTTGTTTACAGTCAGTATAATGTGTCGGCAGCTCAGCCAACCATTCCAGATCCATGCAGTGTGCTGCATTTCAGTCACAAGTCCTGTTCATTTGAAAACGTGGAACTGTCTCCCTCCTTCTCCTGACGTGGCACGTGATAACACCTCCATGTTTTCTCACCTCCTTAACGACACTCTGTGTGTGACCATGGCCCCTCTGACACACAAGGACAGCACGGTTTTAGCACAAGCACCATTTACTCCGTCATCGTGTGAAACAGAAATAGCACCACGGACCCCAAAGACGAGGCTCTGCGAGTAACTGTGTAAAATACAGACTGAACCGGAGAAGCCATATGTCACACAAACTGTACAGTTTTGAATACTGAAGGATATTTCAGCTGTTCCCATTTCAAAGTATGAAAAGAACAGGTAGTGAAGTTCAAACTGTTGCTGTAGTAAACCTTTCACATATCCCGATTGTTCATCCATTCTCTTCCAAAATCCTCGGCAAACAGAATCAGAATCAGAATCAGAATAAGTTTTATTGCCATTGTCCGTGAGCAGAGCTCACAGACGAGGAACTTACTTCGATGATAAAGTGTAACATACAACTTATGGGTTAAGGTTAGGCTAACCCAAACCCTAACAACACACTTGGTTATGTGGCTCCATGTTTCTTTTCTGCATCTTACACCTGCAGTTATGAGCTGGATTGTCTCAGGAGCCTCTTTGTCTTGGGTCTTGTCTGGTGGTAGATCTGAGCCTCTATCGCTCTGGTGCTCAAGGCTCCTGTGCTCCAGGATGAGCCTCTGTCCTTCAGTCCGGCTCTTTCTCAAGTCATTGGTGGATTTCTTGATATGATCCACTTCAGTTTTGTTCCGGTGGTACATCCCATGCAGGGGCTTGTCCTTCCATGATGGTTCCTCCAGCTCCTCTTCCTCTGCTCCACTGTCTGAGACACTGATCATCTGTTGGGGCCTTGTCCTGGATGTGCTTGTGGATCTTGGATGTTTCATCCTGGACTGTGGCTCTCACACTCACTAGTCCTCGGCCTCCTTCCTTACGGCTCGTACAGTCTCAGGGAGCTGGATTTAGGATGGTCCCTCCATGCAGGTCAGGAGCTTTTGGGTCTTAACATCTGTGTCTGTATCTGATTACTGGCAGAGTACTTATACTTTATAATTGTGCTATGGGTGTATGTATTTGTTACTTCATAAATCCCAACATAATAGTGACATTCTCAACATTTCTGTAGATGTTACTTAAAGTTCCCCATTCCCCATGAGGGCAACAGTGACATGAAGCTCCTCCCAGTCTTGAACTTCACAGCAGTGACCTCACATACTGTGTTCACATAAACTTTATAAAGATGTCAGAGTTGGTTTTGATTGCTGTGTTATTTGCTATTTTATTCTTGCTTTTTCTTATTAATCTGATCAGATGAGTGTTACAGACAGCAGGCACATTACAAAGGAGCCATCCACTACTTTTACCCAAAGAAAAGTACTATCTATAGAAGCCTGGTCCTATAAGGTCTTAAACTAATTTTACAAACTGTCTGGACAGGGTCATGAATGTGCAGACAGGGGTCAGTGAGAACATCTTAAAATAATCATGTGTATCATTCTTACGATGTTTGAGACTCTTTATTCAACACAAGGTTTAAGAGTAAAGTCATAAAACAAAAATCATGCTTTTGTGTAAGTTGTAACACAACAACACACTAAATATACACTTTGCTCTGGACCCATCACTTTTTGGCACTTCCACCTTGACGTGAGCTTGAAGGGGAGCTGCTGCTCCACCTTTGGCCTGTGGAGGATTATTTAGGACAAAACTGTTCTCCCTGCTCCACGTCACCACACGACGTCTGTATCACTGGGTCACAGTTATAACCAGACTCTGCACCATAACCTCAGCATTAGTACATTAACATGGACACTCTAACACTCTTCAGCCTGTCAAACTGAATCACTTCTGAGGGAAGCATTTGTGAATATTGTAAAATATAGGTCCTGATTCATGCTTCTGGTCATGTATCATTGTCCTGTTTAATCTCGCTCTGTTTCCATAGATCAGCTTGTCAAACACTGTCCTGCTTAGTCATATTTCATTGGTTTCATTTGGCCTAAATGGGCAGGAGCCTGTGTCACGCCAAACAGAACAACAGCATTGTCCACGGTCTGACGGATGCTGCTGAGATGGAGAAGAGGATCGAAGCGATTGATCGGCACTGAGCTATCTCATCCCTGTTTTTACCCTCTGTCACACAGGTGCGGAGGGAGATGGATTCTGTCTGCCACAGGAGTGGATTAATAGCAGTAGGAGAGGGGGGTCTCACTGCAGCGTGGACCCAGGCTCAGACCAGTGTCCTCTGGGCAGCGTGGCAGAGGTGCTATTGACAGGACCAGCCTGGAGCCCGAGGTGCACAGAGACTCCAGTGCAGTGATCAGAGCAGCTACAGCAGCAGAATGATGAATGTGTGAGTCAGCCTCTCTTCACCTCTGCTCACTCTTGACTGGCCGTGTGCTAATGAATATGCATATGCATAGATGTCTGCACGCTCCACTCCGAGCATATAAATTGCCAGTTGCACTGAGAGTTAATGACATAAACATAACCCTCTGTTCAATTTTCATTGACTTATTGTCTGGTAAATTAATTGTCTCTGGTTGGCAATTACAATGGACATTTTCCATGAATGGTGCTGTATTCTGTAAACACAGATTACATTACTCTAATTGAGGGAGTAGAAAATATGTTTAGATCATTTCTGATATTAGAAAGGAGCTAATGGCACAACAAATAGAGCCGTGCCCATCCATCACTGCCAACTATAAACTCAATTAGGATAATAATACAGATGTGCTGCTGGGGTGGGCGCCCTGTGTGCGTGGCACATAAACTGAAGGTCACAGAGGCTGGAGTTAGTTGGAGTCGTGTGGAAAGTGCTGTGGACTGTGGCTGGAGACCCGACCAGAGCTCAGTATGCTCCCAGGCATCTGTCTCTCACTCTCTCACATCACTGGAAACTCTCCCACACTCGATGCAGCACGAGTGCTAATGCTGTTTTTTCTGTTTTTTTTAATAAAAGATGCTCAGCAAGACAACAGGGTGTGCCCTGGCCCAGATTAATGAGTCTTCAAATGCAAACAGACAGCAGTGGAATTAACAACCTCATCGGCCTCCCCTCTGCCTCTCAGCTTTTTGTTTTCACAAGGCTCTGGCAACCAATTAAAGAAAGTTCATCACGCCACATATGCAAGCCCCATGTCCAAAACAACACTCTTATCTCCTCTTTCAGCGCTCACTATGTTTACCACATAAATACACAGATATGTAAATGTGTGTTAATACAGGTGAAAGGAGCCGTGAGTGGAGCTCAAACTGGCACAGACACAGACCATATTCTAATTAAAATGGCAATGTTGATGTAAATAAAACAGACCTTGTCATATTCAGTGTGATCCCAAATCAGATTCACTGACTAATTAAACACAATAAAGCAAAGAGCAGAGGTTCAGAAGAGAATAAAACACTGCAGTGGGTTTTCTTGAAGTATTTTCTACGACCTAAAGTCTTCCACATGTGTGAACCTGCCGAATCTCAGTTTCTTTCTCTTTCCAAAATGATGATGAACATTGGCCCCGGTGTGTTCAGGTCCCTCTCCGTCATGGACCAGAGCAGGAACATGGTGAGCGATGTGTGGGTAGATCTGGGACTTGGGCGATTAGCAGAGAGGCTCCAGCTGAGGCAGAGTCGTCGGCGCTGCTCTGATGGATTGTCTTCAGTGAACAGGCGAAAGGACTTGGAGTACTTTTTCTACAGTCCCCAATTGTGCCATTTGTCTGTGCCACTGCACGATATAGATGTGTGAGGAGAAGAGGAGTTCATTCTGAGGAGGATGTACCAACATGACGGCTGCTTGGATTTGATTGTTTTCTCATTTTAACTGATTTACTGTAAATGGCAGTGTTACTTATGAGAGACAAAAAGAGATAGATTAATACAATAAATAAAATGAGCTTAAACAGCCTCACAGCCTCCACCACAAAAGAGAAAACACAGTTATTAGAAAAGTGAACATGTGTCGGCAGAGGATGAAGGTTGTAAGATGTTTTCAGACGAGGCGCTGTGTCCGGTTTAGTACTTCAGTCTGAGTGTGAATTAGATTATAAGAGTATGGATGTTAGTTGGATTAAGTTTTGTTTATGCATTTTAAATTGTCTTGTGTTTATGTAAATATTAATGTGGACCCTCCCCCTGAGGACGACAGAGGAAAAGTAAAGCTACAGTCTGGTACAAGCCTCTCTGCCTTTGTGCTTCATGTCACTGTAGATTGTCCTGCTAATTAAATAAATAAATAAATACATTAAATAAATAAATAAATAAATAAAATACATGCAATAATTCCTGCAGTGACAGACGGGGCTGAGCCAGAATCTTAGACACAGACGTCTGGACGTGGTTAATACAATACATTAACTGCTAAAAACAACATAAACTATGTGTAATAATATTAAAATGATTTCCATTTTCCACTCCAATGTAAATATGATGATTGAAAAAGTGAATTTGCATAAACACAGAATGTAAGTGTGTTTTAGATTTTCAGAATGAGCCACGCAGCAGAAAATCTGAGATATTCAGAGACGGACAGAGCTGCAGAGCTGCAGACTGGAGACTGCACAGCTCCAAACACCAGCATCAACAGAAATACACATTATATTATATCATATGTATGAGAACATTACACAAATACACATTATATTATATCATATGTATGAGAACATTACACAAATACACATTATATTATATCATATGTATGAGAACATTACACAAATACACATTATATTATATCATATGTATGAGAACATTACACAAATACACATTATATTATATCATATGTATGAGAACATTACACAAATACACATTATATTATATTATATATATTATATTATATATATGTGAGAACATTACTTACATACAACATCATATACAGGCCTGAAAAGAACCTTAGTTACTGTTAGTGCTTCAGGGATAATTTGACTCTTATAATAAATACACAAAGTTTACACACAGTTTTACAAAATGAGCTTTGCAAAGAACATGCAGCTGTTCTAACGAGGCCTCGACAGTCATTTGTTAATTAGTTGTAAGTTGTGAAAAACGTCTTAATATTTAGCTTTATTTTGTGGGTGTCATAAACCTGACGGTGTCTAAAGCCCATGAGAGTTTGACACTGATGGAAACACTCAGAGGGTCTATATTTAACTCCCTCGTATGTAAACTGCCTGTAGTAAACGTGGCAAAGGCCAAGAACGCCGCAGTGACCTTGTCTCCTCTGCAGCTGCTCTCTTCTGTCCCTTTCCTCCTGTCACACAAAATAAATTGCCTTCACTGTGAATGGGGTCAGAACAACACAGAGATGTCATTATTTCACTGCCATTGATCATACCTGGGGAAACACACCAGTCAATAGTTTCTATAATTGCTCTGTCTCCAGCCCCTGGAGCTTTCTCCAACACGGTGCCAGCGCTTCATCTTCCCACTCATTACTATTTTCATGTTTCATATTTTTTGCCTCTGATCACAGGCAGTGTTTGAGGTAAGACACTCGGTAAGAATTGGATGGAAAAGCTCTACTTGAAGAGTTGACAAATATAGCAACCAACATTAATGGGAGAAGAAATACATCTCGATAATATAGTGGTGTTACATGAACAGGTTTGGGAAAGTATTTGACTGACAAGAGGCATCTTGGTTTTGAAAAGTCTGTAGTGACTAGTTTTTGTGACAAGTTGTTTAAGAGAGAAATGATAAACCGATGGAGAGCTGGGTTACCTAATAATATTTTGGTGACTGCATTTTTTGTCTGAAACGGTCATAAATGTGGGTGTAAGTCGTTACACAGACTTTTAAAATCAGGTTCAAACCTCATATATACAAAGCAGATATTTCTTCAGATTTTGCCAAAAGCATTAGTTTGTGATTTAAGTAAAGCCTAAAAATGGATGAATGTTATGCCAAGTGACAAGTCTCAGAATTGGAGCACTTAGCTTGAACTTGTAATTTAAAAATTGTAATACTTCTCAACTACCACTTTCCTCTTTCCTCCTTTTTGAAAACGCAGCGTAGCTGTTTTGTCTAAAAGCAAAACCTAAACAACTGTGTGAATATAAAGCATTTAATTCTCTATAAACCACATGCGTCTCTTCTAATGCAGCAGACAAAAATGCCTTTTTCATGATCCTCATCTCCATCTTACAAATGGTGTATTGATTTTAAACTGTCTGCTGTTGGATGCCCTTGACCCGAGCTCCACTATGACATTTGGTTTGGCACATCCATTGATAAAATTAATGTTGTTTTCATCCAATTTTTTGTATGTCTTCAGAGGTCTGATCTGGGCAAACACCTCACTCTATTCTGCCAGCCGACATCCGTCAGTCTATTGATCCAAGAGTCAATGGATCTATAACGTCATTCATCCTGATAAAAAAAACGCCTAAATCCACAGAGCTGCTCATTTTACATCTGACAATAGTAAAGCAGTGACCAACGTCAATCAAGACAGTTCTAGGGAACATCCCCTGGTCATCGGTTTAAAAACTCTTTGCCTCCATGTTTGTCACTATCAGTTTATTTCATTATTGTTTAAATTTAATGATAAACTTTTCATTCATAATTAATATCACTGGTTATAAAGTCGACTTCAGTAAAGGACCTCTTCTGCCTGGAGGAATTTTTGAGAGGACCTTTTGCTGTTGAATAGATGCCACTTTTGGTTTGAATCACTTTATGTCCGTGGTGAAGAGCAGTCGTGACACAGTTTGAACTCCTAAAACAGTGTTTTGTTTGTCTGGCTGTGAGACCATGTGCGGCACAGGTGGAATAAAGGAGCCATAAAGTTCCTGAAGTAAGAGTCATGTTACTGCAAGAAACATATTCACCAAGGAACTAACCAAAGAGTCAGTGTAAATGTAATTGTCCCGACCTAACATCTGAATTTCCCCACTGCAGGACAAAAAAGGTTCTCTGATCTTCTCTTATCTTCATTATATATGTTAATGTAATGGAAGGACAAACATTAAACTAATGCACAAAATCTCTGGCTATTTTCATTGAAGATATGCCACAAAAAAAAAACGAGCCTGACGAAGGTTGTAACTGTTAAAATTCATTCCTCTGGCATTTCACCAAAGCTTCAAAGCTCTTCAGCGCTGCGTGGGGCTGGGGGGGGTCTTTAAACTTGGTTTGGTCAGAACCACCTTAGCTGGAAAATAATACCTACTGATGATTTCAAAAAATACGTGTACAGTAAAATATATTAAATGGAGTCAAAAGTACGGTTCTTTAAGAGAAAATGTGATTGAGTAACCTCTGTGGGTGACTGCTGGTCTAAAGCTGAGTTTGTCTCCATTCCTATTTCTCTTCCCTAAACTCTAAAAAATGTATTTTTTTTGTGTCTGATGCAGAATGTGAGAAGAGCCTTTACCAGCAGTGGACAGGTCCGAGGTTGAAGAGGAGCTAATAAACCAGTTTTATTGCAGCCACAGATCACAAAGTGCGATGTTCCTCACTGTTCTGGTTATGTAAAGTTCATGTTGGACTGGACTCGTGCGCGTTGCGGTGCCTCTATCGCTGGCGGAGCAGGCTGAGAAACTGTGTCACTGAGGAGAGAGGTGCAGAGGGGGTCTGTGAGAATAATGAAAGTGAAGTCCAGCAGTGTGAGGTCGGGCAGCCGTATGTTTAAACGATGACTTTCCTCTGACACTAAAGCTGGCAGTGACTTTGCAGCATGTTAGCATCTCTCTTCCTCTCGGCTCCCATATACAAACACTTTTTGTTCCCTACTCCGAGTATACTGCGTTCTGGCATTCTTTAGACATGTATTTCTAAACTTATGCCACCTGAGGATTTTGTATTGATCTTGCCTGAAATTCCCAGCAGTAGTGTCGATGCTACGACCACTACGACGCTAAACGCAGTGATCAAAAACCTTGGAAACCATTCTTACTGTGAGCAGAGGCTGATAGCATCTCTGTGCACACAAGCAGAAAAAGTTGCATAGTGCTCCTTTAATTTGGTGTCTTGTTCTTCTATCTGTTGTATTTATGTTCATATGAAAACAGGAATCCCCCCTCCACAAGCCAGGTACAGCATTGTCCCACCGTATCCCATTACAATACAAGCACCATGTAGTAATTTAGATTCATAGCCACACGCAGACACCAATTCACACATCTGTGTCAGTATCCGTCCCTAATGCCTCCTCTGCTCCGCTCCGGATTGCCTTTATGCGTAAAGTGCCTCGGCCAACGGTTGGCAAAAGGGCCCTTGCTCACCACCTCATATGCATCACAGCAAATTAATGAGTTACCTGAGAGAGAGCGCGCACAGAGCTTAGTGAGTCAAATGGGAAATTAAGAATGGCTAACAACCCTGAATCAGCCAAAGTAATGGCAACTCTGGCAAATATAATGAAAAGCCAACAGGCGCAGAGACATAAATGCAAAAATGTGAATGACTTCCTGTAAGTGGAGGGGCTTAATGAGAGCAGTGAAAACATCCAAAAAAGTAACTCTATGTGTGATGTGGGACAAAGCCCAGAGTCATAGAAGCATTCTGAAGAGTTTAGTTATTTATTTGTGAGACACTTTCATGGCTACGTACACAGGATAAAGAAAGAAACATACCACCTGCCGTAATATTTAAATATATAAATGTTTAAAACACATAAACAGGTTTATCTCAAAGGGACTAAAGGAATATGAACATGCCAAATAACACAAATCCATCATTAAATTACAGCAAATACGAGAGGGACACATGTTACCAGTGAGGCACAGTGTTTAAGTGATTAGTTTTCTGTTTCCATCTTTGGAGACGTGTGTCTCTTTTTCTGCAGAAAGATGCACAGAAAGATGCACAAATACCATTTCCTTTTCACAACTGTTTTAAACTAGAATGTCATGTTTGCAGCCGCGTGTTTCACTGTGTGTTTTTACAAAGTTGATTGATATAATTAACATTCAGCTAATGACGTCCACAGTTGTACAAGACTCAGCTAGCGTTTTCGGGAAGTAAATGATCAACACACGTTCTAACATCACAAAAAAAAGTAATCATCTGAAAACTTACAATGATGCAAATATCCCTCGAATCTCCGTTTTGTTGTATATCAGAGAAACACGGCCTTCCTCCGTGATTTGAGGTCTGTTTATTGTTGGACTGGCTGGAAACACTGCAGATATGATCCATGCCTCTAAATGAGTCGCGAAAACAAAAAAACTCTTAAAAAAACTTTATCATCATTATTCATGACAGTTGCCTTATCAAACACCACACTGATTAGATTTTTTCTTAATAACAACTTCCAGACGCACCTAATTCCTTATTAATGTTGAAAAAGGACTTGATGAGGTTGCTGATATTTTAAGCTGTCTGTGCTTGGCCTCCGCACACTTCTGTCTCCTCGTCTGCGCTCTCACAGTCGGTACTTGCCTCCGGTCGGACCAGTCACTCTGCATCTCGTCTGGACAATATTTTTCTGTGCCTCTTTGGCCCTCAGCATTGACCTTACCTCCTGCTTCTCGGCTGACACTCCACCCACTCTGATGCTCCGTGTGTGGGCTTTCCCCCGACTTTAGGTTGTCTCACGTGTGATATAATGGGGCATTTCCTGGTTTGTGGTCCATTAATTCACACAGAGACAGAGAAGTCTGACAGCGCCCAAATGTGCTCTATCATTTTCATGTTTGTTGGATTTAACTAAGTTCAATTCCTGAAATATTAAGATGTGTCAAAATGTCCTGCAGGGAAACACTCAGATTTCCATCTCAAATCACTGTGTCGACTTGCTTAATTCTAACAGTAAAAAATGAAACAGTCTCTGAATCTCTGAATGTTTTTCAGTTCACTTTTTTTAACTTTGATTCATTTGTTCAAAATAATGTTGTCAGTTCCAGGTCTATTTTTGGACACTTATGGACATATTGCTGCATAAATTTAAAACCTTTTAGGCATGTTTACTAACTGTGGTGAATTCTAAAATTATATTTATAGATGATCAAGCACAGAGGCAGAGAGAAACACATGGGTGTGTGCAGCCGCCACTGTCGTCCCTTGAGGAGTGAAAATAAAACCGTGAACAGCAGTTAAAATGGACATATGCTGTGGACTTTTCTATGGAATATCTTCTATCACGTTAGTTTTTCTAATACTATTAGAAAAACTGATTGTGGTAACTGATCTGCTGCATTAGCTGTATATATACAGAGATAAGTTAGTATCTATAAAAGATCTATTATTTCTGACTAAGATGACAGTGAAACAGTGTGAGCTGAAAATCCTTATGATTGGGCAGAACACATCGTTAATCACTGAAAACTTGACAAAAACATGTATTTATAAGTACTCTAAAAAACGAGACTCCCACTCAGCCACATTTCAAATGGAGCTGATGAACTTGGGCAGCCCCTGGACGACTAACGAGGTTATGAGGAACAGTGTGATTGGTTTATCCACACTTCAGCTCCGCCCCCTGCAGTTTGTGATCAGAGACACGGTCGCTCTTTGTAATATCAACAAACTAAAGGCCAGAGGCCACTGAAGATGTATTATGTTATTAATGTTATTAAAACACCAAATACACAATTTAGTAACAAAAAAGTGAGTTAGTTTAGTTCTATTTGAAGGGACATTGTACTGAGACATTAAGCTAAAAAAAGAGATGTTCTGCACCAGATTGGAGCTAAATAACTAGTTTCCACTCTGCTAAGCCCCTGTTGGATTTATTGTTAATTCCACTTTGATAAATACTAACACAGATGTAATCAAGCACTGTTTTAAGCATGTTCTACTAGTTTGTTATTAACACGTGATCCTTAAACCAAAAGTATTACAGAATATCTTGTTAATCAAAATAAATGAATTACCAGAGCTTTCGTGGCTCTGAGGATCCTGACGTCTTGATTCATCGAGGTCTAACACCCACATTTGCCCATAACAGCTGTCGACACCTGCACTGTGAAATAACTCGTGTCCCTCTGAGCAGCGCGGGGACACGATGGCACTGCTCCACACACGGTGGACAGCTGAGGTGTCTGCTCCTCGTGGGCCGGTTCAAACCTCTGCACTTCCTCTTCACGCAGATGGAGCGAGGCGCCTCAGGTAACATCTGTCCAAAGTGAAGACTCCAAACCAGGATGACCAGGGCCCCCTCAGCATGGAGCGCTCCGAGGAACAAGGGGGATTGTGGGATTGGTGCTACAATAGGTAATTAGTCAAGAACAATCCTGTTGAAGGAAAGTTCCTCACGGGTCGTAGCTTTCATTTGGGTCTTTGGCTACAAGCGCGAGCAGCTTGGTTATTTTTACACTGATGAAATCGTTTGTATTAATCACACTCCACCTGTACCTATGTAGCGGCAGACAGAACGCAGTGAACTTCAGCAAGTCCAAAGCGCAAGGCAAAAAAAGCCGCTTAAAATCAAATCAACTTTTTATTTATTTACATCTCTGATTCCCAAATATGTTCAGCTCAGTGAAAATCGACTAATGTGAGCGTCTCTTGCCAAATAAACATTTGGAAACCAATCTGAGAGTAACTTAGAAATGGTACAAAACTCTTGCGTGATCTGTTGGGAGTAAAGTGAAGAATCATGTGAGGAGCCCTGCACCAGTGTATCCACCACCTGCTTCTAATATGTGAACATGTTTTTCTTTTTACTGGAATGTTCCGCAGAATGGCATGTAAACTCTCTCATGGAGATGGTGACGACCGCCTGGTGCCCAAGATACAAGCAATAAAAACAACTGCAACTTGAATCAAATGCAAGGAACAGATTTGTTAAATTGCCAGCCAGAGTCGAGTGGGATAAGTAATTAACAGGTGGAGCCAGTGATATCTACCATGGGAGACAGGCACCAAACCAAGAAAGTTACATAGTGCTTCGTAAGAGTGCCAATTTATTTAAAAGGAAAAAAATAAGGGATATGTTTAATCTGTTTATGTCATCATAAACATACTGCAACCGGTTCATTATGATATAATGTGTAAATGTACTTAACTGCATGTATGTGTCTAAAACACATGGCCGTGGGGGTATTTTCTGTCTGAATAAGGAGCTTTTTGGTACATACAGGTTCTATAAGTTTCCACTAAGGATAGTTTATTACATAACTTTATTCAAACTGCAGCCAATGTTAATAAG
>JAIEZT010000013.1:17457226-17517803 GCA_019594935.1 Periophthalmus modestus
CAGGACACGTCACCAGACAGTTACACAAGCAGGTCACACATAAACCTCATAATGCATACATCACATACATACATCACATGACATCATCCATGACATACATCATATGACATACATCACATACACCCATCTGAACCTACCATCAATGACATACATCCACATGACATCATCATATGACTACATCATATGACATACATCATATGACCATACTCATATACAACCTCACATGACATACAATCATATCATACTCATATACTACATCACATTCCCTACATCAGAGACACATCCTAGACATACATCATTGACAAATCAGAATAAACAGAACCAACCGTTGGACATGGTCCCATGGCTTCAAGGATGTTGTACGACAAAACACAATAAATCATATCTATATTTTTATGAGACACTTTCCTCGCTCTGCAACATCAATGGAAAGTTGAGATTCTCGAATCATTGGGACAGGGTCCAAAATGTCGAGCGGAACCAAAGAGGACGTCTCTCCCGGAAGATAGAAGGAAGAAGGAAAGAGAAGAAGGAAGGAAGAAAAGGACGGAAAGGAAGGAATAAGGAAGGAAGAAGGAAGGGAAGATAGAAGGAAGAAGAAGAAAAGAGGAAGGAAGAAGGAAGGAAGATGGAAGGAAGAGATAGAAGGAAGAAAGAGGAAGGAAGAAGAGGAAGAAATGGAAGGAAGAAAGAAGGAAGATGGAAGGAAGAAGGAAAGGAAGAAGAGGAGGGGAAGAAGAGAAAGAAAGAAGAAAGAAGGAAGATGGAAGAAAGAAGGGAAGAAGAATGGAAGGAAGAATGATAAGGAAGATGGAACGGAAGATGGAAGGAAGATGGAGGGAAGGATGGAGGGGAAAGGAAGGAAGATGGAAGAAGAATGGAAGGAAGAGGAAGGAAGAGAGAAAGGAAGATGAAGGAAGATGGAGGGAAGATGGAAGGAAGATGGAGGGAAGATGGAAGGAAGAAGGAAGGAAGATGGAAGGAAGAAGGAAGGAAGAAGGAAGGAAGATGGAAGGAAGATGGAGGGAAGATGGAAGGAAGATGGAGGGAAGATGGAAGGAAGATGGAAGGAAGAAGGAAGGAAGATGGAAGGAAGAAGGAAGGAAGATGGAAGGAAGAAGGAAGGAAGATGGAGGGAAGATAGATTGAAGATAGAATGAAGATAGAATGAAGATAGAAGGATGATAGAAGGATGATAGAATGAAGATAGAAGGAAATAGAAGGAGATAGAAGGAATGATAGAAGGATGATAGAAGGATGATAGAATGAAGATAGAAGGAAGATAGAAGGAGATAGAAGGATGATAGAAGGATGATAGAAGGATGATAGAAGGAGATAGAATGATGATAGAATGAAGATAGATAGAAGGAAGATAGAAGATAGAAGATAGAAGGATGATAGAAGGATGATAGAATGATGATAGAATGAAGATAGAATGAAAATAGATGAAGATAGAAGGAAGATAGAAGGATGAGAGAAGGATGATAGAATGAAGATAGAGGAAGATAGAAGGAAGATAGAAGGATGATAGAAGGATGATAAAGAAGATAGATTGAAGATAGAAGGAAGATAGAAGGATGATAGAAGGATGATAGAAGGATGATAGAAGGAAGATAGAAGGAGATAGAAGGAATGAGATAGAAGGATGATAGAAGGATGATAGAAGGATGATAAGAATGAAGATAGAAAGGAAGATAGAGGAAGATAGAAGGATGATAGAAGGATATAGAAGGAAGATAGATTGAAGATAGAATGAAAATGAATGAAGATAGAAGGAATATAGAAGGATAGAAGATGATAGAAGGATGATAGAGGATGATATAGATGATGATAGAAGATAAGAAGAAGGATGAAGGAAGATAGAAGGATGATAGAAGGATGATAGAAGGAAATAGATTGAAGATAGAATGAAGATAGAATGAAGATAGAAGGAGATAGAATGAAATAGATTGAAGATAGAATGATATAGAAGATGATAGAAGGATGATAGAAGGATGATAGAATGAAGATATAAGGATGATAGAAGGATGTGGAATGAAGATAGATTGAAGATAGATTGAAGATAGATTGAAGATAGATTGAAGATCTGTTAAGGGTCATAGAATGTGATTGTACACAGAATAAAACCTTCAGTTTGCACCACTCCCACAGACATAACGTTAAATTCATCCAATAAAAAGTGAAAGTGACACTGGATGAACCTTTAACTGCTCTGTTCAGGTTTATTCAGAGTTAAAGCTTTTTCCTTGAGCTTAGGCGAAAGTATGTATATTTTCTGATATATTTTCTTATTAAACATTGGCTGAGTTTGAATAGAAGTGAATGTAATAAACTATAACTTTAGTGAAACTTATAGAATCCTGTATGTAACAAAAGCTCCTTATTCAGACAGAAAAATACCACCACGGCCATGTGTTTTTAGACAGATAAATGCAGTTAAGTACATTTACACATTATAATCATAATGAACCTGTTGCAGTATGTTTATGATGAACATAAACAGAATTAAACATATCCTTATTTTTCCTTTTACATAAAGTGCACTCTAAAAGATGCACTATGTAACTTTCTGGTTTGTGCCTGTCTCCATGGAGATATCACTGCTCCACCTGTAATATTTCCCACTCTGGCATTTAACAAATCTGTCTTGCATTTATTAATTTGCAGTTGTTTTTATTGCTTGTATCTTGGCACCAGGCGGCGTCACCTCTCCATGGAGAGAGTTTAAAGCCATTCTGCGGAACATTCCAGTAAAAAGAAAACATGTTCATGGAGAAGCAGGGTGGTGGATACACTGTGCAGCTCCTCACATGATTCTTCACTTTACTCCCAACAGATCACGCAGAGTTGTATACATTTCTAAGTTACTCTCAGATTGGTTTCCAAATGTGTATTTGGCGAGACGCTCACATTAGTCGATTTTCACTGAGCTGAACATATTGGAATCAGAGATGTAAATAAATAAAAAGTTGATTTGATTTTATTGCTTTTTGCCTTGCGCTTTGGGACTTGCTGAAGTTCACTGCGTTCTGTCTGCGCTACATAAGGTACAGGTGGAGTGTGATTAATACAAACGATTTATCAGTGTAAATAACCCAAGCTGCTCGCGCTTGTAGCCAAAGACCCAAATGAAAGCTACGACCCGTGAGGGAACTTCCTTCAACAGATGTTCTTGACTAATTACCTATTGTAGCACCAATCCCACAATCCCCTTGTTCCGGAGCGCTCTGCTGGAGGGGCCCTGGTCATCCTGGTTTGGAGTCTTCACTTTGGACAGATGTTACCTGAGGCGCCTCGCTCCATCTGTGAAGAGGAAGTGCAGAGGTTTGAACCGGCCCACGAGGAGCAGACACCTTCAGCTGTCACCGGTGTGTGGAGCAGCCTCGTGTCCCCCCCCCCCCCCCCGCTTGCTGCTCAGAGGGACACGAGTTATTTACAGTGCAGGTGTCGACAGCTGTTATGGGCAAATGTGGGGTTAGACCTCGATGAAGACGTCAGGATCCTCAGAGCCACGAAAGCTCTGGTAATTCATTTATTTTGATTAACAAGATATTCTGTAATACTTTTGGTTTTAAGGATCACGTGTTAATAACAAACTAGTAGAACATGCTTAAAAAGTGCTTGATTACATCTGTGTTAGTATTTATCAAAGTGGAATTAAACAATAAATCCAACAGGGGCTGCAGATGGAAACTAGTTATTTAGCTCCAATCTGGTGCAGAACATCTCTTTTTTTAGCTTAATGTCTCAGTACAATGTCCCTTCAAATAGAGACTAAACTAACTCACTTTTTTGTTACTAAATTGTGTATTTGGTGTTTTAATAACATTAATAACAATAACATCTTCAGTGGCCTCTGGCCTTTAGTTGTTGATATTACAAAGAGCGACCGTGTCTCTGATCACAAACTGCAGGGGGCGGAGCTGAAGTGTGGATAAACCAATCACACTGTTCCTCATAACCTCGTTAGTCGTCCAGGGGCTGCCCAAGTTCACAGCTCCATTTGAAATGTGGCTGAGTGGAGTCTTGTTTAAGTACTTATTAATATACATGTTTTTGTCAAGTTTTCAGTGATTAACGATGTTCTGCCCAATCATAAGGATTTTCAGCTCACACTGTTCACTGTCATCTTAGTCAGAAATAATAGATCTTTTATAGATACTAACTTATCTCTGTATATTACAGCTAACCAGCAGATCAGTTACCACAATCAGTTTTTCTAATTAGTTATAGAAAAACTAACGTGATAGAAGATATTCCATAGAAAAGTCCACAGCATATGTCATTTTAACTGCTGTTCACGGTTTTATTTCACTCCTCAAGGGACGACAGTGGCGGCTGCACACACCATGTGTTTCTCTGCCTCTGTGCTTGATCATCTATAAATTATAATTTTAGAATTCACCACAGTTAGTAAAACATGCCTAAAAGGTTTTAAATTTATGCAGCAATATGTCCATAAGTGTCCAAAAAATAGACCTGGAACTGACAACATTATTTTGAACAAATGAATCAAATTTAAGTGAACTGAAAACATTCAGAGATTCAAGAGACTGTTTCATTTTTACTGTTAGAATTAAGCAAGTCGACACAGTGATTTGAGATGGAAATCTGAGTGTTTCTGCAGGACATTTTTGACACATCTAATATTTCAGGAATTGAACATCAGTTAAATCCAACAAACATGAAATGATAGAGCACATTTGGGCGCTGTCAGACTTCTCTGTCTCTGTGTGAATTAATGGACCAAACCAGGAAATGCCCCATTATATCCACACGTGAGACAACCTAAAGTCGGGAAAAGCCCACACACGGAGCATCAGAAGTGGGTGGAGTGTCAGAGAGAGAAGCAGGAAGGTCAATGCTGAAGGGCCAAAGAGGCACAGAAAATATTGTCCAGACGAGATGCAGAGTGACTGGTCCGACGACCGGAGGCAGTACCGGACTGTGAGAGCGCAGACGAGGAGACAGAAGTGTGCGGAGGCCAAGCAGCATACAAGCCTTAAAATATCAGCAACCTCATCAAGTCTTTTCACATTAATAAGGAATTAGGTTTCTGACTCTGGAAGTTGGTATAACAAGAAAAATCTAATCAGTGTGGTGTTTTGATAAGGCAACTGTCATGAATAATGATGGATAAACTTTTTTTTAAGAGTTTTTTTTGTTTCGCGACTCATTTAAGAGGCATGGATCATATCTGCAGTGGTTTCCAGCCAGTCCAACAATAAACAGACACCAAATCACGGAGGAAGGCCGTGTTCTGATATACAACAAAAACGAGAGATTCGAGGGAGATTTTGCATCATTGTAAGTTTTCAGATGATTACTTTTTGTTGATGTTAGACGTGTGTGATCATTTACTCCGAAAACGAGCTGAGTCTTGTACAACTGTGGACGTCATTAGCTGAAATGTTAATTTATATCAAAACATTGTAAAACACAAACAGTGAAACAAGCACTGCAAACACGACATTCTAGTAAAACGGTGAAAAGGAAATGGTATTTGTGCATCTTTCTGCAGAGAAAAAGAGACACACGTCTCCAAAGATGGAAACAGAAACTATCACTTAAACACTGTGCTCACTGGTAACATGTGTCCTCTCTTATTTCTGTAATTTAATGATGGATTTGTGTTATTTGGCATGTTCATATTCCTTTAGTCCCTTGAGATAACCTGTTTATGTGTTTAAAACATTTATATATTTAAATATTACGGCAGGTGTATGTTTCTTTCTTTATCCTGTGTACAGCCATGAAAGTGTCTCACAAATAAATAACTAAACTCTTCAGATGCTTCTATGACTCTGGGCTTGTCCCACATCACACATAGAGTTACTTTTTTGGATGTTTTCACTGCTCATTAAGCCCCTCCACTTACAGGAAGTCATTCACATTTTTGCATTTATGTCTCTGCGCCTGTTGGCTTTCATTATATTGCCAGAGTTGCCATTACTTTGGCTGATTCAGGGTTGTTAGCCATTCTTAATTTCCCATTTGACTCACTAAGCTCTGTGCGCGCTCTCTCTCAGGTAACTCATTAATTTGCTGTGATGCATATGAGGTGGTGAGCAAGGGCCCTTTTGCCAACCGTTGCCGAGGCACTTTACGCATAAAGGCAATCCGGAGCGGAGCAGATGGAGGCATTAGGGAGGATACTGACACAGAGTGTGAATGTGTCTGCGTGTGGCTATGAATAAATTTACTACATGTGCTTGTATTGTAATGGGATAGGGGGACAATGCTGTACCTGGCTTGTGTGAGGGGTGATTCCTGTTTCATATGAACATAAATTACAACAGATAGAAGAACAAGACACCAAATTAAAGGAGCACTATGCAACTTTTCTGCTTGTGTGCACAGAGATGCTATCAGCCTGCTCACAGTAAGAATGGTTTCCAAGGTTTTGATCACTGCGTTTAGCGTCGTAGTGGTCGTAGCATCGATGGGACACTATTTCAGGCAAATCAATACAATCCTCAGGTGGCATATGTTTAGAAATACATGTCTAAAGAATGCAGAACGCAGTATACTCGGAGTAGGGAACAAAAAAGTGTTTGTATATGGGAGCCGAGAGGAGAGATGCTAACATGCTGCAAACTCACTGCAGCTTTAGTGTCAGAGGAAGTCATGTCTAACATAAGGCTGCCCGACCTCACACTGCTGGACTTCACTTTCATTATTCTCACAGACTCTGCACCTCTCTCCTCAGTGACACAGTTTCTCAGCTGCTCCGCACAGCGATAGAGGCACCGCACGACTCCAAAACATGAACTTTACATAACCAGAACAGTGAGGAACATCGCACTTTGTGATCTGTGGCTGCAATAAAACTGTTTATTAGCTCCTCTTCAACCTCGGACGGTCCACTGCTGGTAAAGGCTCTTCTCACATTCTGCATCAGACACAAAAAAATACATTTTTTTAGAGTTTAGGGAAGAGGAAATAGAGACAAACTCACCTTTAGACCAGCAGTCACCCACAGAGGTACTCAATCACATTTTCTCTTAAAGAAACCGTACTTTTGACTCCATTTAATATATTTTACTGTACAAGTATTTTTAAATCAATCAGTAGGTATTATTTTCCAGCTAAGGTGGTTCTGACCAAACCAAGTTAAAGACGCCCCACGCAGCGCTGAAGCTTTGAAGCTTTGGTGAAATGCAGAGGATGAATTTAACAGTTAACCTTCGTCAGCTCATTTTTGTGGCATATCTTCAATGAAAATACCAGATTTTGTGCATTATTTCATGTTTTGTCCTTCCAATTACATTAACATATATAATGAAGATAAGAGAAGATCAGAGAACCTTTTTTTGTCCTGCAGTGGGAAATTCAGATGTTAGGTCGGGACAGTGTACATTTACACTGACTCTTTGGTAGTTCCTTGGTGAATAATGTTTCTTGCAGTAACATGACTCTTACTTCAGGAACTTTATGGCTCCTTTATTCCACCTGTGCCGCACATGGTCTCACAGCCAGACAAACAAAACACTGTTTATGGAGTTCAAACTGTGTCACTGCTCTTCACCACGGACATAAAGTGATTCAAACTAAAAGTGGCATCTATTCAACAGCAAAAGGTCCTCTCAAAAATCCTCCAGGCATGAAGAGGATCCTTTACTGAAGTCGACTTATAACCAGTGATATTAATTATGAATGAAAAGTTTATCATTAAATCTAAACAATAATGAATAAACTGATAGTGACAAACATGGAGGCAAAGGTTTTAAACCGATGACCAGGATGTTCCTAGAACTGTCTTGATTGACGTTGGTCACTGCTTTACTATTGTCAGATGTAAATGAGCAGCTCTGTGGATTTAGGCGTTTTTTTATCAGGATGAATGACGTTATAGATCCATTGACTCTTGGATCAATAGACTGACGGATGTCGGCTGCAGAATAGAGTGAGGTGTTTGCCAGATCAGACCTCTGAAGACATACAAAAATTGGATGAAAACAACATTAATTTTATCAAATGGATGTGCCAAACCCAAATGTCATAGTGGAGCTCGGGTCAAGGGCATCCAACAGCAGACAGTTTAAAATCAATACACCATTTGTAAGATGGAGATGAGGATCATGAAAAAGGCATTTTGTCTGCTGCATTAGAAGAGACGCATGTGGTTTATAGAGAATTAAATGCTTTATATTCACAGTTGTTTAGGTTTTGCTTTTAGACAAAACAGCTACGCTGCGTTTTTCAAAGGAGGAAAGAGGAAAGTGGTAGTTGAGAAGTATTACAATTTTTAAATTACAAGTTCAAGCTAAGTGCTCCAATTCTGAGACTTGTCACTTGGCGTAACATTCATCCATTTTTAGGCTTTACTTAAATCACAAAACTAATGCTTTTGGCAAAATCTGAAGAAATATCTGCTTTGTATATGGAGGTTTGAACCTGATTTAAAAGTCTGTGTAACGACTTACACCACATTTATGAACCGTTTCAGACAAAAATGCAGTCACCAAAATATTATTAGGTAACCAGCTCTCTCTTCCATCGGTTTATCATTTCTCTCTTAAACAACTTGTCACAAAAACTAGTCACTACAGACTTTTCAAAACCAAGATGCCTCTTGACAGTCAAATACTTTCCCAAACCTGTTCATGTAAACACCACTATATTATCAAGATGTATGTCTTCTCCCATTAATGTTGGTTGCTATATTTGTCAACTCTTTCAAGTAGAGCTTTTCCATCCAATTCTTACCGAGTGTCTTACCTCAAACACTGCCTGTGATCAGAGGCAAAAATATGAAACATGAAAATAGTAATGAGTGGGAAGATGAAGCGGCACCGTGTTGGAGAAAGCTCCAAGGGGCTGGAGACAGAGCAATTATAGAAACTATTGACTGGTGTGTTTCCCCAGGTATGATCAATGGCAGTGAAATAATGACATCTCTGTGTTGTTCTGACCCATTCACAGTGAAGGCAATTTATTTTGTGTGACAGGAGGAAAGGGACAGAAGAGAGCAGCTGCAGAGGAGACAAGGTCACTGCGGCGTTCTTGGCCTTTGCCACGTTTACTACAGGCAGTTTACATACGAGGGAGTTAAATATAGACCCTCTGAGTGTTTCCATCAGTGTCAAACTCTCATGGGCTTTAGACACCGTCAGGTTTATGACACCCACAAAATAAAAGCTAAATATTAAGACGTTTTTCACAACTTACAACTAATTAACAAATGACTGTCGAGGCCTCGTTAGAACAGCTGCATGTTCTTTGCAAAGCTCATTTTGTAAAACTGTGTGTAAACTTTGTGTATTTATTATAAGAGTCAAATTATCCCTGAAGCACTAACAGTAACTAAGGTTCTTTTCAGGCCTGTATATGATGTTGTATGTAAGTAATGTTCTCACATATATATAATATAATATATATAATATAATATAATGTGTATTTGTGTAATGTTCTCATATATATGATATAATATATATGATATAATATAATGTGTATTTCTGAGTGATGCTGGTGTTTGGAGCTGTGCAGTCTCCAGTCTCCAGTCTCCAGTCTCCAGTCTGCAGCTCTGTCCGTCTCTGAATATCTCAGATTTTCTGCTGCGTGGCTCATTCTGAAAATCTAAAACACACTTACATTCTGTGTTTATGCAAATTCACTTTTTCAATCATCATATTTACATTGGAGTGGAAAATGGAAATCATTTTAATATTATTACACATAGTTTATGTTGTTTTTAGCAGTTAATGTATTGTATTAACCACGTCCAGACGTCTGTGTCTAAGATTCTGGCTCAGCCCGTCTGTCACTGCAGGAATTATTGCATGTATTTTATTTATTTATTTATTTATTTATTTATTTATTTATTTATTTATTTAATGTATTTATTTATTTATTTAATTAGCAGGACAATCTACAGTGACATGAAGCACAAAGGCAGAGAGGCTTGTACCAGATTGTAGCTTTACTTTTCCTCTGTCGTCCTCAGGGGGAGGGTCCACATTAATATTTACATCAACACAAGACAATTTAAAATGCATAAAGAAACTTAATCCAACTAACATCCATACTCTTATAATCTAATTCACACTCAGACTGAAGTACTAAACCGGACACAGCGCCTCGTCTGAAAACATCTTACAACCTGACGCTTCATCCTCTGCTGACACATGTTCACTTTTCTAATAACTGTGTTTTCTCTTTTGTGGTGGAGGCTGTGAGGCTGTTTAAGCTCATTTTATTTATTGTATTAATCTATCTCTTTTTGTCTCTCATAAGTAATACTGCCATTTACAGTAAATCAGTTAAAATGAGAAAACAATCAAATCCAAGCAGCCGTCATGTTGGTACATCCTCCTCAGAATGAACTCCTCGTCTCCTCACACATCTATATCGTGCAGTGGCACAGACAAATGGCACAATTGGGGACTGTAGAAAAAGTACTCCAAGTCCTTTCGCCTGTTCACTGAAGACAATCCATCAGAGCAGCGCCGACGACTCTGCCTCAGCTGGAGCCTCTCTGCTAATCGCCCAAGTCCCAGATCTACCCACACATCGCTCACCATGTTCCTGCTCTGGTCCATGACGGAGAGGGACCTGAACACACCGGGGCCAATGTTCATCATCATTTTGGAAAGAGAAAGAAACTGAGATTCGGCAGGTTCACACATGTGGAAGACTTTAGGTCGTAGAAAATACTTCAAGAAAACCCACTGCAGTGTTTTATTCTCTTCTGAACCTCTGCTCTTTGCTTTATTTGTGTTTAATTAGTCAGTGAATCTGATTTGGGATCACACTGAATATGACAAGGTCTGTTTTATTTACATCAACATTGCCATTTTAATTAGAATATGGTCTGTGTCTGTGCCAGTTTGAGCTCCACTCACGGCTCCTTTCACCTGCATTAACACACATTTACATATCTGTGTATAGACTGTGTATTTATGTGGTAAACATAGTGAGCGCTGAAAGAGGAGATAAGAGTGTTGTTTTGGACATGGAGCTTGCATATGTGGCGTGATGAACTTTCTTTTAATTGGTTGCCAGAGCCTTGTGAAAACAAAAAGCTGAGAGGCAGAGGGGAGGCCGATGAGGTTGTTAATTCCACTGCTGTCTGTTTGCATTTGAAGACTCATTAATCTGGGCCAGGGCACACCCTGTTGTCTTGCTGAGCATCTTTTATTAAAAAAAACAGAAAAAACAGCATTAGCACTCGTGCTGCATCGAGTGTGGGAGAGTTTCCAGTGATGTGAGAGAGTGAGAGACAGATGCCTGGAGCATACTGAGCTCTGGTCGGGTCTCCAGCCACAGTCCACAGCACTTTCCACACCGACTCCAACTAACTCCAGCCTCTGTGACCTTCAGTTTATGTGCCGACGCACACAGGGCGCCCACCCCAGCAGCACATCTGTATTATTATCCTAATTTGAGTTATAGTTTGGCAGTGATGGATGGGCACGGCTCTATTTGTTGTGCCATTAGCTCCTTTCTAATATCAGAAATGATCTAAACATATTTTCTACTCCCTCAATTAGAGTAATGTAATCTGTGTTTACAGAATACAGCACCATTCATGGAAAAATGTCCATTGTAATTGCCAACCAGAGACAATTAATTTACCAGACAATAAGTCAATGAAAATTGAACAGAGGGTTATGTTTATGTCATTAACTCAGTGCAACTGGCAATTTATATGCTCGGAGTGGAGCGTGCAGACATCTATGCATATGCATATTCATTAGCACGGCCAGTCAAGAGTGAGCAGAGGTGAAGAGAGGCTGACTCACACATTCATCATTCTGCTGCTGTAGCTGCTCTGATCACTGCACTGGAGTCTCTGTGCACCTCGGGCTCCAGGCTGGTCCTGTCAATAGCACCTCTGCCACGCTGCCCAGAGGACACTGGTCTGAGCCTGGGTCCACGCTGCAGTGAGACCCCCCTCTCCTACTGCTATTAATCCACTCCTGTGGCAGACAGAATCCATCTCCCTCCGCACCTGTGTGACAGAGGGTAAAAACAGGGATGAGATAGCTCAGTGCCGATCAATCGCTTCGATCCTCTTCCCCATCTCAGCAGCATCCGTCAGACCGTGGACAATGCTGTTGTTCTGTTTGGCGTGACACAGGCTCCTGCCCATTTAGGCCAAATGAAACCAATGAAATATGACTAAGCAGGACAGTGTTTGACAAGCTGATCTATGAAAACAGAGCGAGATTAAACAGGACAATGATACATGACCAGAAGCATGAATCAGGACCTATATTTTACAATATTTACAAACGCTTCCCTCAGAAGTGATTCAGTTTGACAGGCTGAAGAGTGTTAGAGTGTCCTTGTTAATGTACTAATGCTGAGGTTATGGTGCAGAGTCCGGTTATAACTGTGACCCAGTGATACAGACGTCGTGTGGCGACGTGGAGCAGGGAGAACAGTTTTGTCCTAAATAATCCTCCACAGGCCAAAGGTGGAGCAGCAGCTCCCCTTCAAGCTCACGTCAAGGTGGAAGTGCCAAAAAGTGATGGGTCCAGAGCAAAGTGTATATTTAGTGTGTTGTTGTGTTTTACAACTTACACAAAAGCATGATTTTTGTTTTATGACTTTACTAAAACTCTTAAACCTTGTGTTGAATAAAGAGTCTCAAACATCGTAAGAATGATACACATGATATTTTAAGATGTTCTCACTGACCCCTGTCTGCACATTCATGACCCTGTCCAGACAGTATGTAAAATTAGTTTAAGTCCTTATAGGACCAGGCTTCTATAGATAGTACTTTTCTTTGGGTAAAAGTAGTGTGGATGGCTCCTTTGTAATGTGCCTGCTGTCTGTAACATTCATCTGATCAGATTAATAAGAAAAAAGCAAGAATAAAATAGCAAATAAAACACAGCAATCAAAACCAACTCTGACATCTTTATAAGTTTATGTGAACACAGTATGTGAGGTCACTGCTGTGAAGTTCAAGACTGGGAGGAGCTTCATGTCACTGTTGCCCTCATGGGAAGGGGGAACTTTAAGTAACATCTACAGAAATGTTGAGAATGTCACTATTATGTTGGGATTTATGAAGTAACAAAATACATACACCCATAGCACAATTATAAAGTATAAGTACTCTGCCAGTAATCAGATACAGACACAGATGTTAAGACCCAAAAGCTCCTGACCTGCATGGAGGGACCATCCTAAATCCAGCTCCCTGAGACTGTACGAGCCGTAAGGAAGAGGCCGAGGACTAGTGAGTGTGAGAGCCACAGTCCAGGACGAAACATCCAAGATCCACAAGTACATCCAGGACAAGGCCCCAACAGATGATCAGTGTCTCAGACAGTGGAGCAGAGGAAGAGGAGCTGGAGGAACCATCATGGAAGGACAAGCCCCTGTATGGGATGTACCACCGGAACAAAACTGAAAGTGGATCATATCAAGAAATCCACCAATGACTTGAGAAAGAGCTGGACTGAAGGACAGAGGCTCATCCTGGAGCACAGGAGCCTTGAGCACAAGAGCGATAGAGGCTCAGATCTACCACCAGACAAGACCCAAGACAAAGAAGCTCCTGAGACAATCCAGCTCATAACTGCAGGTGTAAGATGCAGAAAACAAACATGGAGCCACATAACCAAGTGTGTTGTTAGGGTTTGGGTTAGCTAACCTTAACCCATAAGTTGTATGTTTACACTTTATCATCGAAGTAAGTTCCTAGTCTGTGAGCTCTGCTCACGGACAATGGCAATAAAACTTCTTCTGATTCTGATTCTGATTCTGATTCTGTTTGCCGAGGATTTGGAAGAGAATGGATGAACAATCGGGATATGTGAAAGGTTTACTACAGCAACAGTTTGAACTTCACTACCTGTTCTTTTCATACTTTGAAATGGGAACAGCTTAATATCCTTCAGTATTCAAAACTGTACAGTTTGTGTGACATATGGCTTCTCCGGTTCAGTCTGTATTTTACACAGTTACTCGCAGAGCCTCGTCTTTGGGGTCCGTGGTGCTATTTCTGTTTCACACGATGACGGAGTAAATGGTGCTTGTGCTAAAACCGTGCTGTCCTTGTGTGTCAGAGGGGCCATGGTCACAGCACAGAGTGTCGTTAAGGAGGTGAGAAAACATGGAGGTGTTATCACGTGCCACGTCAGGAGAAGGAGGGAGACAGTTCCACGTTTTCAAATGAACAGGACTTGTGACTGAAATGCAGCACACTGCATGGATCTGGAATGGTTGGCTGAGCTGCCGACACATTATACTGACTGTAAACAAAAAATATGTGCCAAAAAATATGAGAATATAGGTCTGAGAACAAGCTGCACTGGAGGCAAGATCATAGTTAACTGAAGGTGACAGGAGACCTTTAAAAGTGTCGTCCCAGAATTAGCTGTGGGCACATTACTGGGTTTTCTCCGGACTCAGCGGCCTCACCACGGCACATTTACACAGAGAGAACATGCAAACGTGGACTATATGTAACTCTGGTTCAGACTGAAGCTGCATTCAAGTGCTCTCATGGGCTTCTCTCGTATCGCAGATATGCAGAGTCTGGACATTATTGAATCCACTTCTCCACCGTTTTATATCCACAGTCTCATCTGCAGCACAGACTGAAAATATATTTAAAAGGAAGCAAACATCTGCCTCGTGCTGCATCACTTAAGCTTTCTTTTTGATATGCAAAATTAAAGTGGAATAATCTTTTTCATGCTGCATGTGTTTTTCAGTCAATATTTTAGTTTGGACCAAATTAGTGGATTCAAGGCACACTGTCAAAAAACATATGAGGACAATGATGATTTCACTTTGTTTGGAATAAATGAAGTGAAAAAACATGGTTAAAAATAACAGAAATAACCTTCTCCCTCTTCATTTCTACTCTAACCATGTCCCAGGCACTTCTCTGTATATTTTAATCAGTTTTCTCTTATCTAACAGCGTTTGATCCCACTTACAGTTCACATTTTAATCGTGTGCTCTTGTAGTTATGTTCATTCATTCAGTGTTTTTTCTTGCTCTCGAGATGTGACATGTTGCATGTTGCTGCTGGCGGCTGAGGTCAGAGTCGATACCCACAGTTGACAGTTACAGGACTGGGCAGAGGGCACACGGTGAACAGCAAACACACTGGAAAAGGGATCGTGCTTAAATAAAATAAATAAAAAGCTGCTTAGTAAAAGTAACAGTACACCAAAATAACACTGTCATAATGTTGAACGTCTAGTCGGACTGAGCTGGTTGAGAAGTCATGATACGTATAAAAAATGTCTAGAATAGTGTGCACTTTATCTTTATATGAAATGTAGTAGATCATTTTGCATTATTGCACATTATTGAGTGAAAATAAAAGCTGGTTCTGTCTAATATGAGGCAAACACACAGTAGATACAGTTATATCCTGGACTTGGAGGGATTAGCTGCCACTAAAAGAACAAACAACTACAGCAGTAGAGATGGATCTACAAACACATTATACAGTATTTTATAGTCAACTTATAGACTCGTTATTCATCAAGAAAAGATTTAATGAACTTTTTGAACTGTAATGATGTGGTGACCATAGCTACAAACCACAGAAGCAAATGGATGCAATTAAAACAGAAAGTAGAAAAAATATGTACTGCAAGGTATTTTCTGGCGGTGCAGCACTACGTCAAACTGGTATTTTGATTGACTTATTTATTTAAGTAAATAACAGTGGATATAGAACGTGTGGACTCAGAAAGACACAGACCAGCGGGGTTTAAGGACGAGGACAGTCAGATAACAGATATGTTCTGGTCATTTAGGTTAAGGCCACATTTATCTTCCCCGTCTCACTGAGGAAAGTGTGAGCTCCTCTCTGAGGCTGGAAAACCATGTTCAGCCTAAAGTTTCTTAAAGTGTGACACCATTCAGAGCAGAAGAGGACCCGCCTCACACATGCACAGTGAGAGACACTATAAAATCACTCTCAGACTCTCTTCTGTCCTTTCCTCAGACTCTGCTGCTTCATTGTTCTTTCTACCTGTGGAACTCGTTAAAACTCTTCTGACTTTATGGTTCAGACTGTTGGTCTTTGACACTTACACCAGAAGTGAACGTTCTTACAGAACATTACTAGGAATAGTACAACATGAAAGATATATAAACCAATCAAAAGTCCCTATAAACCCCGCTCCCTGTGACTCTCTGTGCTCGGTCCCACGTGCAGGATTCACGTTATAATAACTGCCATTTCTTTTGTCGTCCCTTACAGGTCTTTCACAAAAGTATGTAGACTTCTCCAGAGCAGATGATGGCACATACTTGTGGCACATACTGACACAAATACCCTCTCAGATTGCCCCACAGTTTACTCAAAGCCTCCCACACTCCTCTACTCCGTCTGTGATCAGCCTGTCTCATTTCTCCATTTCGTTGTAACATTAAGCAAACCCAGGTACGACTGCATCCTCCCTCTCTGCCATTTCCACACAACTGTCCAGATGAGGTTTGAGTCTCTCTGCCGATGAACCTGCGGGTACTTAATAAAGCATTATTATGAAGCTTTCAGAGCATTGAAGATGAGGTGGAGTTTGGGATAAAGGCTCTGGTCCTCCTGACCCCTATGGGAGGCTGTGGGGGCCCGATTCCTGCGGAGAATACAGATCAGCCTCCTACATGCCCTGAACCATGCCCTCTCTACTCATTACCTCTCGCTTCCACTTTCCAGGGAAGTAGTGGCCAATAAAGCTCCATTTCAGGTGGGGCTGCGGAGAAAATACCAGACTTTTATAGCCGAGTTGTTTTCCGAGTCAAGTGTTGCTCTGTTGTTGCGCTTTTCTGTATAATCAGCTTTTCTGGCGGCTCGAGGCTGCAGGATGTCTCTGTTGTAGCTTTTAATGTAAGAGTTAATAAACTGCTGTCCTGTGAATCAGCTGCAGTAATTGCCTAAAGGAAGACTAATCCCACAGTCAATCAAACTGATGGTTTATTTTGGGTCATTTAGAAGATACAGAACCTCGACTTAATAAGGGATGTCTGCAGGCGCCCCACCAAAATCCAATATCTCTGCAAAGTTAACTATTAATGAACAACAATAAATAACAATGAGCGCTCCCTTATTTTCTGGTTCCCAACATGCTTTGCAGTCTCCTGCTGGAAACTGTTCTGCCCACAATGGAAATGAAGAGAGAGCGTGGAGCTGCGTGAGGAGCTGGTCTAACGACACTTTAGGCCTTGAGCTGAGTCCTGGACTTTTTATAAGTGTGAATCTTCAAACCTGCTGTACGTTATATATTTTCTGGATTATAAGTGACACTCCAGGGTGCGACTTATACTCAGACGCAAATGATATGTGAAATTATTCAAATATTTAAATAATTTCACATTTTGTGACTGTCTCACAGCTGTTTGAGGGCGGGGCCTGCACATGTGACACTTCTACGTCTGGAGCAGGTGGAGTTGAGAATTCAGTGGATTTGGACTGAGATCCAGAGGAAACTTGTTTTTTCTGCTTTGGTTTTGTGATTAACTGTTAATATCTTATGTTAACAAACACGTTTTCAGTTCTGTCTCTGCTTCATGTAGTTGATAAATATGTAACGGCTGATTATACATGTTACAGTTCACTTGTTTGACCACTAGATGGCGCTGGTGTGTGTAATACCTGTAAGAAAATTTACTTGACTCATTTTCTTTTTATAAATTTCATTTTTAATTTACCTCACAAAAACTACTTCCTGTTTTCCTGGTTCAACATCTTTTTTTTTTTTTTTTTTACACTAATGCAAAGTCTTACTCGACAGAAAACTGTTTCAGAAACAACTGAAAGTAAAATGTAAAGTTTAGTGTTCAGTGGTTTGTTACAGGACAAAGTGTCTGTATGTTTCATGTGTCATGTGCAGTTTTGTATCAGTGACATGAACCAGAGCTGATGTTATATTTGATGTGTTTGTTCTACAGTGTGAAATGAAGTAAGACTCAGTGAACATCAGAGAAAAGTGTCTCGTGTTACATATGTTAGTGCAGCAGATCTGATGAACTGTTAATATCTGACATAAATAAACCAGACACACGTTCAGTTCTGTCTGAGCTTCAGCTGAATAAATATAAAAGTGTTAGTGTGATGTTCTGATATTCAGCCTGTTTTGACACATTTTATTATTATTATAACTTGATTTAAAGATAAAATGTCTGTTCTTGGTCCTGGTGCGACTTATACTGCGAGTGTCATAAAGTCTGTAAAAAACGGCGCGTCCATCAGTCACCTGCTTCTGTAACACCTGGAAACTGGGACGATATTATTTTATTTTCTTCATTATTACTTTCAAAGAGTGTTTAGATTTTTGAACATTATCATAACAATCACCTGGTGCATGTCATGTCACTGAGGAAAAGAAGAATTATTAAACTTCTAACACTTGCCCCTTAAGCAGCTCCTCAGTTTTAATTCTTAATAAAGTCTTGGTACAGTTTGAATAAAGCCTCCTGCTTCATTAAGACTAAATAAAGTGCAGTTATTATAAAACGCTCTGATTCCTGGTCGGCTCATAGCTGCAGTCGCCCAAAGTCGCGTCCCTGCGTTTTCTTGTTAAATTACGCTTCTTGTCATGTTCAAGCCTCACCCTGATTATACTGCTGTAAAGGACGACACTGGAACATTAATTCATAAGTGCAGACGCAGCTCCACCACCAAAACTCTGCAGGTCCAGCTGTGTGCGCTCAAACAAATCCCACTTCATCATAATGGCGCTCTGTCACAGTGGAGTGAAGGCTCTTGTAATGAATAATTATGGCTCAGGGAAGGTACATGGACGAATACAAAACACGGGACCAACGGAGGGAGGCACCTGTCGAGAAAACAGGTGTGTGCGATGAATTATACATCTGCACAAATGCCACAGAGCTGCACATGAATACACTTTCGATTGGAGATACTTCTGTACTGTCTGGGAGGAGCAAGAACAATTGATTTTGGAGACGATTCGTGACAGTCGTCAAAGTGAAAGCAAAATGTGAACAAACTTTGTAAAATGTGAGTAAAAGTGTATCCAGCCAACACACTATCATGTGTGTACAGCGACGTGTTGGGCAGGATGTGAAGCGTGAAACTGTCTTGAAAAATAAAATCAGCTCTGACACTTTTCTGAATGTCCCTCCTCAATCTTTGCCCCCGTTTCACATTAAATCAGCCCCGTCCCGATGGAGCTGTAGGTGGAAAACGACTTAAACGTGTTTCATTTGTTCTGGAAGTGTTCCTAATCATGCAGCCATAATTCACTTCCTTCTAATTGAACTGCTCCAGCGTTTTTCACTGTTAAATGAGTCTGTTGCTGCTCCGGGCGACTCTTTAAAGAGGCAGTGCTCCAAAGCATTTCAACACCTGGAAGAATGTTGTATTTTAACCAGCACTAAACACCTGTTTTATTAGATTATTTCTACACTTCCACTGGTCTGGTTGGTTTTCAAAATAAACCTAAAGAACAAGAAGTGAAAGAGATATTTGGACGACAGTCTCAAGACGTTAAAATCACAATACAACAAATCAAAACATAAATCATCATCATAAAATTAACATTAAAATAGAAAAGTCAGTCACATGCAGCTAAACAGAAGCGTTTGTGCCTGGATTTAAACGTCTTTTAACTGTTCCAGGTTTTAGCTGCATAAAACTGAAACTCTGGTTCTCCAGGTTCAGTCCCGACTCTGGGACCAGGACGAGTCGGTCCCTGAAGTCCTCAGAGTGTGAGATGTTCATGTGGCTTCACATGTGGGAGATGTTCTGCTGGTTTTTGCAGAGACTTGTTCACACTGAGCTGCTTTAAAGTCTCTGAGACACAGGATTTATGTGCTTAAAACAGAACTTCAAAAAAACAAAATGCTAAATGTGTTTTGTTTTATTTGTACAGATGCATTTCACTTGTAAATAGAACTTTTTTTTTTTTTTTTTTCAGATGTAGTATTTATTATTTAATGCCTTGATCCAGTGCCCCATCATTTAGAGTTCACTTCACGTTAACCGTCCTTCCTCTGGTCCTCTCGGCTCTTCCTGCCCCTCGGCTCTTCCTGCCCCTCGGCTCTTCCTGCCTCTCGGCTCTTCCTGCCCCTCGGCTCTTCGTGCCCCTCGGCTCTCCGTGACTCTCGGCTCTTCGTGCCTCTCGGCTCTCCGTGACTCTCGGCTCTCCGTGACTCTCGGCTCTCCGTGCCCCTCGGCTCTTCCTGCCCCTCGGCTCTTCGTGCCTCTCGGCTCTTCCTGCCCCTCGGCTCTTCGTGCCCCTCGGCTCTTCCTGCCCCTCGGCTCTTCCTGCCCCTCGGCTCTTCCTGCCTCTCGGCTCTTCGTGCCCCTCGGCTCTTCGTGCCCCTCGGCTCTTCGTGCCCCTCGGCTCTTTGTGCCTCCTCTCTGTCCTTGTTGAGCTGCTCTGACGCTGGACGTCACTGAGGTGAAAGCAACATGTGTCCTGCCCCTGACGTCTGTGACCCTCATAAACCCAGAGTCTCAGAGCCCAGAGAGCACCAGGCCAATCTATATAAAGACAGGGACAACATCCCGGGCTCCGTCCTGCACATTTATTTACTGCAGACAACAGAGTCTGTCCACGGAGCCACCGCTGTTTATTATAGTTTGTGTCCAATAAAAAAACATGGCAGATAAGCCTCATTTTGCTGATATTGCAGCCTGTTTTTTACAGTATTTTTAGCAATGCTGTAAATTCAGCCAAAATATCATTAAACTGGCCTGAATCTACCCAAATGAATCGCTTTTTAGTTCCTCCTGGGCCTTGAGCAGTGCGATAAATCCAGTGTGTTCTCTGTTTTAGTCGGTGTGGGACAGAAGACAAGAGGCGGGTCAAACACGAGTCAAAAACTTGTACAGTTGTTTAGCACTAAGTTATTTATTGTGAGAAGTGAAAACCTGCGTCAGTCGTGGTTTGTTGACACTGTAAGAGAAATCAAAACTTTAAACGTGCTGCAAGTCAGAATCAAACTTAAAGAACATAACAAAGTCACTTCTGATCTGCTTAGTCTGCATCAAAAATGAAAATCATTTTCTACCATTAATGTTAATATCATTTAAAAGAAGTGAACAGGTGAACATGGGTTTGGAGAAGTGAATAACAGATTATTGTTAAATGTATAAATCACCAAACTCAGAGATGAAAGCTCTAAAAGTCAAAGGGAAATGAAAAGAAAAGAAACACATTTAATTGGACGTGTTTAGTGTGAGCTGGTGGTGGCAGGTCTGTAAATGAACTCTGACCTGTAGAAGTGTAAATGTGTAAATGTGTAAATGTGTAAATGTGTAGATGTGTAGATGTGTAGATGTGTAAATGTGCAGATGTGTAGAAGTGTAGAAGTGTAGAAGTGTAGAAGTGTAGATGTGTAGATGAGATGTGTAGATGTGTACATATGTACATATGTACATGTGTAGATGTGCAGATGTGTAGATGTGTAGATGAGATGTGTAGATGTGTAGAAGTGTAGAAGTGTAGAAGTGTAGATGTGTAGATGAGATGTGTAGATGTGTACATATGTACATATGTACATGTGTAGATGTGCAGATGTGTAGATGTGTAGATGAGATGTGTAGATGTGTAGAAGTGTAGAAGTGTAGAAGTGTAGATGTGTAGATGAGATGTGTAGATGTGTACACGTGTACATGTGTGTTACACCTCAGCCTCTGCAGACGCCTTTGCCTCTGACTCATGTTGTTTCTGCACAGAAACCTGCACAGAACAAATCTGCACTGATAGAAAAAAGATGATGCATTCACAGCTCTCTGTACAACACTTAGGAAATACCTGTTTCACATTTTTATTTAATCGTAAAGAATCATAACATTAAAAGGAAAAAATACATGTATCATGTCAAACGCACTTTAATTTAGATGAACTTCACTCATCCATAAGGAAAATCACACAGTAGCTCACAATAATATAAGAATAGTTCCTAAAACCAGAAGTGTAGATAGTGGTTCCTCCCACAGACTCGTGTCGGCCTCTTGGACAAGTTTATTTGTACAGCACAACTCGTACACAAGGTCATTCAAAGAGCTTTACAGGATAAGAAAGACATTAAAATCACACAAATCAAACATGAATAATCACAAATAATCATCATAAAACTGACATTAAAACATTAAAACAAAAGAAGCAGAATAAAAATAAAAACTTTTCAGTCATATGCAGATAAACAGAACCGTTTGAGCCTGGATTTAAACTTTATCGAAGTCGAGTCTGTGTCACATCTTCAGGAAGAATGTTCCAGGTTTTAGCTGCAGAAACTGAAACTCTGATTCTCCAGGTTTAGTCCTGACTCTGGGATCAGGACGAGTCGGTCCCTGAAGTCCTCAGAGTGTGAGAGACACAGGACACATGTGTGAAGTACTTCACCTGACACAGACACACGTGTGAAGTACTTCACCTGACACAGGACACATGTGTGAAGTACTTCCTGGTTCTAGTCAGACTCTCGCAGCAGTGTTCTGGATGTTCTGTTCTGTCTCGTTTGCAGAGGCCAGTGAGACGTTACAGTCGTCTAACCTCCTGGAGACAGATGCAGGATAAGTCTCTCTGAGTCTGGTTTGGACAGTTTACCTTTGATTTTTGACGTGTTTTTAGATGTAAAAAGCTGCAGATGTTCTTGATTTGATGTGACTGTTAAAGTTCAAGTCTGAGTCCATTATTACCTCTAGATTTCAGACTGATGTGAAGGTTTTAGAGAGAGAGACTGGAGGTGACTCTGACACTTTCTCTATGTTTCTGTGGGTCTGTGACTTTCATCTTGTCTGAGTTTATCTGGAGAAAGTAGTTTTCATCCACACACTGATCTGATCAGTGTCAGAGTGAATCCACTGGTCCAGATTCACCTGCTGCAGTGACACATAGATCTGAGTCTCTGCAGAGTTGTGGTAGGACACATTGTTGCTGCGTATTAACTGGCCTGTAGGGGGCAGCATGTACAGATTGAACAACAGGGGTCCCAAAATTGACCCCTGGGGCACCCCACAGCTCAGGGACATTTTATCTGAGACACATTTTCCAATTTCAACAAAGAAATCCCTGTTTTCTAGATGGACTTGAAGCAGTTTAGTGCCTCTTAATCACGACCATCTCCCCTGAGGGAGGTTATGAGGGAGGGAGGTGTTTTTTTCAGCAGTGATCGGCCACACTCTGCTTCATAAAGGCACAGTTTCCCTCTTTACACGACACCACTGCAGTCGTGAGGCACCTTCTCCTCTTTGCTTCACAAACTGGAGCATTTTGACAAATTTCAACAAATTTAGGCAAAGTGTGTGTTTGTGCTGCACAAAGACTGTAAATCATATTTTAAAAATCACTTTTGATGCCCCACTCTGCAGGTCATGTTCACTAAATCTGAGCACAAACGTGTGAAAAACCTGATCATTTGTGAGATTTTCTGCTTTTACCATTAAAATAACATGTGGAGTTTGTCAAAGTCATTAAAATGACATTGTGTCATTGACTTGGGATGTCAACATAACATTAAACCTTTTCCCACTGAATATGTTCAGAGCATGGAGTTTAAAAACTGATTTAAAGGAGAAAAAATGTGTCTGTAAATCAGAGAAAATTTTATAATTAGGAAATTTCATCATTTTGGTCAAATTGACGGTGAGACATGTACGAAATGTGAATCTCTTTTGATCCTCAGTTATTTTCACGATTCTGACCAAGCAGCAGTGTGAAAAGTGTCATTTTTAAAACGTGACGAGTTTCTGTCACTGCTACAAAACACGGCCTGGTGTCATTAAGTCTCAGTCTCGATGCCAAAAGGGAATTTTGTGCAAAACTTTTGACATTTTTGAAGAACACATTTTTTTCTCCCCATATTAAATGTTTTTTCAGTCTCGGGATCATTAAGGCAAATAAAATGTTTCTCCATTAAGAAGCTTTAGGGCAGAAGGGCAACAACTGATTCAAACTTCACTGAAGCTGGAGTTCATATCTGCAAATGTTAAAATTCAAAACTTCTGCACAGTTTTTACAGTTTTGCTGAACGGAGACGGTTAAACTGGAAAAACTTTGATAACTTTTGATGCTTCACTGATGGAGATAAGTTTTCACTATTGTTCACTGGGTGAAAATGGGGGGACTAGTCCAGAAAAAATGATAAGAAGAAAACAAAAGATAAAGTTCAAATCTGTCACTGGACAAATCGTCGTAGGAGTGAAAACGTTTCACTGTTCATCCAAGACACTTGTTCAGTAAACAGAATCTGACCTGACCTGGAGAAGTGTCTCGGATGGACAGTCAAACGTCTTCACTTCTACGACGATTTGTTTTTTGCTCTGGATCTGGACGACTGAGGGTTTACACAGATAAATAAGAAGAAAGAAGAAGAATATTCTGGTGCAGAAACAGTGTTTCTCTTGTTTTTAATATAATAAACTCTACATTTTTAGAAAGTACTTCACATCATGGTGATGGCCCCTGGTCCCTGATGGGCCCTCCACGTCCTGTCCGTGCACTTACGATACTCGTAGCATCACTTTGTGACACAGGCCCTTTTCCAGCTTCAGGCACATGGGCCTCATAATAAGGAAGAAAGAAGAAGAAGAATGTGCAGATGTGTTAACAATGTTCCTCTTTTTTCATCTAATAAACTTTACATTTTCAGAGGGCACATTCCGACGTGGTGAGGGTCCCTGGTCACTGATGGTCACAGGGTCTCGACTAACAGGCCCCTGCAGAACTGACCCTTCAGCAGCTTCTGGGATTCAGGCCCAATGACAAACTTCATAAAGCCAAATGTCAGTATGAATGACACTAACACAGTGACACACTTCTTCAGTGTGTGTCTCTGATCCCATGTGACAGTGACTGAAACTGAATTTCTAAAAATGTTTTCCTTCTTAGAAAATGTTCCTTTAAAGGAGACATTGTGCTTTTGTCTGTTCTACAGTTATGAAATCCATGGACTATTATTTTATATCTTGGACATTTCAAACCTCAGTTTCTTCCTCAGATTTCCACCGTTTCACATTTTTCACTGTAAACATCACAACAAAGTGCCTCAGTGTCACTCTGCTGCCAGCCCCGTTTAGACACAGTATTTCACATTTTGTACCATTGATTAAGAAGAAAATGATTTTAAAAAATGGACTTCGTGTAAGAACAGAGCAGTGGGTAAATATTTTTGAAACAATGGTGACTTTTAAGAGAATAAATATTACTCAGACATGCACAAATCACTCTAAATACAACTTTGAGCACAGACAAAACTTAAAAGTCAATTTTGCACAACATGTTTTCTTCAAACTCATTTATTTCACCTTTAACCAAGTGCAGACCCTCCCATATTCAGATCGTATATTCAGGTCGTATATTCAGATCGTGTATTCAGATCGTGTATTCAGATTGTGTATTCAGATCGTGTATTCTGATCGTATATTCTGATCGTATATTCAGATCGTATATTCAGATCGTGTATTCTGATCGTATATTCAGATCGTGTATTCAGATCGTGTATTCAGATCGTGTATTCAGATCGTATATTCAGATCGTGTATTCAGATCGTGTATTCAGATCGTGTATTCAGATCGTGTATTCAGATCGTGTATTCAGATCGTGTATTCACATCGTATATTCAGATCGTGTATTCAGATCGTGTATTCAGATCGTATATTCAGATCGTATATTCAGATCGTGTATTCAGATTGTGTATTCAGATCGTGTATTCAGATCGTATATTCACATCGTATATTCAGATCGTGTATTCAGATCGTGTATTCAGATCGTGTATTCAGATCGTGTATTCAGATCGTGTATTCAGATTGTGTATTCTGATCGTATATTCAGATCGTATATTCACATCGTGTATTCAGATCGTGTATTCAGATCGTGTATTCAGATCGTGTATTCAGATCGTATATTCAGATCGTATATTCAGATCGTATATTCACATCGTGTATTCAGATCGTGTATTCAGATCGTATATTCAGATCGTATATTCAGATCGTATATTCAGATCGTGTATTCAGATCGTGTATTCAGATCGTATATTCAGATCGTATATTCAGATCGTATATTCACATCGTATATTCAGATCGTATATTCAGATCGTGTATTCAGATCGTATATTCAGATCGTATATTCAGGGGGATTTGGGGGAGAGGGGGAGATGGGCTTTAAATGCTCCTGTGGGATTAAGGGTCACCTCTTTAATCTCCGACTCGGGGGATCTCTCGACGGCGAGTGTACGAGATGTGGGGAGGTTGTTCTCTGGACTCGTAGCATTACAGCTACATTACATTATCGCTGCTCTCGAGCCGTCGGTGTAAAAAGACGACAGCCGTGTTGTCAATAATCTGGCGTCATTGTTGCAGGGATAAGACGAGGTCACACGCTGTTGGAGAGAACAGTAGCTCTTCATAGGAGAGTTTTATGGATTCATGGAGAAGCAAATCAAAGCCACAAACCAAAATAATGTCGATGTAATTTTAGGTTTCCCTGATACAACAGTTTATCCAGGCTTGGGACACTGCCAAAATGCACTTAACATGCACTTAACATGCACTTAACATGGACTTAACATGCACTTAACATGCACTTAACATGCACTTAACATGGACTTAACATGACTTAACATGCACTTAACATGCACTTAACATGCACTTAACATGCACTTAACATGGACTTAACATGCACTTAACATGGACTTAACATGCACTTAACATGCACTTAACATGCACTTAACATGGACTTAACATGCACTTAACATGGACTTAACATGCACTTAACATGCACTTTAAATGTCTTACACAGACCATTAAGAACAATAATCCATGTAGTATTTGAAAAAGTGCTGTTATTGTCAGACATTTCAGAAATAAAAGAGTTAAAACTACGATAAAGGTGAGGGCTTCGAGGGGCAGGTGAGGCAGACGCTCTTCTGAGGATCCAAGGTAAAAAAAGTCCTCAAATACAAGAAGAAAATGATATCTGAGGCACTCTGGCTTAACGTAAAATAAAACATGTATTTATTAGGCTATAATCGGGACACACCTGCACATTGGGACCATGTCTGGGTCTCACTCATTTTTAAAATGACGAGGCACCAGGTCTTAAATCGTGAAATATCAGATGGTCGTGTGAAGGGGACGGCCCCATAAAACACACACACAACTAAAAGATGTACAGCACATTTATTTATTATTTATTAACCTTTATTTAACCAGGAAAGTCCCATTGAGATTACTAATCTCTTTTTCCAGGCTAAATTCACACTTAAGATGTCTGACTCACACAGTTATTATTTCACTTCCCTCCCTCAGTTTCTACACTTTCAGCGTGAAGTCGTCTGGGACTTGTTTGTACAAGAGTCACCAGCTTTTTTTGGGCTGAAGCGTTTAATTATGCAGACTGTAAGTGAGAGGACTGGAGCGACACTCGTGTGGTCAGCACAGCCCTCCTGACCGTCCGGTGATGACTGGACTCTAGATCTCCTCCTGATCGTCCGATGATGACTGGACTCTAGATCTCCTCCTGATCGTCCGGTGATGGCTGGACTCTAGATCTCCTCCTGACCGTCCGGTGATGGCTGGACTCTAGATCTTCTTGCCTGAATGGACGGCTCGTTGGGCTCTGGCCCTACAGACTTGAACTGGATGCTCCTTAGTCCTGGACACATCTGCAGCCTGTCCGTCCATGGGAGTGGATCTCTCCTTCACTGTGGTTCTCCTCCAGGTTTCTCCTTTTCCCACTGGGTTTTTGGAGTTTTTCCTTTGGAGAAGGAGGGTCTAAGGACAGGGGATGTTCTGGGACAGTTATTCATTGCTTGTTTTCTGTTGATCAATTTGTCTGTTTCTGTTTCATTGTTGATTTTCTAATTCTGTTGGTTAATCAGCTCCATGTTCAGCCCTAAGAGGCGACTGCTGTCGTGATTTTGGGCTTTACAAAAATAAATTGAATTGAATTGAAGCACAAGCCCCAGTGAGGTCAGGGAGGCTTTTAGGGACACCGGGGGCAGAGGTCAAAGAGGCTTTAAGGGACACTGGGGGCACAGGTCAAAGAGGCTTTTAGAGACACCGGGGGCAGAGGTCAAAGAGGCTTTTAGAGACACATAAGTCAGGGAATGAACATGTATCAGGCGTAGATGCTCAGTTCTGATTTTAGAAAAAAAAATGCCTTTGTGTGATAATCTGCAGCTCATTATTCAACAAAACAAAGTCAAGTCTGAAAAGGAATAATTACTTCAAAAAAAAATATTGTACTTGTTAATGTTTTGAGATAAAAAGGCTCCTGTGGATTTCAGCATGAAAAGAGTTAACATTAAATATTATAATTATTAATAGATTATTAATTATTATAGATTATAATGAACAAATGGGCCTGAAGGACCAATAATAAAGGTCCAATAAAACAATAATATTCTAAATTCTGCAGAATTATCATATTTCTAACTAAGAATATATTATATACAAATGATGAAGTGGTTTTTAATTAAATGATCTGGGTTGAACTCTTATAAAACACACTCCAGAACAACTCGATTTACAACATGAAAAAGTTTATTTCCACCACACACATCAGAAGGCTCTGCTGTTCCTTGTGCAGGTTTTCAGAATGTTTGTGTTAAAATCACTCTCCAAATTCATTTCTTAAGTAATTAATTGTACAAAAAGGAAGAAACTGAAAAACTTTCATTTCTCATAATTCCAAAAGCACAGCTGTGGTTTGTAGCTCCACTTTAGACTTTAACTAGATTTAAAGATTGAGTTTTCATCGGACAGAAGCCTGGTTGGGTAAAAAAACAAAGAGAAAACTTCAGGAGTTAAAACAGAGGTAGGTGTGAGTGGGCAATGGAGACGTAAGTGAGATTCAGCCAGTGAGAAGTTGTGAGAAAATGTGATTCGGTCTGGGGGTTTTCTGGGTGTTTTTCTGGGTGTTTTTGGGGGCTTGCTTGCTCCATTTGCCCTCCCTGACAGAGCGGTAGACAGACAGGCATTGGCAGCAATTGAATCAGTAGATTAAACACCCCCAACCTCCTCCTCCTCCTTCTTCTTCTCGTTTTCTTCTCCCCTATTCTCCCTTTTCAGTGATGGAGGGGAAATGTGCTGGAGATTGCAGCAGAGATGTTCCTGCCAAGTGGAGCCAAGAAGCCTCTGTCACACTGAGATTGAGTGTGTGATTAAATATCCACCAGAATAGTATTAGTGACCATTCCTGACCATTAGTCCCAAGAGGAAGATGAGGTTCTTACATATCTACATCTATATCTATATCTATATCTATATCTACATCTATATACACACACATATACACACATTTTGCATTTACAACATTAAATCATAACTTAACAAAACATAACAAAATACTTCTTTCATAATGAATAGTTTATTAAGAATAATTCAAGTTTAGTTTGTAGACTCCTTAACTGAGAGGTCAGGGTTTTTAAATGAAGTAGTGTGATGATAAAGTATAATATGACTTTTTTGTTACAATAGAATTACCATATTTTTCATAGTTTGGGTGCGACTTATACTCAGATGAGGCTTATAAGTGAATATATACTTTCGCATCCTCGTTACTGTCACACTGTTTGTTTGTACAGAAGCCACATGGACGTGATGCTTCAGCTCCTTCCAGAGCAGCTGAACTTGTTGTTTTTTCTGCTTTAGTTTGTGATGAACTGTTAATATCTGACGTTAACAAACCAGACTCGTGTTCAGTTCTGTCTGAGCTTCAGCTGAATAAATATAAATGTGTGACGTTAGTGTGATGTACTGATGTTCAGCCTGTTCTTCCACATTTTATTATTATTATTATAACTTGCCTTGAGTCTGGAAAATATGTTAAATGTGCAGTGTGTAACTTTGTCATGAGGTGTTATTACTCTGACTGTAACGCTCCACACTCGTCACTGTGACAGAAGTCACATGTTTTTAAGGTTGAGGTTTTTGTGTTTTTCTGTTACTGTTGTTGCTTCTGCAGAGAAACAAAAACCAAAGAATTAACTATAGCAAAACTGTAAAAACTGTTATTGTTTTAGTCAAACTTTCCTTTCCTCTGTTCTCTTAAAGAACTTTATGTCAGGTGTTCATACATCTGATGTTCTGTGAACATGTCCGTGCAGTGTGTTTGTCAGAGGTCTGTTCTGGTGCAGGATCAGACTTTTCTACTTCTACTACTTTAATGTTACTGCATTAAACAGAAGATGTGATGTTGCAAATTCACGATAAATCCCCTGTTGTTGTACAGATGCATGATGGATAAGTTTAATGCCACACTGTGGAACATTCCAGGCAAAGAAGTGGTCACTATGGGACAAGCAGGTGCCCTCCATCAATGTTTATTTATTACAGTCCAATAATTTGAAATCAAATGCATAACATCCCCCTTTTCAAAATGATACAGATTTAGAATGTGCCGAATGTTTAGAAAAACAAATGTGATTAGACTGAAACAAACACGACGACAAATATAGTAACTCACAATTATGGTTTGACAGGTTTAGGAAACTCATTTAGTAAAACAATCTGAATATGTGGTGCATTGCAAATTTTAGCTGCGGCTGCTTAATATGAACATGTTTGATTTTATTGTCGCACAGAAAACGCGGCTTAAGTCTGTAGGTTATTGTATTATTTCAGGACAATGAGGCTGAAACATGAATAAGAAACAACACTGACCCTGTTATCATGAATTACAAGGAGCTTTTGTCCTACCTTATCCATCCGAGCGCAGGGCAAATTTAGGCTGACATGTTGTGAGAGGCACTTGGAGAGAAGATAAATGGCCTTTTTGTGCCGTCTCTGACTCCACATCTCGACCATGTTGTATCCACCAAAGGCTAATGTGTTATTTGCCAGGTAGATAAGCCTCTGTGCCACACTTCGCCCACACGTTGTGGTGGACCTTGGATGCCCCTTTCTGACCTTTACTTTGAGGTGGTTACACTGACCTGGAAAGTCCATGGTGTTGATTGGTTTAGGGGCTGAAGATGTAATCTGGGGATGAATACTGAAAAGGTCACAGCGCCTCTCCAAAGCAAAGACTTCTGTAGAGTTACATGCTGAATGGAAAGTCTATTTCTCATGTCCCTTTTCCATTTGAGTCGGTTATATAACTTCATTCTATTGTTGTGGGTTATATAATTTGCCAAATGTGTGTTGATGTAGGTTTGATTTCCTGCAGTCATATAAATAATTGAGTTACATCCAACCAGTCCAACGTTGTTTATGTTCATGGTTCAAAAGAGAAAAGAGAAAAACGGTTTCAGTTAAAGTTTGGCAGCATTCTTTCACTTTGCTATAATAATAAGAAAACTAATGTACAAAATGCAGAGGATCAAACTGAAGATGAGATTGTCTTTTGAGAGCAGACCTGTCTCTACTTTATTTATTCTCCACTTCTCTGCACGTCCTTCCTCAGTTTGAAGCTCCACATTTACAACATTAGTTTGTTTGAACCCAAAACAAATATAAGTATTTCTCTAGTTTCTGAAGGTGTTTTCTTTGCTAATGAAACACAAATTAACTCGAAGAAATAGTGTTGATGTGATGGTCAACGCAAAGCCCAATGGAAAATATAGAAATATATATTTACACTGAGATAAAGACCTTACATGTTTAATGAGTATATTTATTATCATTTATTATACATTCTGTAGGTTGTTTTCTATAGTTTGCTTCTGCTCCATCTCACATCACACTGATAAAAACATAACCTTATTAGTGATGGTATAACAACCTTCTGTCAACACGCTCCGAGCCTCATCCGGTCCAGCCTTTCCTTAACATTTCCCCAAAGTCAAAGTGGACGCAGAAGCCTATTTGGACTGTGTAATGTTGATGCAGTACATCTCGCTCAGGGTCTAAATGTCACTCCAGGAAAGTCGAGGCCTTTTTGGTAATAGCACGCGGTTGCAAATGTCAGGAAAAGTGCACAGCTGATGAGTGACTGTCGTCTGCCAGTGCGAAGCTCTGATGGCACCGCACACACTGTCTTTGATATGGAAAAGTCATTCCCTTGTGAGAAGCAGGTACTTATCACGAGCAGAAACAGGCCACTTCTGTCTGCTCACTGCGCTGTTCTGTCACTGCAAGAATTTGTTTGGAATATTTATTTATTTTTACAAGTCTGGCAGAATTGTTCCAATAGTATTTAGAGAAACATGTTTGCCCTTGTTTGACAAACACTTTTGCCAAGACGAAATGGACAAAAACATTTCCAAAAACAGTTTAAATAATGATTGTTGACTTGGTTTTATGCATGAAAACACACGACAAAAAACAAAAGAAAAGGCAAAATGCTCTGGGACTGTGCTTTCCTGACCGCCAATACAAATGCCCAAATAATACCCAAATTATACCCAAATAATACCCATATAATACCAAAATAATGCCCAAATAATACTCAAATAATACCCAAATAATACCCATATAAAACCCAAATAATATCCAAATAATACTCAAATAATACCCATATAATACCAAAATAATACCTTAATAATACCCATATAATACCAAAATAATACCCAAATAATACTCAAATAATACCCAAATAATACCCAAATAATACCCATATAATACCCATATAATACCCAAATAAAACTTATATAATACCCATATAATACCCAAATAATAATACCAATATAAAACCTATGTAATACTCAAATAATACTCAAATAATACCCAAATAATATCCATATAAAACCTATATAATACTCAAATAATACCCAAATAATACCCATATAAAACCCATATATATCAATGCAGAGACTCCACTGGACACAAGACACATTTCCCTAGATAACAAAGATTTTTTTTATTTATTTATTTTTACACTTCTGTCCCTTGCCCAGAAACATACATTAATGATTAAGTGCTTGTCTCAGAATAGTTTGAGTTTGGGGGCACCTGTAGATCCTGTAGAATCTCCACACATTGTTGTTTGTGATAAGTCTGAGGTCCTGTAGAACCTCCACACATTGTTGTCTGTGATAAGTCTGAGGTCCTGTAGAACCTCCACACATTGTCTGTGATAAGTTTGAGGTCCTGCAGGGACAGTTCACAGTTGCAGTGTTTCTCGTCTTTATTCTTGACTGGCCTTTGAGTCCAGAGAATGTTCCAGATTGTGAGGGAGATCTCCGAGTCGTCCGCTCGCTCCGTGCTAATGCAGAGTTAGTCGTTCCTTTCATGTTGTGCCCCTGGGATGATCTCCTCAGGTCTGTGTGACTCTGCGTGGCCTGATTTCCAGGCTGAGCTGAGGATCGAGCCTCCCTCTGTGGCTGCTGTCTAATTAATACCAGTGTGTCTTTGCTGCGATCCTGCCCTAAACATGTCCTGTGCTTTTCTCTCAGTCTGAAGGACTTTAACAGCCTCGCTCTGCTGGAGCATATGGATGAAGCAGCTTTTATGTCATCTGTTGATCTGTGAGATATGCACATTTGAACATGCTGAAACGTGATTTTGTGCTGTACATTTGAGGCAGTCGGGATTTGATGCAGTCGTAACAATTATGTCATGTTACTGACAGAACATTGACTCACTATCGAAACATTTGTGTTGACTGACCTCAATTAAACAGCTTACTAATAATGCAAGGCAAAAGACAGTTTAAGGAGTGTAAGGAGTTTGATTTTCTGATGGTACAATCACACAGCCATGCTTCAGATTAAACGCATCTGCAGAGACGGCATATGCAGCGCTCGTTAGCTTGATCACAGGAACATCGCTGCGTTTTGATTATGAGACACAACAACTGCTGTAGCATCATGTGACAGGGCTTCCTCCCAGATGGGTATTAGAGCCCTGTCATTAGCAGGTGTGTAATGAATGCCTCCTGATGGGCTGCTGTGATGCTAATGCTGCCTGACTGGGGCTCCGTGGGACTTTAAATGACGACAGGCAGCCAGACGTGTCCTTGTCATGGCTGTCTGTGTGGCCTCATTACTCCTTTGGCAACTGACACCTCCTCCTCCTCCCTCTCCTCCAGACGCTTCTGACCATGTGCCCGTGCCCACCAACCCGCTGGCATGTGCCCGGGCCTCACAGGTCTGCACTTCTGGACCGCAGTTCATTTGGAGGTTATGTGGTATAGCCCCGTTTAGCACTGGAAGAAAACAGTTTGCCTCCTTTTGTTGCCTTTGCTGAAGCTCAGTGTGTTTCTGTCGAGCAGATTATTACATCGAGTATGTTATGAGTATGTTTTGAGTATGAGTATGTTATGAGAATGTTTTGAGTATGTTATGAGTATGTTTTGAGTATGTTATGAGTATGTTATGAGTATGTTCTGTATTGGATCATGGACACAGGAAGCAGACATTTTCAAACTAGTCCAGAAGTCCATAATTTGGGAAAGATAAATCCTTTGGGAATTTAGCAAATCTTTGCAGCTGATATTACCATGTGGACCACACACTAAAGGTGCAATACCAATTATTCCGTATAGGCTACAGTGAACTGCATTTAATTTAGAGTTTATGAGCCGGATTTGGTATTGTAATTTTCTTAGAGGTGAACTCCTGCCATGTGTGAGAGGAAGACACCATGACAAGTTCTCATTAGCTCGTGTAGGTTATGTATTGTATTAAGGGCGAGGATGTTTGAGCTGTCAACCCACATCCAGTAAATATGTGAATTATTCATAACAAACAAAGAATTTCACCCAATTAGCATTTTAGCATAATTGATTTCCAAGTAGAAGTGGAATTCTTAATCACAGTAAACCCTTTACATGAACGATCCTCCTCCATGACATGCCCAACCCTCTTCACTCAGCGCGTTTTTCATCTGTCATTTGTATGTTTTTCATTACCCATCTCCTCCTCATGACACACCAGTAACAGCCTTGGTCCTTGCTGCTGGTAAACAGTTTTGACAAATTAAAATCACCCGACTCAAGAGCCTTAAAGCGAAGAGGAGGAGGAGGGAAGTGTTTCCTGAAGTCAAGGCCAAACAGTGAACTGTATCCACTCTGACTCACTCGTGTGTACAGTGTGTACAGTGTGTACAGTGTGTACAGTGTACAGTGTGTACAGAGTGTACAGTGTGTATAGTGTGTACAGTGTGTACAGTGTACAGTGTGTACAGTGTGTACAGTGTGTACAGTGTATACAGTGTATACAGTGTATAGTGTGTACAGTGTGTACATAGTGTACAGTGTATAGTGTGTACAGTGTGTACAGTGTACAGTGTGTACAGTGTGTACAGAGTGTACAGTGTGTACAGAGTGTACAGTGTACAGTGTGTACAGAGTGTACAGTGTGTACAGTGTACAGTGTGTACAGTGCACAGTGTACAGTGTGCACAGTGTGTACAGCGTGTACAGTGTACAGTGTGTACAGTGTGTACAGTGTGTACAGTGTACAGTGTGTACAGAGTGTACAGTGTGTACAGTGTACAGTGTGTACAGTGCACAGTGTACAGTGTGCACAGTGTGTACAGCGTGTACAGTGTGTACAGTGTGTACAGAGTGTACAGTGTGTACAGTGTACAGTGTGTACAGTGTGTATAGTGTGTATTGTGTGTACAGTGTGTACAGTGTGTACAGTGTGTACAGTGTATACAGTGTATAGTGTGTACAGTGTGTACAGTGTGTACAGAGTGTACAGTGTGTATAGTGTGTATTGTGTGTACAGTGTGTACAGAGTGTACAGTGTGTACAGTGTACAGTGTGTACAGTGTGTATAGTGTGTATTGTGTGTACAGTGTGTACAGTGTGTACAGTGTGTACAGTGTATACAGTGTATAGTGTGTACAGTGTGTACAGTGTGTACAGAGTGTACAGTGTGTACAGTGTGTACAGTGTACAGTGTGTACAGTGTGTACAGAGTGTACAGTGTGTACAGTGTGTACAGAGTGTACAGTGTGTACAGTGTGTACAGTGTGTATAGTGTGTATAGTGTGTACAGTGTACAGTGTGTACAGTGTATAGTGTGTATAGTGTGTACAGTGTACAGTGTGTACAGTGTATAGTGTGTACAGTGTGTACAGTGTACAGTGTGTATAGTGTGTACAGAGTGTACAGTGTATACAGTGTGTACAGTGTACAGTATGTACAGTGTGCACAGTGTACAGTGTGTACAGTGTGTACAGAGTGTACAGTGTGTACAGTGCACAGTGTGTACAGTGTGCACAGTGTACAGTGTGTACAGTATGTACAGTGTGTACAGTGTGTACAGTGTGTACAGTGTGTACAGTGTGTACAGTGTGTACAGTGTGTACAGTGTGTACAGTGTGCACACTGTGTACAGTGTACAGTGTGTACAGTGTGCACAGTGTACAGTGTGTACAGTGTACAGTGTGTACAGTGTACAGTGTGTACAGTGTACAGTGTGTACAGTGTGTACAGTGTACAGTGTGTACAGTGTGTACAGAGTGTACAGTGTACAGTGTGCACAGTGTACAGTGTGTACAGTGTGTACAGTGTGTACAGTATGTACAGTGTGTACAGTGTACAGTGTGTACAGTGTGTACAGAGTGTACAGTGTGTACAGTGTACAGTGTGTACAGTGTGCACAGTGTACTGTGTGTACAGTGTGTACAGCGTGTACAGCGTGTACAGAGTGTACAGTGTGTACATTGTGTACAGTGTGTACAGTGTGCACAGTGTACAGTGTGTACAGTGTGTACAGCGTGTACAGCGTGTACAGTGTGTACAGAGTGTACAGTGTGTACAGTGTATAGTGTGTACAGTGTGTACAGCGTGTACAGCGTGTACAGCGTGTACAGAGTGTACAGTGTGTACAGTGTGTACAGTGTATAGTGTGTACAGTGTGTACAGCGTGTACAGTGTGTACAGTGTACAGTGTGTACAGTGTGTACAGTGAGTACTGTGTACAGTGTGTACAGTGTATAGTGTGTACAGTGTACAGTGTGTACAGTGTATAGTGTGTACAGTGTGTACAGTGTGTACAGTGTGTACAGTGTACAGTGTGTACAGTGTACAGTGTGTACAGTGTGTACAGTGAGTACTGTGTACAGTGTGTACAGTGTGCACAGTGTCTACAGAGTGTACAGAGTGTACAGTGTGTACAGTGTACAGTGTGTACAGTGTGTACAGTGAGTACTGTGTACAGTGTGTACAGTGTGCACAGTGTCTACAGAGTGTACAGAGTGTACAGTGTGTACAGTGTACAGTGTGTACAGTGTGTACAGTGAGTACTGTGTACAGTGTACAGTGTACAGTGTGCACAGTGTCTACAGAGTGTACAGAGTGTACAGTGTGTACAGTGTGTACAGTGTGTACAGTGTGTACAGTGTACAGTGTATACAGTGTGTACAGTGTACAGTGTGTACAGTGTGTACAGTGTGTACAGAGTGTACAGTGTGTACAGTGTGTACAGTGTGTACAGTGTGTACAGTGTACAGTGTATACAGTGTGTACAGTGTACAGTGTGTACAAAATTGTTTTAATGAATCTCCCCCGTGGTGTTAGTTTACACAGTTCCATGTTTGAAGAAGAATTATTCTGCAGTTTATAATGAAATTAAATGTGTCTGGTGGTGACATCCAGCACATTCAGGGAATAATCCTGTAATGATTCAAACACTTTTAATCCTATAAAGATAAAACACTGAAATCAGCTTTAGGCCTTGTAATCCTGGGCTTCTTTAGATCAGCTAAAAATCATTTTAAATGTGTCGCAGTATTTTTGGTTGTAACTTGTACCTGTCTGAATGTCACTGAACTAGAACGTTCCACTTCCGCAGGTTAACAGTCCTAATACTTTGAGCCAACTGGGAAGTTTTAAGAGTTATTTCTTACATTATTATTATTATTATTCTAATTATAACTCTTCACTTTAATGGTGTGAAATATGAACACTGGCTACTTCCATGTCATAACGTTCAGGGACCAAAAGTACAGGACTCGGGGAAGTGTTTATTTTTTACCAGAGTGAAAAACAAGAAAGCAAAGACGGTAGATCGGACGAGGAGCAGGGAGCGGGTCTGGGTCCAGGGTGAGACGAGAGACGAGGAAACAGTACTGGAGCAGGGTCAAAGGTGAGGGTGCTGAGCCGCTCCGAGGAGCAGGATCTGGAGAGGAGCTAGAATCTAGTGAGCGGGAGACAAACATGAAACATGAAATAATCCAAGCAAAGGGTTAATCACGTTGACACGCGGACGATATTCAGCTTTCATTTTTTCAACTGCAAACTTGTTGTGTCACTGTACGTAATATACAATATATAATAATAAAAAATACATCCAGTTTAGTCTGAATGAGGTCGCCTCTCCACAGATCTGTGCTGTCACATGGCCTGGTGACACTCCATGTTCACCTACATGGAGATAAACATGTTTTTTGCTGTACAGTGGTTGCAGTGTTGCCTCACAGCGAGAGGGTTTCAGGTTCCAGGTCACCTGGGCATCACTGTGTGGATTTTGCCTGTTTCTCACTGTATCTGCAGCGGTTTCCTCCAAGAACTCCGGTTTTTACCCATAAAAAGCAATAAGCAATATTCTCCATGGATGCAAGAAGGTGGCAGGTACTTAATAATCTTCCTACTCTTAGAAATAATAATCATCTCCAACTTCACATTTTTACCAACAATAAGTTTAGACAAGTTAAAGTCAGAACCAATTGTTGAACTATTTAGTTTTGGATATAATTTTGGTGAAGTTTATAGTGCAGCTTTGGCACATCCTTCAACTCACACAACCCAGAAACAGCACTTAAACTCCACTTAGACACATTCAATGTATAAATGAAGTAAATAACAGAAAAAAAGTAATTGGCAAAGTGAAATGTGTTGAAAAGACTGAATACAGCAAATCACTGGTTCAGGGCTGTTGGAAAACCTTGGACGTTCTCCGCCTGCCGCAGCACAGGCAGGAGCAACATTATCAGCACAAAAAGGTTACTTAACTTTCTGCTCCACAAAATCGCAGCCCATCCAGGACACAATCCATCTTCATTGTGTCTCGTGGCCGACTGACAGGGGTTTCCATCATGTGTCATTATTGGTGCATGAGGCAACTCAGCAGAACAATCCTGCACTGGGGTAAAGCATCAATCACAGCTGCTTGTCCCTGTGCAGAGGCGCACAGAGGTGACGAAGGGCAGCCAGGACCGCGAGGCCAGCTCGTATACATCCAGTAATTAAGACCCAGTCCGTGCAAAGCCACGGTTGAGTGAGTTGTCAGGCGTTAGTTAGTTTGACAGTGTTAGCAGATAAAGCTAAATGGCTATCAGAATATAATAAGTTTGTTTTTACTTGGGTCACAAAATGACAGCGATAAACAGACTTGTTGACAGGACCAACGCTGCAGAAAATCACAGTTTCTGCTGATACAATTAAATGAAGCATAAAGATAAAGACATTTCACTTTGGTCTTTTCTGATCTGTCCAGAAGTTTGCATATTTTGTTTAGTAATATAGATACTAATGAACACAGGTGATGTGGAACTACAAAAAGAAAAAGATCATCCAAAATCTCAAGGAGGTGCATAAAACGTTTGGGAACCACTAATGTAAGAACAGAGTGAACATGGAGACAGTGGCTCAGCAGATAAAGGTATTTGCCCTTTAATCATGGAGCTGGAGGTTTGATTCTCCATTAGAGCCGTTGTAAATACAGAGCTCTGGTTTAGTTAAGCTTGTGTTTTGGGAGAGAAAAACATCATAAAAAGTTGTGTTGTAAAAATGTGATAATTCCAACGGCTCTGAGGGGACTCGGACAGAGATAATACTACAGCAGTATAATTTATGATTTACTTTTACGACACGAGGAGCCACAGTGGCTGTTAATATTCAAGGTGAATCCATTTTTCAAGGAAGGTTAAAGAAAACATTTTACTCACAGCATAAGAAAACCCACGTAGGTCAATCACTGGAATATTAATTAGCAATTTTGGACTTTTTACACCAGATTCTCTTTTCAAACTACATATTTATCTAGATCTGGGACAATTTACAGGAAAACACAGTAAGATCTGCGGTGAACTGGTCCTAACACATGTTTCTAAAATATTTGTGATTTAATATTTTTATAGCAGAAATTTGTATTTTTTCATAATCCTGGGTTTCAGATTCCTGTGGCAGCAGTTTGAAGACTTTTTCCTTATTCTAAATATATAGTATTTTGTTAATCATTATCGTCCTAATCTGAAACCCACAGATACTGAAGCTTAACATTTTATTTGACTTTCAGTTGAAGTACCGGTGCTTAAATACACCTTGAGTAAGAGAGAAAAACCTTGTGTAAAAAGTGTTGCTGGGGTCATCGCTTGGATCTAAGACGCTGTGACTTGGTTTGACTTCAATTAAAGCGTGGGGGAGGATTCCCAGTATATGTGATTTTATCAAGGCCCAGCGCTCTGATCTCTATCTGTCTGTGTGACCCACGGGAACCGACACCACTTCCATCACAATCGCTGGACTCTCTCAGCGTCCTCTCTCAGCGTCCTCTCTTCTCCTTCGTTCACTAACAATGCTGCAACTATATTGACAACCTCAACCTTGAGCATCGGCCCCACCGTGTTGTTTTTCCCCCAGTGCTGTTTTTATAGGTGTGGAGTTATTTTTGTGAGTGAATGAGTCAGCTCACCTGGGAAATTTGGAAGAGTGGCATTTGGAAATGTATGACTCATGAGTTAAGGAAAAGTATACAGACCCTGCATGTATTTGAACTTCCTCTTTGCCGTATAAATAAATATCTGAAATGGCGGTTTACTAGAGGAATTACTCACTATAGGACCTATACTTTGCTGTGTTTTACCTCAATCTGTTTTACAGACGAGTATATGTGACAGTTTCTGTTCACATCTGAAACAGGATGAAAACTGCAAAAATAATCGGGCGGGTACTTCGACCCGCACTTCGACCAGACGAGGCCCGGCCTGGGACACGGCCATAATAAACTCGCCGTTAAATCAAATGGATTTCTGTGGCGATTTCCTATCAGGATTTTCATTATATATCTATGAACGAGCTTGTTGGTGTGTCATGAGGAGCGGGCAAAAGTCACTTCGGAGAAAATGTGGTCGCAGTTTTTGTGCGGCCCGGTAGAAAATACGTGACGGACCGGTACCGTTCTCCGGCCCGGTACCGGTCCCTGGCCCGGTACCGGTCCCCGGCCCGCTGGTTGGGGACCACTGTTGTATGGTATTTTCTACCAGTGCAGCACTGCTCCAAACTGGTTTCTTGATTTACTCATGCTCAGGTAAATAACACGAGCCCAACAGTGGATGTGGGTTGTCTGGGGGAGGAGGCTATGGAGACCAGCGGGGGACAAGAAGAATGTGAGGACGAGGAGAAAACACCTGAGAGAGACACGTCTCAGACTCTTCTGTCCTGTGCGGAGAGTCTTCTGCTTCATTTTACCTGTGGAACTCATTAAATCTTCTGACTCTGTTTCAGACTCTTTGTCTTTGACACTTACACCAGAAACAAACAGTTCTTTCAAAATGAAGTGTAATTACCTGCTTTGATCTGGTTTGTCCCATTTGTACGACACTGCAGTTGATGTTGGTGAATATTAATTTTGGATTTGACCATTTCTGCCTCTTCTCCTCTTCATATTTAGAAACTATCACTCACTGTAAATCCTTCAGTATTAAATATTATGTTCTCTGGGATTCCTCTTGTACAGCGACAGGCCGCACACTCGGGAGAGTTTGACTCTGTTAAATAATAACTGTGTAAACCCTCAGTCGTCCAGGTCTGATTCAGTTCAGACGTGAAGAAGATGTTTGGATGAGCAGAGAAACGTCTTCACTCCTGCAACGATTTGTCCTGACAGATTTAGTTGTTAAATAATAGTGTTAAAATCTTGTTACCAAATGAAATATGTGAGTTCCATGTTATTTCACCTGATTAACAGATTATTATTGAAAGTTGTGAATATTCATGTTACGTCAAAACTGTCGGGATCAAAATAAGTGCCTCCTCCTCCAAATGTCCATAACTCATATATATGTGTGTATCTACATGTACATGCTATACATAATTTTCCTTTTGTGTTAGAAAACGTGATTTTACACTGCCTCTGCAAACATACAGGATTAATTAATTTCTGGCGGTGAGCGTTGAGCTGGGAGCCTCAGATCTGTCACGTGGAGGTGGGGGACAGGCTCTATCAGCGGCGTGTGGTACTGGGGGGACATGATGGATCAGGGCGCACTGCTCTCTCCATCTCCTGACTGAGGCACAGATTGCCTGGGGATGCACGCCGGGTCTCCTCCATGCCTCACCTTGATCAACATTCAGCATTGCCCCTTGAATCCATCAGGTCCCTGACAACACGCCCCATTTTAGGCTTTTTATATCACTCTGGATGATGTGGCTGCACTGGCTGCTCCTGGTGATGATGATTATGATGTAGTGCGGCTCTCAGGAATGCATAGAGCTCCTTTTATTGAACTTGCATGTATTTGGATTAATAAATAAATAGATGCTCTCATCATTTAGACGCTTGTCAGGGGTGTAGCAGGGTGAATAATGTATAACACAAAAGCATGACCTGCAGCAATGATAAGAGGCCTGCAAAATGTACAGCACAGAAGAATAATCATTACAGGAAACCCCATGTCCTTCTATGTCCCCACGGAAAATCCATCTGACTTTAATACGAAACATGTAATTACTATGAAGTGAGTCAAACACAAATCTTAACGGTGCAGGTTCAATAAGACGCCAGAAAATAAGGCTCTGGTGTGTTGGAATAGTTTGACCTATGACAGCTGTTACACGACAATATCAGAAAAAACGAAGCACGTTTTCCCTCCATCACAGTTTTCTCTTGTCGAGTGTTTTCCTCTGATCCAAACGTTGGCGGTTCAAATCCCGCTCTAAACATAAACATCGGGCTCCCACAGATGAATGCTGTTGTTGTGTCCTTGGGCAAGACACTTAGCGCCTCCGTGTCTCTGTCCTTTCGGTCCTCCTCCTCCTCGCTGCAGCTCACTGTCTCCTCCACCCACCTGCTCGCCCTGACAGTTTCAGCTGCTCAGCGTTTTAAACTCTCTCCACCCAAAAACATGACTCTGCCCCAGATGAAGTCCCACCTCAAAACCTTTTTAGATCTTACTCTAATGTTCTTATAGTTTTTATTGTGTTTATGCTTTGTAAAATGAACGTGGTGTTAAAAAAGCACCTCATCTGTAAACTCTAAATAAAATCCTCTTCTCTAAACTCTAAATAAAATCCTCATCCATAAACTCTAAATAAAATCCTCATCTGTAAACTCTAAATAAAATCCTCTTCTGTAAACTCTAAATAAAATCCTCATCCATAAACTCTTAATAAAATCCTCTTCTCTAAACTCTAAATAAAATCCTCTTCTCTAAACTCTAAATAAAATCCTCATCTGTAAACTCTAAATAAAACCCTCATCTCTAAACTCTAAATATAAACTGTATTTAGTTATGATCCGTGGAGCTGTTTAATGTTATTTAAATGTTGAGGAGACATATTCTCTGTTTTATTCTCTGTTTGTGCAGTTGTGGTAAAATCATTTGGAGAAATACACATGATGGTCCTTTTTTTAGGACCAAAACTGCTGCAAATAGCTCCACATTTCCTCAGTAAATACTATTGACTTCAAAGACAGATTTGTGCCTCTGTGCGAGTCCCTGCTCGTCTTTGCAGCGTGTTCCCTGCAGTCGAGAGCTTTTATTTGATATTAGACTAATGAGATTTCCTCATTCAGAGCAGATCCTTGTTGCCTGGTCCAAAGGAAGATGTGGTTTATGTTTGTAGTCAGCAATAATGTTAGTTTTGCATATTTACATAAGGCACATTCTATATGTTTTCCAAATGTTTTATTCATATGTTTCCTCATCATTTCCTTTTCATTTTTCTCTGCAACTTCAACTGTAAAACTGATCTGTGTTATTGAAAACGAAAGAAATATATGTGACTTTACAGCAGTTTGTGGATGATTCTTCACGTGGAAACACAGCTGCACGACCAAAAACATGAAGTACTGTAAATCTGTGTTTTTTTAGAGAGATCTTAGAAATGACACTAAACCACTCAATGCCCAGAAGAAGTAAAAGTATCATTCAAAACGATGATCATTAAGTAAACATGATATGGGCATGAACCAAGACTAAACGTCCAGTAGAAGTAGACTAGAAGTGGAATAAACTTTTAACCAGAAGATAATAAAAACAGACAAAACACTGGCTCTATACGAACAGTTATGAACCTTTCTCTCTGTTTGTCACTGAGTCTGATCCCTGAAAATAAAGAACAGATCCTCAGAGTTTAAAAAAATCATCATAATATAACCTCGAATTTTAAAAAATACCACAAGTGGAAAACACTTTAAACCAGAAGAAAACACTTTTAACCAGAAGATTCAATTCGAGTTTCAATTCAATTTATTTTTGTAGAGCCCAAAATCACGACAGCAGTCGCCTCTTAGGGCTGAACATGGAGATGATTAACCAACAGAATTAGAAAATCAACAGTGAAACAGAAACAGACAAGCAAATTAATCAACAGAAAAGCAATAAATAACTGTCCCAGAACATCCCCTGTCCTTAGACCCTCCTTCTCCAAAGAAAAAACTCCAAAAACCCAGTGGGAAAAGGAGAAACCTCGAGGAGAACCACAGTGAAGGAGAGATCCACTCCCATGGACGGACAGGCTGCAGATGTGTCCAGGACTAAGGAGCATCCAGTTCAAGTCTGTAGGGCCAGAGCCCAACGAGCCGTCCATTCAGGCAAGAAGATCTAGAGTCGAGTCATCACCGGACGATCAGGAGGAGATCTAGAGTCCAGCCATCACCAGACGGTCAGGAGGAGATCTAGAGTCCAGCCATCACCGGACGGTCAGCGGCCAGGCGTCTGAAACAGTTCCACTCCCCAGAGGGGAGCGGGGGGGACAACATGTGAATAGCAATGAACAAACTGAATAGTAAATGTTGTTGAGGGAAAACAGGAGGAAAAAGAGGATAGTGCTCAGGTTACCATACTTCCCCCAGCATGGCTATCCCTAGACAGCCTGACTAAAACTACAGGGTTTATTTCTGGTCCTGACCATAAACTATTTCAAAGAGAAACGTTTTAAGCCTGGTCTTAAATGTAGAGACTGTGGAGCCTCTTTAACATGGGAAGGAGCTGATTCCATAACACAGGAGCTTGGTAAGTGAAAGCTCTCCCTCCTACTGTGCTTTTAGTCACTCTAGAACCACCAATAGTCCAGCATTTTGGGAGCGGAGTCTCTGTTTGGGTGGTATGGTACTATAGCATCTTGCAGATACAACGGGGCCATGCCCTTTATGGCTTTATATGTCAGGAGGAGAACTTTGAATTTGATTCTGAACTCGACAGAAGCCAGTGAAGGGACTCCAGCACTGGGGTGATGTGTCTCTTCTCTTAGTTCCTGTTAGGAGCCTGGCTGCTGCATTTTGAACTAGCTGAAAGCTTTTTATAGAGCTTTTAGGGCAAGCCACTAGTCAGGAGTTACAGTAATCTAGCCTTGATGTAACAAATGCATGGATAAGTTTTTCAGCATCACTTTTAGACAAGATTTTTCTGATTTTGTCCATATTACGCAGGTGAAAGAAAGCTGTTCTACAGGATTGGTTTATATGTGGTTTGAACGAGACTCTTGGTCAAACAAGACTCCAAGGTTCCTCACAGTAGAACTGGAGGCAATACTGACACTGTCCAGAGTGACTTTCTGGTCAAACAGAGAGTCTCACAGGCTTTTGGGGCCTAGAGTAATGACCTCTGTTTTTTCTGGGTTAAGAAGCAGATAATTAAGTGTCATCCAGGTTTTTATGTCCTTCACACAGGCACTAAGTCTGTCCACTCGATCAGACTGATCTGGTTTCATTGACAAGTACAGCTGTGTGTCATCAGCAGAGCAGTGGAAGTTAATGCCATGTTTTCTGATGATATTACCTAACGGCAACATATAGAGTGTGAACAGGATTGGACCCAGTACAGAACCCTGTGGCACACCATAGGCTACTTTAGAACATGGAGAGGAGCTCTGATTTACATGAACAAACTGGTACCTATCAGACAGGTAGGATTTAAACCAGCTGAGGGCTGCCCCTCGGACACGTCACATTCTAATCTCTGTAGTAGAATATTGTGGTCGATGGTCAAACGCTGCACTGAGGTCCAACAGAACCAGGACTGAGACTAGTCCATTGTCAGCAGCTAATAACAAGTCATTTGTGACTTTAAGTAGTGCAGTTTCTGTGGTGAGGTCTGAAACCTGATTGAAAAGTTTCAAATAAATTATTAGCCTGTAGGTGGCGATAAAGCTGCTTAACTACAATTTTTTCAAGGATTTTTGAGACAAAGGGGAGATTAGAGATGGGCCTATAGTTGGCTAAAATATCAGGTTCAAGATTAGGTTTTTTTCAGAAGCGGTTTAATCACTGCATATTTGAAGGACTGGGGGACAGAGCCATTTTCTAGCCAGAAGAAAACACTTTTATCCAGAAGATAACTAAAACAGGAAAACTATAGCTACATATACTTAACTATTGCCTCTTGCCTCTCGGTTCCTCTTGTTCTTCTCTGTATCTGGTGCCCCAAAAATAAAGAGGAGCTCCTCAAAGCTGCACTGACAGTGGACGGGCAGCCTGAACCTGTACACCCACAGTGATTGACGTCCCAGTCCAGAACATGACAGTGTGCACTTCAACAGGCTGGCAGCTGACGGCTACTCTTCTCTCCCCTCTCCTCCTCCTCCTCCTCCTGCCCATCCCGCTCAGGAATCCATCAGTGTGAGAGCGACAGCACTCATCTTTAATATCCGCCTGTCTCTGCAGCTACAGGGGGACTGAACATTGACGACACAGAAACAAGTGTTCAGATATGTTGTTCATATTTGCTGGAACATCTACTGATAGTCCCCCCGCCCCTCGCAGCGTACTTTGTCTCCCAGCGTGCGCCTCCTGTCTGGGGATCGTCACAGTCTGTCTGCTCCCTGGATCATATGCACACAGACAAACACTGAATTATGGATGAACGAATGACACGCCGCTGATACATTTGTCACATCTATACAAAGTGTGTCTTTAAAGCCTTGTCCCCCTCAACGCCGTCTCCAGCTCTCATTTTGTCAGTTGACATTTGTACAGAGGCTGAGGACGGCCCACAGCGCCTCTGTCTCTGGACACGGGGCAGACGAGGGCCCCCAGACACTGTGCACTTCACTGAGTGACCGAGTCTGAGCTTCTCAGACGAGTGCTTCCCCCAAAAGGCAAAGAACTGAAGAATGTCTCATGTTTCTGAAATCACTTCTCAACTTTATCACTGATGAAGCAGCTCCTGTAGTTTTGATTCTTTATACATATTTTATACAGGTCAAAAATACCCAGGAAGCCACAGTTTAATCTGTGAATATAAACATGACATAAACATGTAAAAGCCTCAGAAACAGGTGTTAATGCTTCAAAACTTCACTGGACAAAACTTCTTTAAATGTCGACTTTAGATTTTGTTGAAATAATGAAAATATGTTTGTTTTTGTGGTGTTACCATGTGTCCTGAATTTATAAGAAAATGATTATTTCCATTTGCCTGTTTGCTGTGGCATCAGTCCCCCTGAAGACGGCTGTTTTCTGTCCACGCTCGCTGAACGTTTGCATTAAAAAAGGTTGCTTTCATTTTGCCAAATGGGGCCTGCCTCTGTCTCGGACTCCCAGATGGCCACTGCTGCTCCTGAGAGGCCCTGCCAAAGGGCCGTTGATTCAAATAAATTTCCATTACAGAAAAGTGGCTGGCTCGAATAAATCATAATAAAAATGGGACTTGTGGCCTGTCATCTCTCAAAGATGGCCTACCTCGGGAAAGTGCAGAAAGCTCTCCCATCAAATGCCCCAGTGAAGCAGAGAGGATGGGAACAAGTGGAGAGGCTTTCGGAGCCACAGGGAAGATGCTTAAAAGAGATTAAAATAGTGCACTTTAAAGGCAACTGCATTAGTCTGTGTCCTACTGCCTCCAGTGGGTTTGTGCAACAAGACGACTGGGAATGTGATTCGATTATGTTTATGTTTTCAGAAAAAGTATCAATCAATAAAAAAACAAGCTTTACCCTCAGTCCCTGCGTCCACCGAACACCTGCCCCTGATCCCCACCTGCAAAACGCCGTCCTGCAAAACACCGCCCTGCAAAACGCCGTCCTGCAAAACACCGTCCCGCAAAACGCCGCCCTGCAAAACGCCGTCCTGCAAAACGCCGTCCTGCAAAACGCCGTCCTGCAAAACACCGTCCTGCAAAACACCGTCCTGCAAAACACCACCCTGCAAAACGCCGTCCCGCAAAACGCCGTCCCGCAAAACGCCGTCCCGCAAAACGCCGTCCCGCAAAACGCCGTCCCGCAAAACGCCGTCCCGCAAAACGCCGTCCCGCAAAACACCGTCCCGCAAAACACCGTCCTGCGTACTCTAAAGTAAAGTGTGTACTTAAGAAAGGCAGGGCTCTACCATCAGGCTTTATTGTGTTTGTCTTGTGTTTCGTTGAGCTGAGGTAAAAATCCTGGTCCCAAAAGTGAATTTCGAGCTGTTTCGGTGAAAGGCCTGGTTTCTTCTGGGCAGAATGCACCAACGAACATGAAAATGTACCATCTAAACACATTTTTATATATTCCAACTTCCACACACTTTAGTTTATGGCACTTTTCAGTTTCAGTAATGAGAGCTCAAGTAAATGGTGCTGAGTTTCTGTGTGATTATTGTGTGATCCATCTTTGGCACCTGGAAGTTTTATTTTCACAAAACATTTTATCTTCACCAAACAGCAGCAGCATTCTTCTAGTCAAGTGGCTATATCTCAATATCTGGATTCTGTTTTGACATTATGAGATTTCCTTTTGATTCCACTGCGATGAACGCACTCCCGCTCACAGACCAAACAAACAATGATTTTGTGCCAAGAAAACTCCACGACATTATAAGAAAACGGAGATGAAAAGTCAAAACAAACAAATGTGAAGTGTATTGAGAGTAGATAATAACAGTCAATCATAAAAGTCTCCACACTCTGCAGCAGTATCCCACACCAAGCAATAAAAATATAACTTTTCCACGTTGTCAGCAGAGTGTAAGGAGAGTCGCACAAACAGCCGCTCCAGCTGAACAGGTTTGTGTGGTCACAGTTGTCAGTCATGTTGATGAAGAGTGGGCTCTGAAACTACATCTCGCCCGCAGCGTAGCATCAAAACACGGATGGAGCAGATAAAGAAGCAAATGGCGAACGCAGCTACAGATGGTGGGTTTAGGAGGATTCAGCCGGGACACAACGGCAGGTCCACAGACGTGGAAGAGTTTATCACTCAGCACAACACCTTTCCATGCCCCATCTCAGCAGGGTGGAGCGTTGGTGTGGGAGGATGAGAAAACCAGGTGTCACCGTGAGGGAGCAGTGGCTCTACTGCAAACTGTCATTGTGTCCTTAGGCAAGACACTTCACTTTGCCTATGAATGTGGTGTGTGAGCGAGTGAGTCCACCCCAAGACAATGGCCACTACAGCTGGTCAAGTCTGGAATGAGTGAATGAAACTGAGACTTGTGTAATATCAGACTTGTGTTATGTGATATTCTGATATTTCTCATTGAGTCTGACTTTCATACTAATATTTACATACTGCTTATTTTTATGGTTTATAAAGATACAGTGAGGCATTTACAGCAGTAACATACAAATAAATTATTTTAAAAATCATACAATGTGATTTCCACTTTTTTTTAGATTCTGTCTCTCACTGTGACAAGCTCCAGATGAACATTTCAGACCCTCCATGATTTATAAGAGAGAACTTCAGAATCACAGGTGTGTTAAAGATTTATTTGGTGCCTCACTGTAGATACAGAGAGTCGGAGCATGTTACTCTTAATATAAACAGTTACACATTCAGTTAATTATGTCTAAATGACAAACAATCCAGTACATTCATTTGCATCACTGACTTAGTAGTTTGGAAGTTTTCAGACAAATGAACCAAGCTCATTTTGAACTTTTTGCCACCTACCTGTTTATTATTGTGTTATTTATACTGAACCATCCAACTACCAGAGCTGCTGGCTCACAAATAACTCTTATTTCACACATATGAACATATAGACATGGCTGTGGTCATACAGGCCTTTCCTCATTGAGCTCACATAAGACGGACTGACCAGGAAATCGAAGCAGAAGGATTGTGCTCTGCAGCTGCACCATTTACCCAAACAGTGTCTTCTGCAGTATATTTAAAACAAACGCGTGTAATGTAGTTCTAATTGGATTAGAGAACATTTGCCTTGTTTACAGAGACAGCTCACGATCATAAACTTCACTTCCAACAGCCTCTTTACTTGAGTTAAAGCTCTGTTCTCCCCATATCTTAATTAAAAACTGCAGTAAAAATAGTAATGAGACTTTTCGTTGTAAAGACATTCAACAACTTTGTAAGTATGTATATTTATGTACAAGAGCCTGTAATTGGATCTGGGAGTTGAAGCCAGTCGGGCTCGGCTTGAAGAATTTTAACTGTGTTTTGTTTGTTTCAGTAAATTTTCTTTGGAGCCCACAGAGATGTAAGTTTGCACCAGGCAGCTCCATAATGCAGTTTGCCCGACTGTCCCAGCCTGGATCAGCATTACATGTTTTTATTCTCCCAGTTTCCATCCAAAACTCTCACTGTGTTGGCTCTTTATTTGTGAAAGTCTTTGAGAAATCAGATTCATCCTTTTGTTTGAGGTATAGCTTCAACAGGTCAGAGCCATATGCCTCACTTTTCATACAATACAAGTTGATACATTTATTTTCACAGATAACGTGATTAGGCTAAATTTGTTCAGGTACCTTCTGAGAAATATGTTCATGTTCAGGTGTTCTTCTATTTTGAGGAGATATTTTACCACAAATATGACCGACCACTGTTAACTTAATAACTTACAGGTATAACTCCACACACAGCTCCTGCTTTGTGAGGTTAACTTGTCCAAATACACGAACATGTTTTATATAATTAGAATCAGAATCAGAATCAGAAGAAGTTTTATTGCCATTGTCCGTGAGCAGAGCTCACAGACGAGGAACTTACTTCGGTGATAAAGTGTAACATACAACACACACAAAAAAAAACCACACTGAATTTGTGAATTTGATTCGCCTAAGCCCTCTCCAGACAGACGCAGAGTCGTTGGTGGAGAAATGCTGCCTCAGACGTGTTTTGTACTTCGCTTTAGCCCTTTTCCACCTCTTTGCTAAAAGCATACTTACAACACCTGTAGCCCTCACGATCTTCTGCCTTGTACGCCCTCTCCTTTTCCCTCCTTAAATGCCTCAGTCTGGGAGTGAACCAGGGTTTGTCGTTGTTTAAAAGTCACCCTGGTACGTGATGGAATGATACTGTCCTCACAGAACTGTATGTATGACGTCACAGTGTCTGTGTCCTCATCCAAACTGTCTGTGGCCCTGAACACGTCCCAGTCTGTAAAGTCCAAACAGGAGCGAAGCTCCTCCACAGCCTCACTGGTCCACTTCTTAGAAGTCCTCACAGCAGGTTTGGAGAGCTTCAGCCGTTGTTTGTAGCAGGGATGAGGTGAATCATGTCGTGGTCAGAGAATCCCAGAGCAGCACGAGGCTCGGCTCTGTAAGCTCCGCTGACCGTTGTGTAACAATGATCCAGCGTCTTCTCTCTCGTCGGGCATTTAACAAACTGTAATAAACTAAATTAGATTAACTATTCTCAGATGTATGTCCATCACAAAACCACATGGCTGAAGTAAAGAGCCTGCTGCTGAGATAATTCATGGCGCAGAGCGACTGTGGTCACCATGCGTCATACTGTGGCATCATGGGTAATTGAACAACAAAATTGCTATTTCAAGGCCCAGTGCTCAATGACCACGCGGTTCCCATTTAGAAGAGAGAAGAGTATTACACACATCTGCTGTGTCTCAGAGAACTGTTAATCAAGACATAAAGAGTACAAATTACCACCTTTAAGCTTATTGTAAGAATCCATTTTTGACAGAGGCAGCATCAGATAAAGATGTATTTTTCTCTGGGAAAAGACGGGTCTAATCAAGTTTATATTCTGAAGGTGAAGCCGGCGTCTTCACTACAAACTAATCAGACCCCAGACCAGTGGTAGGTATATAATTATCAAAGGTATCACACTAACACTTTTATATTTATTCAGCTGAAGCTCAGACAGAACTGAACGTGTGTCTGGTTTATTTATGTCAGATATTAACAGTTCATCAGATCTGCTGCACTAACATATGTAACACGAGACACTTTTCTCTGATGTTCACTGAGTCTTACTTCATTTCACACTGTAGAACAAACACATCAAATATAACATCAGCTCTGGTTCATATCACTGATACAAAACTGCACATGACACATGAAACATACAGACACTTTGTCCTGTAACAAACCACTGAACACTAAACTTTACATTTTACTTTCAGTTGTTTCTGAAACAGTTTCTGTCCAGTAAGACTTTGCATTAGTGTAAAAAACAAAAAAAAAGGGGGTGAACCAGAAAAACAGGAAATAGTTTAATTGCTAAAGTTGACTTGCTAACTCTAAATTGTAGTTTGTGGCCCTTATTCTGCAGGAGTTACATGAATCCCTGGGCTCACGAGCGCGCCCCCTAACATGAGGCAGGGTAACTACGTGCCTCACCCTTTTCACAGCCTTAAAGCAGCAGCGTCACTGCTGCAGCACAGTCAGAACATGTGAGGCACGACCGGCCTGTGCCTCTCCACATGGCTCTTCTCAGGATTTCAACAGCGATTTTGAGTAAAAAAAGAATAAAATTGCACAGTTAAATAGAAAATAACTTTATAGTACAAATCACTGGATAAATATAACCATTTCATTTATTTTTTCTCTGTGATGAAGGTCTCTCCTGCCTCACGTCACTGATTCATTTTACAAAGTATTTTGTTGTGTATCAACAGCCATAAAAAGGTTCAAACTAAAACATGTTCTTTACTCAAAACAGGTACAGGTCCTTAAGCTGAACTTTAAAACAATTCAGACGTTTACTCGAGTCTTTTCCAAACGACATCTTCATAAGATCACACAGAACCGCAGCACAGACCACTGAAGAGTTTCCTCCTCTGTTTTCCGTTCTCTTGACTCGTTGGGGTCAGTCAGTATTTTGGAGGGTTACATAATGTTGCTGTTGTTCTCTGTGGCACCTTAAAAAACCTGTGAGAAAGTCGTGAGGAGAGCGAGCGCTGGTACCAGGGCAGAGGCAGCGATCTGGGATAAGCCTTTTTAATACCAGCCTCTTCAAACCCGGTGCCAGTGCCAGTCAAAGGTTAATGAAAGGGGCGCCTAGTTGGGAGGATGAAGACGTGGCAGCAGTCAGAACTACAGGATTAGTCTGTTCTCATATCAAAGGCTTCCCCAGCCAAAAGGGCTCAACCTGGATTTGGAGACGAAATCTGTCTCCATCCTTTTACTGCAGCCAAGAGCATCCAGACTCTTTCTCTCACCGCTCTTATATGTGCTGCTAACGCTCTGCCTTTCTCACCCCGGAGCGATAAAACATGGTTAATCAGTTGGTTTGGTGCATTTTAAAAGGTCAAAGGTTCAAGCTCTAAACCAGTAGATGGCGCTGTCTATCCAAGACCTTGTTGAAGATGAGTCACTGTGTGGAAGAAAGAATTTGTCCATTTCATAATAACTGGATAATAATGATGGATCAATACAAAAGTTAATAATATAAGCACAATATTGATGTAAAAGTACATTTTTGAGCCTCACTCTCCGAGCAGGAAAATAAACAGCTGGACTTTGAGGTCGAGTGGCCAGGGTCTTCTCACCAAGAGAAACAAGAATAAGTAAGTACTTAAGTAATAAGTAACACAGGAGTACTCCAAAAGTACTCTGAGTAAAGTATGAGTACAGACAGAACACAGGAGTACTCCAAAAGTACTCTGAGTAAAGTATGAGTACAGACAGAACTCCAAAAGTACTCTGAGTAAAGTATGAGTACAGATGTATGAGTACCATCCGTTGTTCATGCAGGACTCTCCACCACCATTGTTCATGCAGAACTCTCCTCGCTGACGGACAGAGCTGCATCCACAGATGAAGCTCTGATCTCCAGCAGATGTGTCAGTTTGGTTTCTGCAGAATCGTTTTGTGTCTGGGGCGTGTGAATGTTCTGTACCTGGATCCGCCCGGAGTCTCTGTGGACACCTCCAACACGAGTCTCTGTGGACACCTCTACACGAGTCTCTGTGGACACCTCCAACTCCAACACGAGTCTCTGTGGACACCTCCAACACGAGTCACTGTGGACACCTCCAACACGAGTCTCTGTGGACACCTCCAACACGAGTCTCTGTGGACACCTCCAACACGAGTCTCTGTGGACACCTCCAACACGAGTCTCTGTGGACACCTCCAACACGAGTCTCTGTGGACACCTCCACTCCAACACGAGTCTCTGTGGACACCTCCAACACGAGTCTCTGTGGACACCTCCAACACGAGTCTCTGTGGACACCTCCAACACGAGTCACTGTGGACACCTCCAACTCCAACATGAGTCTCTGTGGACACCTCCAACACGAGTCACTGTGGACACCTCCAACACGAGTCTCTGTGGACACCTCCAACTCCAACACGAGTCTCTGTGGACACCTCCAACACGAGTCTCTGTGGACACCTCCAACACGAGTCTCTGTGGACACCTCCAACACGAGTCTCTGTGGACACCTCCAACACGAGTCTCTGTGGACACCTCCAACACGAGTCACTGTGGACACCTCCAACTCCAACACGAGTCTCTGTGGACACCTCCAACACAAGTCTCTGTGGACACCTCCAACACGAGTCTCTGTGGACACCTCCAACACGAGTCTCTGTGGACACCTCCAACACGAGTCTCTGTGGACACCTCCAACACGAGTCACTGTGGACACCTCCAACACGAGTCTCTGTGGACACCTCCAACACGAGTCACTGTGGACACCTCCAACACGAGAGTCTCTGTGGACACCTCCAACACGAGTCTCTGTGGACACCTCCAACACGAGTCTCTGTGTGGACACCTCCAACACGAGTCACTGTGGGACACCTCCAACACGAGTCTCTGTGGACACCTCCAACACGAGTCTCTGTGGACACCCCAACACGAGTCTCTGTGGACACCTCCAACACGAGTCTCTGTGGACACCTCCAACACGAGTCTCTGTGGACACCTCCAACACGAGTCTCTGTGGACACCTCCAACACGAGTCTCTGTGGACACCTCCAACACGAGTCTCTGTGGACACCTCCAACACGAGTCTCTGTGGACACCTCCAACACGAGTCACTGTGGACACCTCCAACACGAGTCTCTGTGGACACCTCAACACGAGTCTCTGTGGACACCTCCAACACGAGTCTCTGTGGACACCTCCAACACGAGTCTCTGTGGACACCTCCAACACGAGTCTCTGTGGGACACCTCCAACACGAGTCTCTGTGGACACCTCCAACACGAGTCTCTGTGGACACCTCCAACACGAGTCTCTGTGGACACCCTCCAACACGAGTCTCTGTGGACACCTCCAACTCCAACACGAGTCTCTGTGGGACACTTCCAACACGAGTCTCTGTGGACACCTCCAACACGAGTCTCTGTGGACACCTCCAACACGAGTCACGGTGGAGTCTTCCACATTTACTGTCGGATCTCTGCTGGTGACGAGCCTCCACCCTCAGAACGTGAGACTGAAGCATCGATACATTTGTGCAAATGTCACACAGCTTCAGTTTATCACGACTCTAAACGCCACAGAGCGTTCGGCTCTTACACTTTACTGTCATGTTTCTCCGACGAAACAAACTCAAACATTTGCAGTGTCACTTCAGAGTCTTTAGACTGAAGAGCATAAACCCCAGAAGAAAGTCCAAACTCTCCATATCACATAAGACTGGTCTCATTCACAGGAGCCGATATTCTCATAAACTTATGACCTTATTCTAATTAAATTACGACTTTATTCTCATAAAATTACGTCTTTAATGTCTAAATACTACGCCTTATTCTCGTAGCGCCCGTAGAATGTATTTTTAAGTGACCCTTAAACGCCGTCATAATTCATGACCAAATTGTCACTACATATCTATTTATCTAAAAGTTAAAAGTGGCAGATGAATGAATCATATGACAATATAAAATATAAAATGAAAGCAGTGTGGCTCCCTGTGGTCTGCTGTGCGACAGCTTTTCCCCATATGCACTTTGGAGATATGCTCCACAAAAGAAATTCTGCTTGTTATGAACAGATTTAATGGCTTTACAGGAAGTCATTACCATGAGCTTTCAGGATCCTTCCACGGCGCTGTTGTCATGGGATGTCAGTGCAATAAACCCAACGTCTTTCCAATTTATCTCCCCTCTTTTGGTTTGCACTAAGACACAATCAAATGGTTCATGGCTCATCTTATCCTTCAATGCATTTGCTATTTTGGGCCGATAAAATTAATCACAGTAAACAGAACATATTGACAGCCCGCTCACGCGTGGAACAGCGGCTGTTTAATCTTAATTCCTCATTAATTTGACTCGCCCACATTACTGTAGTGTGTGGAGAGAACCGGCTCATCTGGAAATTAACTACGGCCACGAAAATGAAGACTGCAGTGTTTCAACATTACAAAAGTCTTTTTTTTTTATGAAATCCACATTTTTATTTCAGTTAATTGTGACAAAACTGATTAAACTTTCCTTATTTGATGAAACTTCTCTTTAAACCAGATGAAGAATAGTAACATTTACGTCACTGAAGGGGACATATTCTGTAAAATGGACTTTTATGAGCTTTTTACTCATGTTATAATGGTTTTCCCTCAACATTAACTGGAGTTGTATTTGGACTGATTCATGTTTGAGTAAGTCCTTCATTTATGGCTTGATGCTTGGGAAATGCACCAGAAAATGGACCTGTTATTAATTATTAAACATTTTTAGACCAATGTTACCATCAGCACAGTAAAATAATGATCTGTGTCTGTTCTCTGACTGTAGGACAGACATGAGCATCTTCGTCTCTTCAATGGACTAAGTTCATTATCACAGTGTTGAATATAACATAATAAAGGTTTATCTTTTCTTTCTTATAAATCAGTGGTGGTGCCGTGGTGGTGATGTGGTTGTACTAGGGTGGTGATGTGGTGGTGCCGTGGCGGTGCCGTAGTGGGTATGTGGTTGTACTAGGGTGGTGCTGCTGGTGGTGGTGCGGTGGTGGTGCTGCGCGGTGGTGGTCTCAGGTTGACTTTCTGAGTATTGTCCAAACTCTGATAATTGCAGAATGTTTTTAAAGTGTGGCCCTGACGAGCTGCTGGATTATTGGATTATTGGATTATTGGTATTAGCTCCATGCATCAGGCAGAATTAGCAGCAGGAGCCTGTGTCAGTCCAGGGCTCGACACAAATCTTGGACTTTTGGCAGACTGTTGCTTTAACGGGTCAAATGATATCTATAAATCAAGGATGCCTCGATGGAGAGCGAGGAGAGCCCAGGGAGCGACGCCGAGGGGAATGAGATCGTGGCCATAAAGCCTCACCCGAGGAAATAATCCAGTCATTCATAAAGGATTAAAACCTGTAAAGAAGATTGATTGCCTCTTTTTTCCTCCTCTCTGCTCAATGTAATCCCAGATTAGAGAAACCTCACGGGGTTAGATTTTAAGGAAATTTACCCAGGATTAATGGAGGGAGGCAGCCATCTTTTGCGATTGCTCAGAATTTTGCCAAAGAAAAAAAATGCACCTCTGCCCCATCTCATCCTTCATCCGTCCAAATTTTTTTCTTCTTCTACTTTTCCACTTATTTATCCAGGGGCTGAAATCTGCAAGACAGTGAATTCCATGAGGAAAGGCACAGCACATTTTGGTCTGGTTAGAGAAATATATACAGTATAAATATAAAAAAAGATCAAATCTTTGGGCGGTGGAGCGATGGTTATAAACTCAGAGTTAGTTCGAGTCCTTTCTGAGCACGTTTACTCATTATGTCTCATTTCACTAATCAAGAGTTTTGTTGAGACGGTGACACATCGGATGTACAAAATGTGCCAAGTCATGAGCCCAAAATAAATGGTTGATACTGTAAAAGTTTCAGTCTTCATGATTTATGTCAGAAAAGTAGATGTTTGTATAAAAAGAAAGATGCTTTTACAGTGATTCTAACAGAAGTGTCACTGAGACAACAGGCAGAGAAAACACTTATTACTCACTTATTTTGAGTCTTTATTTTTAAATCTGCTGGTGTTGGTGTATAGTAAACACAGACTGTCTCTGTGGATCTTTTCCATCTGTTGTGCCAGATTCACACTGTGATTCATGCACTAAAGTCCTTTTGTTGCTGAAGAACAGGACTTTTACATGATAAAAGACACATAAATGTATATAATCAGAGTTTACCACAGAGTCAGTGTCAGGCCAAACCTCCAGGAGCTGCTGATAAGATGGAGTTTGGTGGGACCTTCAGTGAAACGCTGCAGCTCCATGAACTAATTTAAAGTCCAGGTTTCGGGTTGTCACGGCGACGCTCGTGACCACCACTGATCCAGGCACATTTAACGTCCCCGGCAGCTGTCACCCCCCCCCACGCTGACGCGGCAGGTCCCACCACTGAATGATTACATACAGGGCCGGAGTGAACTGTGATCTGGTGAACTTTATTTTTCATGGCAGCTCCGACGTGCGGCGCATACCCCCGTGCAGCCCCCACTCCCGGCCACGCACAGCCACTTCCATCTCATCCATTAACACCAGGACATAAATACCCTGAGAGCTGATGATTTATTGATTGGTGGCACCTCTGTAGATGAAAAATAAATATGTTTTAGTGGCATCTCAGACAGTGGCACAGAAACTTTCTGTGTTCAGGCAATAGACCAAACTTTTATGTCTCCAGGTCATAACTCCACGGCACTAATCTCCGGTTCATCTGAACATTTACAAATTACCAAACAAACTGCCCTGATGGAGAAAAAATGTTCAAGACGTATCATCCCCAAAACTTGATGAGTTTGAATCATGTTATAATAGTTTTTTTCTTGTCATTAGCTCAGAGAGGTACACGTCAGAGATATTTATATACGTTGTTTAATCCTGTATTATTAGATGTTATATTTTCTTGTACGGTATTAGATTATATTTACTGTCAAGTATTACATTATATTTACTGATTATTACATTATATTTACTATATTATTACATTATATTACTGTATTATTACAGATTATATTTACTGTATTATTACATTATATTTACTGTATTATTTAGATTATATTTACTGTATTATTACATTATATTTACTGAATATATACATTATATTTTGTATTATTAGATTACATTTACTGTATTATTACATTATATTTACTGTAATTATTAGATTATTTTTACTGTATTATTACATTATATTTACTGTATTATTACATTAATTTACTGTATTATTACCTTATATTTACTGTATTATTACATTATATTTACTGTATTATTAGATTATTTTACTGTATTATTACATTTATATTTACTGTATAGTATTACATTATATTTACTGTATTATTAGAATCTTATTTTTACTGTATTATTACATTATATTTACTGTATTATACATTATATTTACTGTATTATTAGATTATTTTTTACTGTCTTATACCATATATTTACCTGAATTATTACATATATATTACTGTATTATTACCTTTATATTTACGTGTATTATTATATCTGCTTCCCCAGATCATTTGTGCTGGGTGTCCCCAATTCTGGTGTGCCTGAACCGGCATGATCTGATCACAAAACAAACTAAAAAATTGTTAAACCAACAACATGGGTTAGAGGTCCCCGGTGAGGGTTTAAAGTCCCTCAATAAGCCGTGTTCGAGGTTACAGTCCTGATAGTAAAACAGGTTTAGAGTCCTGATGACCCACCGGTGGACGGGTGCAGTGGGCAGAGAACGAAAGTCCCCTGTAGCTGGGTGTGTACAGCACTTCACCGGGAGTCCTGATATGGGGTGCCCCTCAAAAATAATAAATAGCACACTGTGGTTAGAAGTCCCCCAACTGGTAAATTATTGTTACGTGGTTTAGAGTCAAACCGGTGAGGGTTAAAAAGTCCCCCCTCATGAAGCCGTGTTCCAGGATTTAAGTCTATAGTAAAACAGGTGTAAAGTCCTGATAGTAAAACAGGTTAAAGTCCTGAATAGTAAAACAGGTTAAAGTCCTGCATAGTAAAACAGGTTTAAAGTCCTGATATAAAACAGGTTAAAGTCCTGATATAAAACAGGTTAAAGTATGATATAAAAACAGGTTAAAGGTCCCTGAATACAATAGTAAAAACAGTTAAAGTCCTGATCGTTAAAACAGGTTTAAAGTCCTGATATAAAACCGGTTAAAGTCCGATATAAAAACAGGTCTCAAAGTCCTGATATAAAACAGGTTAAAGTCGGATATACAACAGGGTTAAAGTCCTGATATAAAAACAGGTTAAAGTCCTGATAGTATAAACAGGTTAAAGTCCTGATATAAAACAGGTTAAAGTCCTGATATAAAAACAGGTTACCGTCATGATATAAAAACAGGTTTTAACGTCCTGATGAAAAACAGGTTAAAGTCCTGAATATAAAAACAGGTTAAAGTCGTGATATTAAACAGGTTAAAAGTCTGATATATAAAACAGGTTAAAGTCTTACTGATATAAAACAGAGTGTAAATTCCTGATATAAAACAGGTTAAAGTCTTGATATAAAACAGGGTTAAAGTCG
>JAIEZT010000013.1:17517903-17584817 GCA_019594935.1 Periophthalmus modestus
TCATCTCTAAACTCTAAATATAAACTGTTTTAGTTCTGATCCGTGGAGCTGTTTATGTTATTTAAATGTTGAGGAGACTATTGCTCTGTTTTATTCCTCTGTTTGTGAGGTGTTGGTAAAATCCTTTGAGAAATACACATGATGGTCTTTTTTTAGGACCAAAACTGCTGCAATAGCCTCCACATTTCCTCTAGTAATACTAATTGATTCAAGAACAGATTTGTGGCATCTGTGCGAGTCCCTGCTCTCTGTGCAGCCGTGTTCCTGCAGTCGAGAGCGTTTATTTGATATTTAGACTATGAGATTTCTGCATTCCAGAGCAGATCCTTGGGTTGCACTGGTCCCAAAGGAAGATTGGTTTTTATGTTTGTATCAGCAATATGTTAGTTTTGCGAATATTTTACATAAGCACATTTCTATAGTTTTCCAATGTTTTTATTCATATGTTTCCTCATCATTTCCTTTTCATTTTCTCTGCAACCTTCAACTGTACAAACTGATCTGTGTTTATTGAAAAACGACAGAAATATATGTGACTTTAACAGCAGTTTGTGGATGATTCTGCACGTGGAAAGCACAGCCTGCACGACCAAAAACAGGAAGTACTGTAATCTCTGTGTTTTTTACAGATATCTTAGACAATTGACCCCACCACTCCAATGCCCAGAAGCAAGTAAAACGTAAGCATTCAAAACGACTGATCATTAAGAAACATGATATGGGCAATGAACCAGGGAGACTACCGCAAATCCCAGTAGAAGTAGACTAGAAGTGGAAAATAAAACTTTTACCCAAAGAGTAATTAAAACAGACAAACACTGGCTCTATACGAACGGGCATATGAACGTTCTCTGTTTGGTCCCTGAGATCTGAGCCCGGAAAATAAAGAACAGATCCTCAGCAAGGTTTAGAACTCCTCATCAGAAGATAATATACCTCGAATTTTAAAAAATACCACAATGAACAACTTTCTTTAAACCAGAAGAAAAAACTTTTACACCAGAAGATTCAATTCGAGTTTCAATTCAATTATCTTTTTGTAGAGCCCAAATCACGACAGCTCCCGCCTCTTATGGGTGGAACATGGAGATGATTAACCAACAGAATTAGAAAATCAACAAGTGAAACAGAAACAGACAAGCCAATTAATCAACCGTTTAGATAAAGGCATGTAAATAACTGTCCCAAAACATCCCTGTCCTTAGACCCTCCTTCTCCCAAAGAAAACACTCCAAAAACCCAGTAGAGGAAAAGGAGAAAACTCGAGGTAAGAACCACAGTGAAGGAGAGATATCCACTCCCATGAGACGGACAGGCTGCAGATGTGTCCGGACTAAGGAGCATACATTCAATTCTGTAGGGCCAGAGCCCAACACGAGCCGTCCATTCAGGCAAGAGATCTAGAGTCGATCCATCACCGACGATCAGGAGGGAGATCTAGGTCCAGCCATCACCCAGACGGTCAGGAGGAGATCTAGAGTCCAGCCATCACCGGACTGTCAGGCGGCCAGGCGTCTGAACAGTTCCCTCCCCAGAGAGGGGAGCGGGGGGGACAACATGTGAATAGCAAGACCAAACTGAATAGTAAATGTTGTTGAGAGGGAAAAACAGTAGGAAAAAGAGGATATGCTCAGGTTACCATAACTTTCCCCTCAGCATGGCATATCCCTAGACAGCCTGACTAAAACTACAGGTTTATTTCTGGTCCTAGCTACCGGACCATAAACTATTTCAAAGAGAAACGTTTTAAGCAGCCTGGGTCTTAAATGTAGAGACTGTGGAGCCTCTTTAAGCATGGGAAAGAAGCTGATTCCATAACACAGGAGCATTGGTAGTCGTGAAAAGCTCTCCTCCTACTGTGCTTTTAGTCACCTCTAGAACCACCAATAGTCCAGCTTTTGGGAGCGGAGTCGTCTGAAATGGGTGGTAGGTTAACTATACAATCTTGCAGATAGCACAAGGGGCCATAGGCCTTAACAATACGGGACCATGCAGAAGATTGCTTTCTATGTCAGGAGGAGAACTTTTGAATTTGATTCTGGAACTCGACAGAAGCCAGTGAAGGGACTCCAGCACTGGGGTGATGTGTCTATCTTCTCTAGTTCATGTTATATGTATGGAGCCTGGCTGCTGCATTTTGAACTAACTGAAAGCTTTTTATAGAGCTTTTAGGGCAGAGCTCGCTAGTCAGGAGTTACAGTAATCTAGCCCTTGATACTGAAACAAATGCATGGATAAGATTTTTCAGCATCACTTTTAGACAAGATTTTTCTGATTTTGTCCGCATATTCGCAAAAAGGTGAAGAAAAGCTGTTCTAACAGGATTGGTTTATATCGGATGTTTGAACGAGACTCTTGTCAAACAAGACCTCAAAGGTTCCTCGACAGTAGAACTGGAGGCACTCTGACACTGTCCAGAGTGACTTTTCTGGTCAAACAGGAGAGTCTCACAGGCTTTTGGGCCCTAGAGTAATGACCTCTGTTTTTTCTGGGTTAAGAAGCAGATAATTAAGTGTCATCCAGGTTTTTATGTCTTCACACAGGCACTAAGTCTGCCACCACTCGATCAGACTGATCTGGTTTCATTGACACATTACGCTGTGACAGTACAGCTGTGTGTCATCAGCAGAGCAGTGGAAGTTAATGCCCATGTTTTTTGATTGATATTACCTAACGGCAACATATAGAGTGTGAACAGGATTGGAACCAGTACAGAACCCTGTGGCACACCATAGGCTACTTTAGAACATGGAGAGGAGAGCTCTGATTTACATGAACAAACTGGTACCTATCAGACAGGTAGGGATTTAAAACCAGCTGAGGGCTGCCCCTCGGACCGTCACATTCTAATCTCTGTTAGTAGAATATTGTGGTCGATGGTCAACGCTGCACTGAGGTCCCACAAACCATGACTGAGACTAGTCCATTGTCAGCAGCTAATAACAAGTCATTTGTGACTTAATAGTGCGTTTTTCTGTGTGTGAGGTCTGAAACCTGATTGAAAGTTTCAAATAAATTATTACCTGTAGGTGGCGATAAAAGCTGCTTAACTACATGGGTTTTTCAAGGATTTTTTTGAGACAAAGGGGAGATAGAGATGGCCTATAGTTTGGCTAAAATATCAGGTTCAAGATTAGGTTTTTTCAGAAGCGGTTTTATCACTGCATATTTGAAGGACTGGGGGACAGAGCCCTTTTCTAGCCAGAAGAAAACACTTTTATCCAGAAGATAACTAAACAGGAAAACTATAGCTACATATACTAACTATTGCCGATCTTGCCTCTCGGTTCCTCTTGTTCTTCTCTGTATCTGGTGCCCCCAAATAAAGAGGAGCTCCTCAAAGCTGCACTGACAGTGGACGGGCAGCCTGAACCTGTACCCCACAGTGATTGACGTCCCAGTCCAGAACATGACAGTGTGCACTTCAACAGGCTGGCAGCTGACGGCTACTCTTCTCTCCCCTCCTCCAGCCTCCTCCTCCTCCTGCCCATAACCCGCTCAGGAATCCATCAGTGTGAGAGCGACAGCACTCATCTTTAATATCCCGCCCCTGTCTCTGCAGCTACAGGGGGCACTGAACATTGACGACACAGAAACAAGTGTTCAGATGATTGTTGTCATATTTGCTGTGAACATCTACTGATAGTCCCCCACCACCCTCTCGCAGCGTAACTTTGTCTCCCAGCGTGCGCCTCCTGTCTGGGATCGTCACAGTCTGTCTGCTCCCTGGATCATATGCACACAGACAAACACTGAATTATGGATGAACGAATGACACGCCGCTGATACATTTGTCACATCTATACAAAGTGTGTCTTAAAGCCTTGTCCCCCTCAACGCCGTCTCCAGCTCTCATTTTGTCAGTTGACATTTGTACAGAGGCTGAGGACGGCCACAGCGCCTCTGTCTCTGGACACGGAACGGGCAGACGAGGGCCCCCAGACACTGTGTGCACTTCACTGAGTGACCGAGTCTGAGCTTCTCAGACGAGTGCTTCCCCCAAAGGCAAAGAACTGAAGAATGTCTCATGTTTCTGAAATCACTTCTCACTTTATCACTGATGAAGCAGCTCCTGTAGTTTTTTGATTCTTTATACATATTTTATACAGGTCAAAAATACCCGGAAAGCCACAGTTTAATCTGTGAATATAAACATGACATAGAACATGTAAAAGCCTCAGAAACAGGTGTTAATGCTTCAAAACTTCACTGGACAAAACTTCTTTAAATGTCGACTTTAGATTTTTGTTGAAATAATGAAAATATGTTGTTTTGTGGTGTTACCATGTGTCCTGAATTTATAAGAAAATGATTATTTCCATTTGGCTGTTTTGCTGTGGCATCAGGCATCAAGTCCCCCTGAAGACGGCTGTTTTCTGTCCACGCTCGCTGAACGGTTTGCATTTAAAAAAGGTTGCTTTCATTTTGCCAAATGGGGCCTGCCTCTGTCTCCTGACTCCCAGATGGCCACTGCTGCTCCTGAGAGGCCCTGCCAAAGGGCCGTTGATTCAAATAAATTTCCATTACAGAAAAGTGGCTGGCTCGAATAAATCATAATAAAAAATGGGACTTGTGGCCTGTCATCTCTCAAGATGGCCTACCTCGGGAAAGTGCAGAAAGCTCTCCCATCATGCCCCAGTGAAGCAGAGAGGATGGAACAAGTGGAGAGGCTTTCGGAGCCACAGGAAGATGCTTAAAAGAGATTAAAATAGTGCACTTTAAAGGCAACTGCATTAGTCTGTGTCCTACGGCCTCAGTGGGTTTTGTGTGCAACAAGACGACTGGGAATGTGATTCGATTATTGTTATGTTTTTCAGAAAAAGTATCAATCAATAAAAAAAACAAGCTTTACCCTCAGTCCCTGCGTCCACCGAACACCTGCCCCTGATCCCCACCTGCAAAAACGCCGTCCTGCAAAACACCGCCCTGCAAAACGCCGTCCTGCAAAACACCGTCCCGCAAAACGCCGCCCTGCAAAACGCCGTCCTGCAAAACGCCGTCCTGCAAAACGCCGTCCTGCAAAACACCGTCCTGCAAAACACGCGTCCTGCAAAACACCACCCTGCAAAACACCGTCCCGCAAAACGCCGTCCCGCAAAACGCCGTCCCGCAAAACGCCGTCCCGCCCAAAACGCCGTCCCGCAAAACGCCGTCCCGCAAAACGCCGTCCCGCAAAACACCGTCCCGCAAAACACCGTCCTGCGTACTCTAAAGTAAAGTGTGTACTTAAGAAAAGGCAGGGCTCTACCATCAGGCTTTATTGTGTTTGTCTTGTGTTTCGTTGAGCTGAGGTAAAAATCCTGGTCCCAAAAGTGAATTTCGAGCTGTTTCGGTGAAAGGCCTGGTTTCTTCTGGGCAGAATGCACCAACGAACATGAAAATGTACCATCTAAACACATTTTTATATATTCCAACTTCCACACACTTTAGTTTATGGCACTTTTCAGTTTCAGTAATGAGAGCTCAAGTAAATGGTGCTGAGTTTCTGTGTGATTATTGTGTGATCCATCTTTGGCACCTGGAAGTTTTATTTTCACAAAACATTTTATCTTCACCAAACAGCAGCAGCATTCTTCTAGTCAAGTGGCTATATCTCAATATCTGGATTCTGTTTTGACATTATGAGATTTCCTTTTGATTCCACTGCGATGAACGCACTCCCGCTCACAGACCAAACAAACAAATGATTTTGTGCCAAGAAACTCCACGACATTATAAGAAAACGGAGATGAAAAGTCAAAACAAACAAATGTGAAGTGTATTGAGAGTAGATAATAACAGTCAATCATAAAAGTCTCCACACTCTGCAGCAGTATCCCACACCAAGCAATAAAAATATAACTTTTCCACGTTGTCAGCAGAGTGTAAGGAGAGTCGCACAAACAGCCGCTCCAGCTGAACAGGTTTGTGTGGTCACAGTTGTCAGTCATGTTGATGAAGAGTGGGCTCTGAAACTACATCTCGCCCGCAGCGTAGCATCAAAACACGGATGGAGCAGATAAAGAAGCAAATGGCGAACGCAGCTACAGATGGTGGTTTAGGAGGATTCAGCCGGGACACAACGGCAGGTCCACAGACGTGGAAGAGTTTATCACTCAGCACAACACCTTTCCATGCCCCATCTCAGCAGGGTGGAGCGTGTGTGGGAGGATGAGAAAACCAGGTGTCACCGTGAGGGAGCAGTGGCTCTACTGCAAACTGTCATTGTGTCCTTAGGCAAGACACTTCACTTTGCCTATGAATGTGGTGTGTGTGAGCGAGTGAGTCCACCCCCAAGACAATGGCCACTACAGCTGGTCAAGTCTGGAATGAGTGAATGAAACTGAGACTTGTGTAATATCAGACTTGTGTTATGTGATATTCTGATATTTCTCATTGAGTCTGACTTTCATACTAATATTTACATACTGCTTATTTTTATGGTTTATAAAGATACAGTGAGGCATTTACAGCAGTAACATACAAATAAATTATTTTAAAAATCATACAATGTGATTTCCACTTTTTTTTAGATTCTGTCTCTCACTGTGACAAGCTCCAGATGAACATTTCAGACCCTCCATGATTTATAAGAGAGAACTTCAGAATCACAGGGTGTTAAAGATTTATGTGCCTCACTGTAGATACAGAGAGTCGGAGCATGTTACTCTTAATATAAACAGTTACACATTCAGTTAATTATGTCTAAATGACAAACAATCCAGTACATTCATTTGCATCACTGACTTAGTAGTTTGGAAGTTTTCAGACAAATGAACCAAGCTCATTTTGAAACTTTTGCCACCTACCTGTTTATTATTGTGTTATTTATACTGAACCATCCAACTACCAGAGCTGGCTCACAAATAACTCTTATTTCACACATATGAACATATAGACATGGCTGTGGTCATACAGGCCTTTCCTCATTGAGCTCACATAAGACGGACTGACCAGGAAATCGAAGCAGAAGGATTGTGCTCTGCAGCTGCACCATTTACCCAAACAGTGTCTTCTGCAGTATATTTAAAACAAACGCGTGTAATGTAGTTCTAATTGGATTAGAGAACATTTGCCTTGTTTACAGAGACAGCTCACGATCATAAACTTCACTTCCAACAGCCTCTTTACTTGAGTTAAAGCTCTGTTCTCCCCATATCTTAATTAAAAACTGCAGTAAAAATAGTAATGAGACTTTTCGTTGTAAAAGACATTCAACAACTTTGTAAGTATGTATATTTATGTACAAGAGCCTGTAATTGGATCTGGGAGTTGAAGCCAGTCGGGCTCGGCTTGAAGAATTTTTAACTGTGTTTTGTTTGTTTCAGTAAATTTTCTTTGGAGCCCACAGAGATGTAAGTTTGCACCAGGCAGCTCCATAATGCAGTTTGCCCGACTGTCCCAGCCTGGATCAGCATTACATGTTTTTATTCTCCCAGTTTCCATCCAAAACTCTCACTGTGTTGGCTCTTTATTTGTGAAAGTCTTTGAGAAATCAGATTCATCCTTTTGTTTGAGGTATAGCTTCAACAGGTCAGAGCCATATGCCTCACTTTTCATACAATACAAGTTGATACATTTATTTTCACAGATAACGTGATTAGGCTAAATTTGTTCAGGTACCTTCTGAGAAATATGTTCATGTTCAGTGTTCTTCTATTTTGAGGAGAGATATTTTACCACAAATATGACCGACCACTGTTAACTTAATAACTTACAGGTATAACTCCACACACAGCTCCTGCTTTGTGAGGTTAACTTGTCCAAATACACGAACATGTTTTATATAATTAGAATCAGAATCAGAATCAGAAGAAGTTTTATTGCCATTGTCCGTGAGCAGAGCTCACAGACGAGGAACTTACTTCGGTGATAAAGTGTAACATACAACACACAAAAAAAAAAAACCACACTGAATTTGTGAATTTGATTCGCCTAAGCCCTCTCCAGACAGACGCAGAGTCGTTGGTGGAGAAATGCTGCCTCAGACGTGTTTTGTACTTCGCTTTAGCCTTTTCCACCTCTTTGCTAAAAGCATACTTACAACACCTGTAGCCCTCACGATCTTCTGCCTTGTACGCCCTCTCCTTTTCCCTCCTTAAATGCCTCAGTCTGGGAGTGAACCAGGGTTTGTCGTTGTTAAAAGTCACCCTGGTACGTGATGGAATGATACTGTCCTCACAGAACTGTATGTATGACGTCACAGTGTCTGTGTCCTCATCCAAACTGTCTGTGGCCCTGAACACGTCCCAGTCTGTAAAGTCCAAACAGGAGCGAAGCTCCTCCACAGCCTCACTGGTCCACTTCTTAGAAGTCCTCACAGCAGGTTTGGAGAGCTTCAGCCGTTGTTTGTAGCAGGGATGAGGTGAATCATGTCGTGGTCAGAGAATCCCAGAGCAGCACGAGGCTCGGCTCTGTAAGCTCCGCTGACCGTTGTGTAACAATGATCCAGCGTCTTCTCTCTCGTCGGGCATTTAACAAACTGTAATAAACTAAATTAGATTAACTATTCTCAGATGTATGTCCATCACAAAACCACATGGCTGAAGTAAAGAGCCTGCTGCTGAGATAATTCATGGCGCAGAGCGACTGTGGTCACCATGCGTCATACTGTGGCATCATGGGTAATTGAACAACAAAATTGCTATTTCAAGGCCCAGTGCTCAATGACCACGCGGTTCCCATTTAGAAGAGAGAAGAGTATTACACACATCTGCTGTGTCTCAGAGAACTGTTAATCAAGACATAAAGAGTACAAATTACCACCTTTAAGCTTATTGTAAGAATCCATTTTTGACAGAGGCAGCATCAGATAAAGATGTATTTTTCTCTGGGAAAAGACGGGTCTAATCAAGTTTATATTCTGAAGGTGAAGCCGGCGTCTTCACTACAAACTAATCAGACCCCAGACCAGTGGTAGGTATATAATTATCAAAGGTATCACACTAACACTTTTATATTATTCAGCTGAAGCTCAGACAGAACTGAACGTGTGTCTGGTTTATTTATGTCAGATATTAACAGTTCATCAGATCTGCTGCACTAACATATGTAACACGAGACACTTTTCTCTGATGTTCACTGAGTCTTACTTCATTTCACACTGTAGAACAAACACATCAAATATAACATCAGCTCTGGTTCATATCACTGATACAAAACTGCACATGACACATGAAACATACAGACACTTTGTCCTGTAACAAACCACTGAACACTAAACTTTACATTTTACTTTCAGTTGTTTCTGAAACAGTTTCTGTCCAGTAAGACTTTGCATTAGTGTAAAACAAAAAAAAAAGGGGTGAACCAGAAAACAGGAAATAGTTTAATTGCTAAAGTTGACTTGCTAACTCTAAATTGTAGTTTGTGGCCCTTATTCTGCAGGAGTTACATGAATCCCTGGGCTCACGAGCGCCCCCTAACATGAGGCAGGGTAACTACGTGCCTCACCCCTTTTCACAGCCTTAAAGCAGCAGCGTCACTGCTGCAGCACAGTCAGAACATGTGAGGCACGACCGGCCTGTGCCTCTCCACATGGCTCTTCTCAGGATTTCAACAGCGATTTTGAGTAAAAAAAGAATAAAATTGCACAGTTAAATAGAAAATAACTTTATAGTACAAATCACTGGATAAATATAACCATTTCATTTATTTTTTCTCTGTGATGAAGGTCTCTCCTGCCTCACGTCACTGATTCATTTTACAAAGTATTTTGTTGTGTATCAACAGCCATAAAAAGGTTCAAACTAAAACATGTTCTTTACTCAAAACAGGTACAGGTCCTTTAAGCCTGAACTTTAAAACAATTCAGACGTTACTCGAGTCTTTTCCAAACGACATCTTCATAAGATCACAGAACCGCAGCACAGACCACTGAAGAGTTTCCTCCTCTGTTTTCCGTTCTCTTGACTCGTTTGGGGTCAGTCAGTATTTTGGAGGGTTACATAATGTTGCTGTTGTTCTCTGTGGCACCTTAAAAAACCTGTGAGAAAGTCGTGAGGAGAGCGAGCGCTGGTACCAGGGCAGAGGCAGCGATCTGGGATAAGCCTGTTTAATACCAGCCTCTTCAAACCCGGTGCCAGTGCCAGTCAAAGGTTAATGAAAGGGCGCCTAGTTGGGAGGATGAAGACGTGGCAGCAGTCAGAACTACAGGGATTAGTCTTGTTCTCATATCAAAGGCTTCCCCAGCCAAAGGGGCTCAACCTGGATTTGGAGACGAAATCTGTCTCCATCCTTTTACTGCAGCCAAGAGCATCCAGACTCTTTCTCTCACCGCTCTTATATGTGCTGCTAACGCTCTGCCTTTCTCACCCCGGAGCGATAAAACATGGTTAATCAGTTGTTTGGTGCATTTTAAAAGGTCAAAGGTTCAAGCTCTAAACCAGTAGATGGCGCTGTCTATCCAAGACCTTGTTGAAGATGAGTCACTGTGGAAGAAAGAATTTGTCCATTTCATAATAACTGGATAATAATGATGGATCAATACAAAAGTTAATAATATAAGCACAATATTGATGTAAAAGTACATTTTTGAGCCTCACTCTCCGAGCAGGAAAATAAACAGCTGGACTTTGAGGTCGAGTGGCCAGGGTCTTCTCACCAAGAGAAACAAGAATAAGTAAGTACTTAAGTAATAAGTAACACAGGAGTACTCCAAAAGTACTCTGAGTAAAGTATGAGTACAGACAGAACACAGGAGTACTCAAAAGTACTCTGAGTAAAGTATGAGTACAGACAGAACTCCAAAAGTACTCTGAGTAAAGTATGAGTACAGATGTATGAGTACCATCCGTTGTTCATGCAGGACTCTCCACCCATTGTTCATGCAGAACTCTCCTCGCTGACGGACAGAGCTGCATCCACAGATGAAGCTCTGATCTCCAGCAGATGTGTCAGTTTGGTTTCTGCAGAATCGTTTTGTGTCTGGGGCGTGTGAATGTTCTGTACCTGGATCCGCCCGGAGTCTCTGTGGACACCTCCAACACGAGTCTCTGTGGACACCTCTAACACGAGTCTCTGTGGACACCTCCAACTCCAACACGAGTCTCTGTGGACACCTCCAACACGAGTCACTGTGGACACCTCCAACACGAGTCTCTGTGGACACCTCCAACACGAGTCTCTGTGGACACCTCCAACACGAGTCTCTGTGGACACCTCCAACACGAGTCTCTGTGGACACCTCCAACACGAGTCTCTGTGGACACCTCCAACTCCAACACGAGTCTCTGTGGACACCTCCAACACGAGTCTCTGTGGACACCTCCAACACGAGTCTCTGTGGACACCTCCAACACGAGTCACTGTGGACACCTCCAACTCCAACATGAGTCTCTCTGTGGACACCTCCAACACGAGTCACTGTGGACACCTCCAACACGAGTCTCTGTGGACACCTCCAACTCCAACACGAGTCTCTGTGGACACCTCCAACACCGAGTCTCTGTGGACACCTCCACACGAGTCTCTGTGGACACCTCCAACACGAGTCTCTGTGGACACCTCCAACACGAGTCTCTGTGGACACCTCCAACACGAGTCACTGTGGACACCTCCAACTCCAACACGAGTCTCTGTGGACACCTCCAACACAAGTCTCTGTGGACACCTCCAACACGAGTCTCTGTGGACACCTCCAACACGAGTCTCTGTGGACACCTCCAACACGAGTCTCTGTGGACACCTCCAACACGAGTCACTGTGGACACCTCCAACACGAGTCTCTGTGGACACCTCCAACACGAGTCACTGTGGACACCTCCAACACGAGTCTCTGTGGACACCTCCAACACGAGTCTCTGTGGACACCTCCAACACGAGTCTCTGTGGACACCTCCAACACGAGTCACTGTGGACACCTCCAACACGAGTCTCTGTGGACACCTCCAACACGAGTCTCTGTGGACACCTCCAACACGAGTCTCTGTGGACACCTCCAACACGAGTCTCTGTGGACACCTCCAACACGAGTCTCTGTGGACACCTCCAACACGAGTCTCTGTGGACACCTCCAACACGAGTCTCTGTGGACACCTCCAACACGAGTCTCTGTGGACACCTCCAAACACGAGTCTCTGTGGACACCTCCAACACGAGTCACTGTGGACACCTCCAACACGAGTCTCTGTGGACACCTCCAACACGAGTCTCTGTGGACACCTCCAACACGAGTCTCTGTGGACACCTCCAACACGAGTCTCTGTGGACACCTCCAACACGAGTCTCTGTGGACACCTCCAACACGAGTCTCTGTGGACACCTCCAACACGAGTCTCTGTGGACACCTCCAACACGAGTCTCTGTGGACACCTCCAACACGAGTCTCTGTGGACACCTCCAACTCCAACACGAGTCTCTGTGGACACTTCCAACACGAGTCTCTGTGGACACCTCCAACACGAGTCTCTGTGGACACCTCCAACACGAGTCACGGTGGAGTCTTCCACATTTACTGTCGGATCTCTGCTGGTGACGAGCCTCCACCCTCAGAACGTGAGACTGAAGCATCGATACATTTGTGCAAATGTCACACAGCTTCAGTTTATCACGACTCTCTAAACGCCACAGAGCGTTCGGCTCTTACACTTTACTGTCATGTTTCTCCGACGAAACAAACTCAAACATTTGCAGTGTCACTTCAGAGTCTTTAGACTGAAGAGCATAAACCCCAGAAGAAAGTCCAAACTCTCCATATCACATAAGACTGGTCTCATTCACAGGAGCCGATATTCTCATAAACTTATGACCTTATTCTAATTAAATTACGACTTTATTCTCATAAAATTACGTCTTTAATGTCTAAATACTACGCCTTTATTCTCGTAGCGCCCGTAGAATGTATTTTTAAGTGACCCTTAAACGCCGTCATAATTCATGACCAAATTGTCACTACATATCTATTTATCTAAAAGTTAAAAGTGGCAGATGAATGAATCATATGACCATAAAAATATAAAATGAAAGCAGTGTGGCTCCCTGTGGTCTGCTGTGCGACAGCTTTTCCCCATATGCACTTTGGAGATATGCTCCACAAAAGAAATTCTGCTTGTTATGAACAGATTTAATGGCTTTACAGGAAGTCATTACCATGAGCTTTCAGGATCCTTCCACGGCGCTGTTGTCATGGGATGTCAGTGCAATAAACCCAACGTCTTTCCAATTTATCTCCCTCTTTTGGTTTGCACTAAGACACAATCAAATGGTTCTGGCTCATCTTATCCTTCAATGCATTTGCTATTTTGGGCCGATAAAATTAATCACAGTAAACAGAACATATTGACAGCCCGCTCACGTGGAACAGCGGCTGTTTAATCTTAATTCCTCATTAATTTGACTCGCCCACATTACTGTAGTGTGTGGAGAGAACCGGCTCATCTGGAAATTAACTACGGCCACGAAAATGAAGACTGCAGTGTTCAACATTAAAAGTCTTGTTTTTTTATGAAATCCACATTTTTATTTCAGTTAATTGTGACAAACTGATTAAACTTTCCTTATTTGATGAAACTTCTCTTTAAACCAGATGAAGAATAGTAACATTTACGTCACTGAAGGGGACATATTCTGTAAAATGGACTTTTATGAGCTTTTACTCATGTTATAATGGTTTTCCCTCAACATTAACTGGAGTTGTATTTGGACTGATTCATGTTTGAGTAAGTCCTTCATTTATGGCTTGATGCTTGGGAAATGCACCAGAAAATGGACCTGTTATTAATTATTAAACATTTTTAGACCAATGTTACCATCAGCACAGTAAAATAATGATCTGTGTCTGTTCTCTGACTGTAGGACAGACATGAGCATCTTCGTCTCTTCAATGGACTAAGTTCATTATCACAGTGTTGAATATAACATAATAAAGGTTTATCTTTTCTTTCTTATAAATCAGTGGTGGTGCCGTGGTGGTGATGTGGTTGTACTAGGGTGGTGATGTGGTGGTGCCGTGGCGGTGCCGTAGTGGGTATGTGGTTGTACTAGGGTGGTGCTGTGGTGGTGCTGCGGTGGTGCTGCGGTGGTGGTCTCAGGTTGACTTTCTGAGTATTGTCCAAACTCTGATAATTGCAGAATGTTTTTAAAGTGTGGCCCTGACGAGCTGCTGGATTATTGGATTATTGGATTATTGGTATTAGCTCCATGCATCAGGCAGAATTAGCAGCAGGAGCCTGTGTCAGTCCAGGGCTCGACACAAATCTTGGACTTTTGGCAGACTGTTGCTTTAACGGGTCAAATGATATCTATAAATCAAGGATGCCTCGATGGAGAGCGAGGAGAGCCCAGGGAGCGACGCCGAGGGGAATGAGATCGTGGCCATAAAGCCTCACCCGAGGAAAATAATCCAGTCATTCATAAAGGATTAAAACCTGTAAAGAAGATTGATTGCCTCTTTTTCTCCTCTCTGCTCAATGTAATCCCAGATTAGAGAAACCTCACGGGGTTAGATTTTAAGGAAATTTACCCAGGATTAATGGAGGGAGGCAGCCATCTTTTGCGATTGCTCAGAATTTTGCCAAAGAAAAAAATGCACCTCTGCCCCATCTCATCCTTCATCCGTCCAAATGTTTTTCTTCTTCTACTTTTCCACTTATTTATCCAGGGGCTGAAATCTGCAAGACAGTGAATTCCATGAGGAAAGGCACAGCACATTTTGGTCTGGTTAGAGAAATATATACAGTATAAATATAAAAAAGATCAAATCTTTGGGCGGTGGAGCGATGGTTATAAACTCAGAGTTAGTTCGAGTCCTTTCTGAGCACGTTTACTCATTATGTCTCATTTCACTAATCAAGAGTTTTGTTGAGACGGTGACACATCGGATGTAAAAATGTGCCAAGTCATGAGCCCAAAATAAATGGTTGATACTGTAAAAGTTTCAGTCTTCATGATTTATGTCAGAAAAGTAGTGTTTGTATAAAAAGAAAGATGCTTTTACAGTGATTCTAACAGAAGTGTCACTGAGACACAGGCAGAGAAAACACTTATTACTCACTTATTTTGAGTCTTTATTTTTAAATCTGCTGGTGTTGGTGTATATTAAACACAGACTGTCTCTGTGGATCTTTTCCATCTGTTGTGCCAGATTCACACTGTGATTCATGCACTAAAGTCCTTTTGTGGCTGAAGAACAGGACTTTTACATGATAAAAGACACATAAATGTATATAATCAGAGTTTACCACAGAGTCAGTGTCAGGCCAAACCTCCAGGAGCTGCTGATAAGATGGAGTTTGGTGGGACCTTCAGTGAAACGCTGCAGCTCCATGGAACTAATTTAAAGTCCAGGTTTCGGGTTGTCACGGCGACGCTCGTGACCACCACTGATCCAGGCACATTTAACGTCCCCGGCAGCTGTCACCACGCTGACAGGCAGGTCCACCACTGAATGATTACATACAGGGCCGGAGTGAACTGTGATCTGGTGAACTTTATTTTTCATGGCAGCTCCGACGTGCGGCGCATACCCCCGTGCAGCCCCCACTCCCGGGCCACGCACAGCCACTTCCATCTCATCCATTAACACCAGGACATAAATAACCCTGAGAGCTGATGATTTATTGATTTGGTGGCACCTCTGTAGATGAAAAAATAAATATGTTTTAGTGGCATCTCAGACAGTGGCACAGAAACTTTCTGTGTTCAGGCAATAGAACCAAACTTTTATGTCCAGGTCATAACTCCACGGCACTAATCTCCGTTTCATCTGAAATTACAAATTACCAAACAAACTGCCCTGATGGAGAAAAAATGTTCAAGACGTATCATCCCAAAACTTGTATGAGTTTTGAATCATGTTATAATAGTTTTTTCTTGTCATTAGCTCAGAGAGGTACACGTCAGAGATATTTATACGTGTTTAATCCTGTATTATTAGATTATATTTACTGTATTATTAGATTATATTTACTGTATTATTACATTATATTTACTGTATTATTACATTATATTTACTATATTATTACATTATATTTACTGTATTATTAGATTATATTTACTGTATTATTACATTATATTTACTGTATTATTAGATTATATTTACTGTATTATTACATTATATTTACTGAATTATTACATTATATTTACTGTATTATTAGATTACATTTACTGTATTATTACATTATATTTACTGTATTATTAGATTATTTTTACTGTATTATTACATTATATTTACTGTATTATTACATTATATTTACTGTATTATTACATTATATTTACTGTATTATTACATTATATTTACTGTATTATTAGATTATTTTTACTGTATTATTACATTATATTTACTGTATTATTACATTATATTTACTGTATTATTAGATTATTTTTACTGTATTATTACATTATATTTACTGTATTATTACATTATATTTACTGTATTATTAGATATTATTTTACTGTATTATTACATTATATTTACTGAATTATTACATTATATTTACTGTATTATTACATTATATTTACTGTATTATTATATCTGCTCCCCAGATCATGCTGGGGTCACCAATTCTGGTGGCCCCGGCATGATCTGATCACAAAAAAATAAAAATTGTTACAGGGTTAGAGTCCCCGGTGAGGGTTAAAGTCCCTCAAGAAGCCGTGTTCAGGTTAAAGTCCTGATAGTAAAACAGGTTTGAGTCCTGTGACCCACCGTGGACGGGTGCAGTGGGCAGACGTGTCCCCCTGTAGCTGGGTGTGTACAGCACTTCCCTGGGAGTTTTGGGTCCCTCAAAAATAATAAAAGCACAGGGTTAGAGTCCCCAACTGGTAATTATTGTTACGTGGTTAGAGTCCCCGGTGAGGGTTAAAGTCCCTCATGAAGCCGTGTTCAGCTTAAAGTCCTGATAGTAAAACAGGTTAAAGTCCTGATAGTAAAACAGGTTAAAGTCCTGATAGTAAAACAGGTTAAAGTCCTGATATAAAACAGGTTAAAGTCCTGATATAAAACAGGTTAAAGTCCTGATATAAAACAGGTTAAGTCCTGATATAAAACAGGTTAAAGTCCTGATAGTAAAACAGGTTAAAGTCCTGATATAAAACAGGTTAAAGTCCTGATATAAAACAGGTTAAAGTCCTGATATAAAACAGGTTAAAGTCCTGATATAAAACAGGTTAAAGTCCTGATATAAAACAGGTTAAAGTCCTGATATAAAACAGGTTAAAGTCCTGATATAAAACAGGTTAAAGTCCTGATATAAAACAGGTTAAAGTCCTGATATAAAACAGGTTAAAGTCCTGATATAAAACAGGTTAAAGTCCTGATAGTAAAACAGGTTAAAGTCCTGATATAAAACAGGTTAAAGTCCTGATATAAAACAGGTTAAAGTCCTGATATAAAACAGGTTAAAGTCCTGATATAAAACAGGTTAAAGTCCTGATATAAAACAGGTTAAAGTCCTGATATAAAACAGGTTAAAGTCCTGATATAAAACAGGTTAAAGTCCTGATATAAAACAGGTTAAAGTCCTGATATAAAACAGGTTAAAGTCCTGATAGTAAAACAGGTTAAAGTCCTGATATAAAACAGGTTAAAGTCCTGATATAAAACAGGTTAAAGTCCTGTTACAGGTTTGAATTGTATTGTTTTGTGTGATTTCAGTGTCTTTCTTATTCTGTGAAGCTCGTTGAATTTCCTTGTACAAATTGTGCTGTACAAATAAACTGGCCTTGCTCACAGCTCTGTCCTGTGCAGTTCTTCGATTAAGTGTTGAATTAGATTATGTAGAGTTTAAACATTTACATATATTGCAAATTAAAACAAAAAACATGAAACTTTGCTACTTGCTACTGTAAATATAGCTATCGAGAGGTGGGGCCAACAGAACCAAAAACCAGTCTGAACATTCAGTTGATCCGTCTCTATATTACGTCATTTTCAAACTATACTGCAGTTTAAAGCACATTTATCCACGTTTGGGACCTGACCAAAGATTATATATATATCATAATCCTGCACATTCCTCCTCCTGAGACGTTCAGCACGTGTGAGTCCTGTTGAAAAGGTAAATGAGCGACAGGTGGTTCAGTCGTCGCTGTAGCTGTCGCTCACTGTGAGTCTAAGTGAAAAGTGTTTAAAGAATCTCACCCTGGAACGAGACGCCGAGCTTCTTTCCAGATTAATCAGCAATTACCTCAAAACGGCACATTTCTCAAGTGGGAACATATTAGTGGCTCCTCAAGAATTACTGCAGTGATTTGAAAGAGACAGCCCTCTCAGTTTGATATGAAAACACAGAATGGAAAATGAAGAGTAATTACCACGAGGGGTTTCAAAACTTGGTGATTAAAGGAGCACATGTCACTGGAGGCAGCTCAAGGTTTGTCATATGTTTTCTGTGAACTGAAGTATGTACGGACACGTGACAGTTCACAGTTTGAAAATACATCTTTACTTCAGAGGTTTAAATGTGTGAGCTTCATCTGTGAACATGAAGAGGCTGGATCCCAAAAGAAAAAAGACTTTGAATATTATAACACATTATATGACAGTGTGAGGATGACAACCTCCAAAATACTTCCCATTGTTGTTCTTATAAATAAATATAATCAGGACTTATACAGTATTATGCGTATGTGGAATTAGCAGTGACAAACTGAATCATTGATTATATAAATATAGTAGTAGAACATATTGTGTGACCTGTCACTGTGAACGTCTCTATCTGCGTGACAAAAAACACTATCACATAAGAATTGTAACCTGACTACCTGCAAATCTCTCTCCATCTGCGGATTAGGTCTAAGTCCTCCCAAATCTCGAGCCGGGGCAACATCAGAGGATACGCAGCGCCAGGAAAGTTACGTAACTCATTAAGAGCAGAGCGTTCTCTCCTGGGCCGCAGCCTCATCCCTCTGAACTTACAGCCTTTGAGCAAATAAAGCCACAGCAGAAAAGTGAACGAAGAGACAGCAGCAAACTCCAGAAGACCTGATCTGACAGGAGGGTTTCACACAGAGGGCAGCTCACTGTGTCATTAGTATTACTCTGGTACTTTACTCTGGTACTTTACTCTGGTACTTTACTCTGGTACTTTACTCTGGTACATTACTCTGATACTTTACTCTGGTACTTTACTCTGGTACATTACTCTGGTACATTACTCTGGTACATTACTCTGGTACTTTACTCTGGTACTTTACTCTGATACTTTACTCTGGTACTTTACTCTGGTACATTACTCTGGTACATTACTCTGGTACATTACTCTGGTACTTTACTCTGGTACTTTACTCTGGTACTTTACTCTGGTACATTACTCTGGTACATTACTCTGGTACTTTACTCTGGTACATTAGTCTGGTACATTAGTCTGGTACTTTACTCTGGTACATTACTCTGGTACTTCTGTGTAATCAGACATTTTACTCTGCAGAATGTATTTGATGAGTGACTAGAAAAACTGTTGAAAAGAATCAAAAATGAACATTATAGAGTTTGTAATTATTACATTTGAAAGAGCAGTTAGTGCGTGGAACTCGCTGAATAATGTGCCAAGGTGACAGTGAGTCATTTGATTCCCTGTAGTTTGAGTCTCACCCACTGCCCTGACTGTAGGAAAGAACCAACGAGTCACTAAACTGTTATAGTCTGAGGGGCACTGCTGCTACGATTAATATTCTGCCCAAATAATCAACTGCAGCCGCCCCTCTGGCCCGACCCTCCTATAACGACATCAAATCTTTTCATACTGGCCACGTTCCTTTTGCTTCTTTTCCTATTTCGATTTGCCAGTATAAATAAATATAACGGGTGTTTCACAGGCTCTTGGCAGATTTTCTTAACATTATGACCAAAGTACAACCATGACCATGTGTTTCACCCGCACACGGGTCAAAGAGCCGCCAGGACACGGCAACCGACTGACAACTTTCATATTGTCAAAATAAACTTTAGTTTTTTGCAGCATGTCCTTGAAGAAGACGGAGCTCCCGGGCCTCCGTACCTGTCTTTCACTGAACATATTAGAACAACATTGCTATGATTGGCGTTGTGCATTAGTAATCTCCTCCCAAGCCTTTTCCTATTGTCATTCTGCGTACGCGGGTCTGCGGTGTTCTCCCTGAGTCTGTGAAGTGCCATGACAACACGCTGCAGACGCCCAAAGGCCTCGTCAGTCGAGAGGCCAGAGCTGCACACGACTCTCCCTCATCTACTACCAAGACAAGAGGACAGACTGAACAGGGCTAAAGACCCACGTACATGAGCCGATGGAGCCTCTTTGTTCACAGACATGATGAGAATGTTCTGGTATGACTGGTGTGTGAATGGGTGAATTCCTTTGCACTTTGAGTGAAGATAGAAAAGTGCTACATAAACGAGACCATGTACCATTATTCATACTTATAATTCATGTTCCAGGTCCATCAGGGAAAGTCGGGAGTATAATTCTCTTTAAGTTGGACAAAGATGTGGTTTTCAATGTGTCGTCACTAATCTCACACTAGACCAGGGTACAGTGTAATGCTCAAGAACACAATGGCAAAATCCTCAAGTTGGAGATCAAGTCGTGAACCTTACAGCTGTTGAATGCGTCTCTTTTTTTTTAAACTGATGCTGAAAACGAGAGCATGGACAGCCTGTGTAACTCTGTGCATCCCTGTGGAAGTGTTACAAAATGCAAAGTGACTGTCGTCAGTGCTGTGTTCAGAGGTTATGCAGATGTGATGTGGCTGTTCCGATAGAGACTGATGACTATTGTATGTCTTGTGCTTATGCAGGAGCAAAGCCTCCGTGAGTTGCCTTGTGCCTTCAGGCAGCATCACTCTGCCCCATTTAGGCCCAGCTCCTCTTCTCACTCACCAGCCGGTTCCAGCCTGCATCCTCCACGCTGCCTGCATTGTTAACAAGACCCACAGCTCACACCCCACAAACGGGACGCTTCCCTCCGACCCATCCTCCCATCAGCCAAACAAACATCAAACCCACACAGTATATTCTTTCTCCTACCAAAAAGATCCAGCACTGTGGTAATAAGCACTTGAGGTACTTAGTGTAACTTTACAGGTGTTTAACATATTTATCTCCACGGCAAAAAGGCAGATGAAGCCATCAGGTCAAACAAGACGACCCTCAATAAAGTAATGAATCAAACAGCTGTATTTATCTCCTACGGCAGTTTAGACACGTGGGTGTTCAGAAAAAGGCTCAGTGTGGAGTCAGTTATCGAGACGTTTTTTACTCATTACTGGTGTTATCTCACATTCACATTATTTCACGACAACAGAACATTACTGGGTGTAAATCTATCTATATAAGCAAGAATTATTTCTGTTTTTATGGACAAAAAAAGTGTGAGAAGGACAAGGGAAAAAGGCAAATCATCTCCAAAACAAGTCATAAGTTCTTTAGCAGTGGTTCCTGCAGAAGTAAAACAGTTTTAACAGGAGCCTGCAGTGAGCATTCCATGTGAAAAATGTGAAGAACTTTTTAGAATATAAGAAGAACTGGACATTTACTACACCGTGTATTCCATTTATACATCTTTAATCTTCTATTACTTTGAATGCTTGTTTTTTTCCATCACTGGAGGTTTTACGAGGCTTCTGAGTCTGTTTGACTTGTGAAGCAGATAGAAAAGTGCATGTGGGTTGTGCAGGGTGTCTGAGTGTTACTGAAGATAATCTGGGATATGAATGTGGAAGTGCTTTTAGCTGGTGCACCCTCTGCTTCAACCTTGCCCGGAGTGAGTGCAGAGAGAGGGCAGGCTGCCTGGGGCCTGGCCATGTCTGAGTGATTAGATAAAGCGCGAGAGGCCAAGAACCGGGAGCTGCAGCCAACATCCTGCAGCAGTGACTGGTCCCAGACGACAGCAGAGCTCTGGACGCCTGTTGTTACCACGTTTGTGTTATATGGTTTTACAGACGTAACAAAGAGACGAGACGCAGCTTTAAGGAAGAAACGACCAAAGGATCAGTGAATATTTACATGTGTCGTTGTGGTGAACACGAGAAAACTGACAATACTCAGCCCTCCTCGGCCTTTACAGAATATTTCATTAATTTATTTTAAAGGTGGAACTTTTCTGGTAGAAGGTCTGCGACTTACTTGTCTCCATGGAGATGTTTTTGCTTTGCCTGGAATGTTCCTCAGTGTTTCTTTTCACTTATCTGTCTCCATGGAGAAAAGTAGGTCACATCACGAGGTCGTAGGTCAGATCTGTGGAGAATGCATCATTATTATTATCATTATTGTATTATTCTGATTAAGTCTGATGTCACACTGTGGGACATTACAGACTAAATAATCTCCATGGAGACATGTAAGTGGAAGAACAAAACTGTATAAATAAACAATTATAACCAACAGGGGGCAGCGGTGTGCAGCTCGGTCATGTAATAGCTCTGAAAATGTTTATTTTGTTCTTCTTTTTGTAGATTGTAAGTTTGAAACACTTTGTTCTTTTAACACAAAAATAAACCCAGTGATCATAAAGGATCAATGCAGAGACATGAGATTTACACTTATTTACATCAACACTCATTTTCCAGAACAGGACCTTTTGTGCTCATTTGTGTCAGCGCCGTCTTCACGGTGACAAAACAGCTGGTCGGGTCTAATCTTACATATTTCATGGGACCTACGTGTGGCATTTGTGGCTTGTTTTTATGATAATCAGATTCTCTGAGGTGTCACAGTCAGAGTGAATCTCCTTCTGCTCAGGTGAAGCCGCTGCTCCTCACAGCACATGTCCGACGTGACAGGAACCAGCACTGCACCGAAACAGTCTGTCCTGTTCTGACGAGCTCTGTGACCTGCTTCATGGTCCCGTCCCGAACACGACGGGACCCTGGAGAAAACTGCACAAACCAGGTCAAAACAGCATCAGACGTGTCTCAAAGGTTTATTCACAACATAAGAAAAACAGTTTATTTTTTTTAATCTTGAGCTGGACCTTATCATCCCAAAAAGAAGAATGGATTTGTTATTGTCGTAAATTATTTTGTTGCCATTATTGTTAATATCAGGCCTCAAATGTCTGCAGGACGTTTCACTGCATCTACAGTTCAACATTTCAGCAAATTGACATTTTTGTTAAAAGTTTTTGTGTGAGTTTATTTAAATGTTATTTGCATGTTACCATTTTATCTGTTTGACCTTAACATTAACAGTTATTTATCCTACATGTAGAAGTATTTTTTCTGTGTATATGCTCTAAAAAACCTGATAAAAGAGATTTCAGAATCACATGAGGCTGTTATCCATCCATTAAATCAAACCCCCAGGTGTTCAACCCAGTGTGAAAGGAAAATGTGAAAATCTCAACAGCAGCAGTGTCGTGTTCAGCTCTAAGCCCTTTATTTTTCTGAAAGCTGGCTATCAAGCAGAGACAAATGTTTTTTAATAGGATTCCCAGCACAGGAAAGTGCCGGACGTCACGGCCGTGGACAGTGGACGCTCGGGGGACGCTCGGGGGACGGGTGATAGCAGGGATGAAGCACAGCTCGCCAGAATCCTCGTCTGTCTCATCAGATGGTTTTAACGGGTTTGGAAGTCCACACGCATCAAGACAGAGACTTTAAAGAATTCATGGAGGAGGACACATGTTAGTGCGACATTCTGAGCAGACAGAGCTGTTCTGCACAGTGGTATAAATGGTCCATATAATGACTATTGCACAAAACAACCATCGTGACGCAGATGTAAAGCCATTTTCCAGTTAATTGACAAATTGTAACGATGAAAAGTTATTTGTGTGAATTTGTGCCAGAGCGTCTCTGCTCCAGCGCCCACAGGAAGAGCACCATCTGCACAGATTCCACAAACATTTAGCCTTTTTATTGTGCGACAGAAGCATTTGTGACGAGCCTGTTTCATTATGAAGCGTAATGAGGGAAATGGCTCGTCTCAGGATGACAGACGACTTTCTGTTTGTCCGTGATGTAGATCGATATATTGAGTCGGTGACTTATATGATGCAAAAAGAGCATCAAAACCTCCAGGTGAAACGTAGGGGCCTTGTGCTTGATAAAAGAATCACAGGAAGTCAAGAAAATATCAGACTTTTTGGACAGTTTTCTGGAGGAATGTACAGAACAGTTTTTGTTCTGTGATGTTCTACAGAGCAGATTTTACTGGTATTATTATGGTACCACTTTGGAAGCTTAATAAATATGACAATACTGAACATTTATCTTACAAATCTTCAGAGTTCTGCCTTTGTGTCGTCAGTGTGACATGAACCAAGATGTGAGATTATACATTTGAATTATTTCACATATAAGTCTCGTCGAGTATAAGTCGTCCTCGACAAACTGTGAAAAAAGAGCAACTTATAGTCCAGAAAATATGGAAAATAAATATACAGGCTTTTCTTTCTCTTCACTGGTGTATTTGAAACGTGGGCAAATACACAGACAAGAAAAGTAAAAACTAACTGGAATAAATTTTTACCTTGAACTAAAAAAATCCTTGTCAGGGTCTAAATACAGAATATTTCTCTGCACCGTGAAAGTATTTTATTTATTTTGTTTCATTTAATTACAGTTTTTTGTCCTAGTATACATGGACAAATTGGTAAACACTTTTAATTGAATTTCAGATAATGTTCCTTTAAGACATTCATTAATCATCGACAGCAATCCCCCCTGGCAGATGTTTGTTTAATTTCCCCGTCCGCTAGACTCATTTATTTCTTGAATAGGCTTGAAGAAGTGAGAAAAAAACTGCAATCCTCCTGCAGATGAACTGATGAACAGTGCAGACACATCGAGTACATGTAAACTCCCTGCTTCATCTTAAAATGTGGGGTAGATATGTTATTTATTGCATGTTATTGTCCCCGCAGAGGCCCCTGGGGGCCTCCACACGGGACGAACGGCACCACACACACAGATGGATACAGCCACTGAAAACCTCCAGTGAATAATCTTCTCATTACTTATCATGATGAACTGTGGCATGCAAATATCAATAAGGGACTGCAGCGAGGCAATCCAATTAAGGCCTAAAAGTAGGAGGCTCATTAGTGCTGAGTCTTTGATAATGCAAATGACACCAGCAAGTAATCAACCTGAAAATAAATGCTCCTCCAAAATCCATGAGCACAGGTGATCCGGTCTACCTGTGATTAAGGATCGGACAAAACACGACAAACTCGCCTTTGAACCAGGTTTTTATGTTAAAAATGGATTGTTCGTGGTAATAAGGAAAGAGAAGAGGAAGTATTTCAGTGATAAAAGTGCTGTGTTGGCTTCTGTGGTGTTACAAATGATTAAAACTAATAAATTATACAAAATGAATGGAAATGATTCACTGTGGTTGTCAAAGGTGGATTTAAAGTAAAATAATGTACATTTAAAAACATCCTTCACTAAAAGTCTTGTTTATTTTTATCACGCTCTTAGACGCTCTTCCTCTGAAACTTCACCACTGTGGAAAAGTTGCTTTGTTTATTCAGTAAAAAAGTGTTTTGTTCAGTGTTTGCAATAAAAATATAAAAGTATTCATTTGGTCTTCACGTCGTGTATTTATGAGAATCTTTAAAACATCGTTGCCTCTAATTATTCTGCCCAGTGGCTTCTGGCTTTTCTGGAGGTGTTAAGACAAACTTCCTCAACATTTAATTGAAAGTACAAGCCATTTATTCCTCAATTACAGAGAAAACCAGGCACATTTTGGTTCAGATCGCTTTTGTGTAGTTGTAGAAACCCTGTGAATATTTGTAGCGTGTAGTCGCTAAAATATTCATTAAAAACCCCTTTTTGTTCAAACGGAAAGTCAGTAAAAACAACTGAAGCAGCAAGTCCAGACTGTGAATTATGTTGTGCCTCTACACTGGAGTTTTCTCATGTCCATCTTTGCACCTGAAAGAGAATTGTGTTTTTATTACTCATTTTTATTACCTTTGAGATTGAAGCCTTCATATCTACAGAAGGGAGTCCAGGCTGCCATATTTCTGCAGGTTTCGCCTCATAAGACTCTCACTTATATGAGCTGTATTGTCTATAACTAGAGCGTCTCTGCAGGAGCGTCTCACAGGGACGTCTCCTAAATAATGGCTCTGCATTTGAATGTGCCCGAGCGGAGACACTGTGGACTTTGCAAAGAGCCACATCAAAACTAATAGGACGTCTCTCCTGTTGGACGCGTTTTACTTTAGGCTGAATTTCAAACTTTCACTTTCTTCCTCTTTAAATATGTGATGTTCAGAGGGGATAATAAGACAGTGGCGTGGTTTGATTTCACAAAGGAAATGTCCAGAAATAGGTGGTGGTCATAAAGACAGAGAAGATGAGAAGACGAGATGTGGGAGAAGTCACTTTGATCAGAGATTATCAAGTGCATTTTACTGGACAGGTCTAGAGCCCATGTGACCATAAGAGCGTGAGCTTCTGGAGACGCTCGTGTTGAGGTGAAAGTTCAGAGTCACTGCACATCTCTGGTCGTCTCCTCGTGAGTCTCTCCATGTGTCACCCCCTCGTCTCTCTGATCCAGGGGCAGCTCCTCACATTTTAAACTTTAAACCTGAGACTTACTTTAGCTCCCAGACCTCACGTTTTCTGCTGATAGTGAGTCATGTGCACATGTTTTTAGGATTAATATACTGTCCAAACTTTAAATGTAGTGATCCTGACGCCGGGCTGTTTAAGTCCACGTTTCTACTTTTTCAATAAGATGAAAAAGAATCGAAAATCAAGACAGATCAATATGGGAAAAATCATGTTTTTTGTTTTTTTCCCAGCCCTGTGCATAATTTGACTTGTTAACTTGCTTTTCGTGTTAGAGTCGGAGGTTCTGGTGCTATTTGAATGTCCAGGTGTAACACGGACACAGTTGCACCAAAGGCCTTGGAGGAGTCAAAAATTGTACCTAAAGGCCTTGGGCTTGTTTAAACTGTTAGCGATATGCTAATTGTTCAGTACGGAAGCACGTTTCAGTACTTTCTGGGTAATGACAGATGCTAACAGCACATCAGCACTAAGTCCTGGTACGAGATTGATCAAAATGTTTTATAATTACACGCAGACAGTGAAAAGCTTCGGGATTTGCCCCTGACAGGTGCGTTTATGTACTGTACAAAGGGTTTCACTACGACAAAAACATCCGGTCCTGGGCGTTTAATGAAGGACATAAACGTCGATGCTTTAGCTTCTGTTCCTCCATCTGGTGCATTTATTTAAAGGGACATTTCTAATCAAAGTTTGTGTGAAAACAACTGTCAGAAGAGAAACAGTTTGTAAAGTGCTGCATGTGATGAGGATTTAGAGCAATATTCCAAACACATTGGGCCGTTTCACATTCAGGCCGTTTCTTCAGTGACTGTGGGAGGACCATCTGCTGAAAAACATGATGCAACGTTCACATGGCTCCTGGTCATGAAGCTGCCTCCTCTGACGACTTCACAGAGCCACAGCAATGTCAGAGGATTATGATGCATCAGATTATCAGGCTCCAGGAGCAAACGGCACTTCCTCCTGTACAGTAAAAATAAGACTTTTAATTAGGTCTGAAAAGAGTCACTCAGGTTTAAGGAGATAAGTCCAACTATGAAACAGAGTCACTTTACACTTGGCTCCTACAGAGATTTATTTATTTTTAACAATCCCTTTCACCTGACACCAGGGACAAGAAGAACAGCAGAAAAACAAGAAGAACAGCAGAAGAAGAACAAGAAGAACAGCAGAAGAAGAACAAGAAGAACAGCAGAAAAACAAGAAGAACAGCAGAAGAAGAACATGAAGAACAGCAGAAAAAGAACAAGAGGAACAGCAGAAGAAGAACAAGAAGAACAGCAGAAAAACAAGAAAAACAGCAGAAGAAGAACAAGAGGAACAGCAGAAGAATAAGATGAACAGCAGAAGAAGAACAAGAAGAACAGCAGAAGAAGAACAAGAAGAACAGCAGAAGAACAAGAAGAACAAGAAGAACAGCAGAAGAAGAACAAGAACAGCAGAAGAACAAGAAGAACAGCAGAAGAAGAACAGCAGAAGAAGAACAAGAAGAACAGCAGAAGAAGAACAAGAAGAACAGCTGAAGAACAAGAAGAACAAGAAGAACAAGAACAGCAGAAGAACAAGAAGAACAGCAGAAGAAGAACAAGAAGAACAGCAGAAGAACAAGAAGAACAAGAAGAACAGCAGAAGAAGAACAAGAACAGCAGAAGAACAAGAAGAACAGCAGAAGAAGAACAGCAGAAGAAGAACAAGAAGAACAGCAGAAGAAGAACATGAAGAAGAACAGCTGAAGAAGAACATGAAGAACAGCAGAAGAACAAGAAGAACAGCAGAAGAAGAACAAGAAGAACAGCAGAAGAAGAACATGAAGAACAGCAGTGAACGATTAGAGCACCTGTCAAACTCAAGGCCCGTGGGCCAAATGTGGCCCACCATGTCATTTTATGTGGCCCATGACAAAGTAAATTAAAAGGTCTGACTGTCTTAAAATATGAGTTTATTTACTTCTAATGCTTTATCCATTTTAATAACACAGGAACTTCAAGACCAGCAGCAAGAATCAGTTTTATAACATGATTCAATATGTACAAAGAAAAAAAAACACAAACCAGAGCAGTTCACATGAATCATTCCAGAGTCATCTTCAAAAAGTCATGTTTTATACGTCTTTTTAAACGTTTCTCTTGTGCAGGAGATTTTTCATTTCTCCTCGAGGTTGTTCCACTGACCCTCCAACACAAACACAATCACGTTTTTTACTGGTTCTAGTCTTGATTTTTTTTGAATAAACCTGTTTTTTCTTCTAAAATGATCCTGACTCTCTCTGTTTGAATAACATCTGTGAACAAGGAGCTGAGGATTATTGACCTTTTACATTATTACGGCTCAATTCAACAGACACATTCATCAGACACTTTTACAAGTTTTAACTTGACAAAAATCAGATTTGTTGGTGCGAGACAGTCTGCTTGGTGAACTATTCTAACAACCTTCTTTTGGAGTAAAAAAAATAGATTGTGTGTTAGATTTAAAAGTATTACCCCCGATTTCTACACAATAATTCAAATATTGTAGGAATAGACTTTTGTGCAGTAATTTAAGTGAAACCTCAACAAAAATGTCATTTTACTCATTACAGCAGCAATTTTAACTTTGTCTGAAGAAAACTAATGTGCGTTTTCCAATTAAGTTTTTCATCAACATGAAAACCTAAGAATTTTGTCGCAGTCACTCGTTTAATTTCAATATTATTTAATTTAATATTAGACAGTCCATTTTTCTGTTCCCAAAGATAATACATTTAGTTTTATTCAGATTTATTGAATAATAAATACAGAAAGAGTTACACTGGGGTGAAGTGTCTTGCCCAAGGGTCAGTGGATCTGTCAGTGATGTTTATGTTGAGACAGGGGATCAAACTACCAACCTTCAGGTCACTGGACTCTCTGCTGTCACCAAACGTCCAGTTAGGACCAAACCCACTGATGTTTTAGGCAATTTCCAACAATTCTTTATGTTGATGAAACGTTTTGATTCATTTTGCCGTGAACTTAAACCACAAAGAAAGACAAACCTTTTCTCTTATTCTTGAGAAAGTTTTTGCACATTTCCCTCTGAACTTTGAAACATGGAAACATTTGAACAAGTGGCTGAGACCTGACATTAAAGGACGACTCGAGCGTGTGCGTCCGGAGCGAGTTTAAGGTCATTCCTCCACAAACATGTCTTTGTATCATTTGTATTTGTATTTGAGTATTCTCTGTGGTGAAAAGACATTTCTCTTAACACAATACTGAGGAGGTGAAAAGTGGAGGGAAGCTTTTGTAGGAAAATCTAATTATGATCTTTGAGTCCTCTCCAGAAACAGATTACCTTTCTCACTAATGACATTTAGTTTCCCTTCACGAGCGTTTCAGATGAGACCATTGAAGGAGCGTGGGCGTCCTGATGATTCCCATCTTTTCCTCACAGCTCCATCAGACGGACGGCTCACATTAGACACAATGGCCTTCCTGGAGAACGGCAGCGCGCCACGAGCTGGGATTGTTTTAAAAATATGAACTGGGGGCAAAAGGGGAATGAGGATCCGCTCAGTCTGTGATTTAAATGAGACACAGTGAACGACGCACAGACTCAGCTCCACAGTGACGGGACTTTGTCGTCAGGTTTGTACGAAGCATTTTACACTGATCCCTTCAAAAGTCTTAGAATGTTGTACTTTAAAATACACTGGGGACACAATGATCAGTCTCAGTCCATCCATCCACATGTGTCTCTCTCTTTCTTTCTTTCTTTCTTTATTCTTTATTTGTCAGGGACCATGTACAAATTCATGAATCTTATAAAAAAAAGATGATTTGTACCAGATTTAGCTCCTGTTACTTTCCCTCTGCAGGTGACACACATTAAAAACACATTTATATTGACAGTTACAATATACGACTAACAGTTTGTCATAAATAATAAGAGTTAAATACAATAAAAACTGCCCCATGCCCAGTTCAGTCTGTCCAGTCCAGACTCATATATTCTCTCTTTCTCTTTCACAATTATCAGTGTTTGATTTTGACCCAGGACTCAGCCCAGTGACTCATCGACACCTCAAACCTTTTTCTGGAATGACTTTCTTAACATTGATTTGGTGAGTTTTATTTTTATATCTGTTTTCAATCAGAACTTTCCAGCTTTTCCCCCTGAGCTTCATTTGTGCATCGATCAGAGTGAAAGTCAAAACCACATCAATAAAGCATCAGTCGGATTCATCAATATTTCAGCTGTGGATGTAAAAACTGCAGCAGGTTCCATTTAACAGTTTCCACGTGAAGCTAAAACACTGATTTAGTGATGTGTTTATGGATTTCCTACATAATATGTGACGCTCATCATATTTCATTTTAAACACTTTGCCTCTTGAATCTGAAATCTTTTTAGGAATCATTTCTGTAAATGAATCTTATTGGGATTTCAGAGTAAAAAGTATCGATGGTCAGAGGGAAAGACGAGTGGGCCGAGACTTGACTCCTTTTTCGATCTTAAATGATCCAGATCTTCATTGGAATTCCATGACACACGCGGCAGAGTAGTTAGCATGTCTCCAAGGTTAACATTTTTAATGCAAGACTGAGGGATTCAGAGAAGTGCTCCTTTGAAGTTTCTTGTTGCAGTCAGAAGGGAGACTGCAAGGCTGTTGAAGACTGTCTGCGATATTGACATTAAAACTCAACACATAGAATGATGCCAATTGAAATTTCATAGTGTGCCCTTCGGGGAAGCTGGGGAGTTGGGCAGTGTGAGATGAATAATGAAACTTCCCTCGCTTTGCTCATTTTTTATTTAATGTGGAACTCCTTTGTTGCTCCCTGAAGCTTCACGGGAGCCGTGTACACGTACTACAGGTGTAACCAGTCCAGCTCCCGACTTTAGAGATGCAGGGACGTGGCCTTCAAGGTTAAATGATTATGACTGACTATTTTGTGATTTATTACCCACTGCTGCCTGTTACTACCTTGTTATTATTGCCCTGATTTTGTTATGTTAGACGTATATGTTCTGCAGAGAAGCAGCCGCCTGAGCTTCAGCATCTCGTCACTTCACTTCTTCAGGAGGCACCAGTTATTCCTCATGACTTTCACTTATTCAATTATAAATGACTTAATACAGATAATACAGGAAATCATGTATTCATAAAAAATGAACCTCTAAGTGACTGTTAGGATCAGCCAGTCATTTTAACACTCGCATTTATCCACTATGAGCAAAACTATTTAACATTTAACACATAAAGAGACACAAATCTCCAAAAACATGACACGACCACATTATTCATGCTCTACCATTTACATTATTTTCCATCCAGGTGCCATCTTTATAAGAGCAAAACTGTCTCCACAAAACCCATCAGAGGACTTCCTTTAGCTGACACTAAAATCCAAAATATCCCCCAGCTGCTAAACTTGAAAAAACAAACAACAAATTCACAGATAAACAGTTATTTGCTTTTGAAACTAAACCTTCGGAGCATCTCCTCCAATCACAGACTCATCTCTCCAGATCAGAGCCGTGTTTCTCATTTCTGTGTGAGATTATTTATTCCTGTAGTGACACTCAGAATAACAGGACTGTTAAGGCCTGGTCTGTTGTTTCTGCTCGATTCATCTGGTTCTCAGGCTCCAGGGACCGACCCACCTCTGAATCACAGCCCACCCCCCAAAGGTTAATAACCTAATGAAAAGTCAAGGGCATCTGTTTGAAATGTGCCACGGCTGAGTGCTGGGGACATGAAACAGGAGGGAAAGTGCCAGGGCCTCTATTGGATTTTGATTTAAGTAAACAGAGGTGCTAACCCACTGCAGCCCTGGAGGAGGCGCCGTTAGAGCGATGGAGCGTGACGCGTCTGGATTTCTTATCAATATAAACGGTCAAGGGGCAGGACTGTGGGTCAATTATTGTCCTGAGGTTTCAATATCACGAGAGTTAAACAGATAAAACACTTGATGCATTACAAACTGGCTCAATACACTCAACATCTGCAAAATCAAGAGTGTAACGTAAATAATTACAAATACTCCCAGTTTTCGAAGCCCCAGTGTCACTGCTGCTTCTCCTTTTACACATGTACAACACCACGGCCCTGCTGCTCTGTCCCGTCTTTTAAAACTGATACATTTAGCGTGAAACTGTTTAATTACATATGTTTTGTATAAAGGGTGTCAACTAAAATGTGTCAGATCATATTTTGAGTAGTATTTTTCATGAGTTTGCAGCTCTGCTTGTACTTGACATTTTCAGCGTGTTCCTTTATTTTACCTTGAGTCACATTTTCAGTCGAGTCATTTTCTCTCAAGAGGCGAAATAAGACTCTGCAGTTTAATTGAGAAATGTTTCTTTAATGCTGTGATTCGCTTCTCACAGTTTAAGTCACTTCCCCTGACTTACAACTAAATGATTAGATTTCCAAAATTAGAGCAAATTAGTGCCATTTTTCCAGAGTAATGTGAGTCTGTGCGGCTCACCTCAGTCTGTGATCAGCCTCCTCGTTTCTTTGGAGTAAATTATGCATATAAAAGTGTGAGTGTTACATCGTCTTGCACATTTAGGAGAAGTCTTCATTAATCTTCTAATGGCTTTGTCCATGAGGATCCCCAACATTTAAAAACCCTCTGAGAGCACGAATGATCCACCTGTGAGACTGTGGAAGCAGTGAGTCATGCTAATTAGCAATTACATCCACAATCAACCACCTTAATTCATTTAGGAGTATAGGTCAGTGCAATTCATTTTCATTTTTTTGTAATAAGGACTGACATAAATGAATCGAGCTAAAACGTGAGTCATCAGGAGCAGAGAGTTCCAGACACTGCTGTCCAGACTCTGAGGACTCCCGTATAAAAGAAGCACAGATGTAGTTTGCAGCGCTGAAGGCCACGGTGGGACGTCTCTGGAGAGGCTCGTGCTCCTGTCTGTTCCCATCTCTATCATTTTTCTTTCTCATTTGCTCCTCTCGTTGTTTGCTTTGCGTGTTCTCCATAGTTCTGACCCTGACTCTTCTTCTTCTTCATACATTTGTTAACTCGTGAATCGTCTGCCTCACAGAACCTCTCGGATGTTTCTTCTGAAAACACAACACTCTGACCTGCGGCATTTCCATCACATGCAATTTCCAGCAAAGGACACGTCCAGTTTTCAGAGTTTTATGGAAAAGCACATGTACTTTACAGTGTTTTATAATTTCATTGATGTTTAGTTTAAATCATTTCATTTGTTTATGCTCAGCTGTGTCTGGGCACTTTGTTCTTAAAGTCCCATGTTTTAAATAGATCATCTGATCTTCAGGAATGACCTCAACACCAATATTTGTATTTAAAACCTGCACCAAGCTGCTTAACTCCAAATATGTGAATATTCAAAAAGTCTATAGGAAAAAAACAGCAAACAGTGGCCAAATGAGACAATCTGTAAACCAAAAGGTCGTGGGGACTGGCAGCGACTCCATGTTTAGAGCGTTTGCCCAAAAAACCTGTTAAAATTGCCCTTGTGTCCCTGGGCAAGGCACCACGATGTGACGTAATCCGGCCTACAACTGAAAAGAACAGAACAGCTCGACACGGCTCAGGCTCTTCTGAAAATCTGAGTCAAAATCTCCGACACAACCGTAGCTACGTACATAAATACAATGACAAAATATTTTACATCCAGTATCCCTGCAGTAGGGGAGAAGGACAGAGGCTCGAGCGGCTCAAACTCACATCTGTCCCAGGGTTTATCTGACCTAAAGTCATAATAAATACTCTAATGACTTGTTCATTTATAAAATGATATGAATGTAAATATCTGAACTGGCTCTTGACTTTGAGAATCTTCAGAAAAGTCAATATTCTACAGACATAATCTACAGAAAATAATCCAAACAGAAAGAGAAAAGCTGCTCACACGTCTTTTGTGTGGCGAGTCTTAATTGCGATGGGCGATTACGACACGTTTGCGGGAGAAGGGACAGTGCACTATCCATCACACGGCTGGGACGCCCTATCAGGAGATTACTTGATAAGTTGCCCTGCCTAATCTGGTTAACATAGCAATTTTTCACATTTTAACGATTCATTTCCCAACAAACTCCCTTCTGAGGACACTTCTTAATAGGAAACTCAGCCGTATTGATTGTATTGAAATATGTTGTCTGGGCTTTTCAGCAACAACACAACTTTTTTATTTAACTTAGTTTGTTTGTATTTGGACTGTGAATAGGAATGAATAATTTAAAGTGCCCTCAACTTTGTGCTCACTTTTTAGCGAGCTATCTGCATTTAGAGATAAACAGCCGACTCAATCCAAGGTTTTTCAGTTTAACCCTGAGTTCTGTTCCAGCCGTGGCAGGTTTGGAGGAGATTTTCCCTCCAACCTGCGTCTCACTGTTAACCGAGTTTGAACCAGCAGCTCTGGACATGGGGAAAATTGCATCAGATGCTATCATCAATCTCTATCTGCTGGCAGCATGTCTTATAAAGGTGCAGGGCCAAAACGCTGTGTAGTGGGCTGGCGCTGCTGTATCTCAGACACACAGACACTTTCACAAACTTCTCTGTGACAGGCCTCAAAGAGCACACCAGATGAGACACTTTAGATGACACAGGAACGAGCTTTTCTGTCAATTAAACCTGCACAAGATGCTCAAAACTACAGTTCAACACAGTGTCTTTTACTTTGGTCATTAGGACATTAGATGCTTTCTTTTTTTATCATGTTCATATTTCACGGAGGAGGGTCCATCACCTGCGTCTCTTTGTGGAGATGTTAATACTTCACCTGAAATGTTCCACAATATCCGAGTTAAAGTCAGTTCTGTGGAGATGTGACTCTGCTCAGACTGAGAAAACTGTTTATAGGAGCAATAAAATACACCTGGAACTGCAAAATATATAAGTTTAACACGGTGCTGTGGAGCAATCACAGGAGAACATCTACACCGAGAAAACACATAACAGACTCTCCTCCAGAAATGTTACATACTGCACCTTTAGTCTCCTTGTCTGCAGCTTCTTATGAAAGATAAATGAATATAGCAGTTTGTCAAATATATTTGTAATTAAAGGTTCATAAAACTGTATGATTGTCCATGGCCTGTTAGTTCTGGATGAACCTTTATCTTCTGTGTTTAAGCCCATTACATCCTCCTCTACTTAACAACTGATGCTTTTGTCTTTTAACTGTGGCGATCGGGCGTCAGAGGCACTTTCCTCTCACCATCCGTCTTTATATAAGAATAACTTAAATAAGAATGAATTAAAAGGGCTTCACTGCACCAAAACAGACACATTCACTAATGATCTGTGCACGATTTCAGTCTCTGCTGCACGAGCTTTATTCAGCCCATCGCTTCACTCCAACTCATTTAATACAGAGGATCTTTGGTAAAAAGGCTTATTCCACTGTTCTGAAGGTGTAGCACTCCCAGAGAATTCATCACAAATCATTCAATTCTTCTGTGTGTTTTTTAAATTATATAATATATAATATATAATATATAATATATAATATATAATATATAATATATAATATATAATATATAATATATAATATATATACATATAAGGTCTGTGGTGGTTCAAGTCCAAAGTGTCTGCCCATTAGAGTCTATTTGACACTAAAGTCCGATCACTTCCACAGGCTTCTTCCATTTGTCTATGAAGAGTATTTCCATCATATATAATGTCATATATAATGTCATAATGTCATATATATAATGTCATAATGTCATATATAATGTCATAATGTCATATATAATGTCATAATATCATATATAATGTCATAATGTCATATATAATGTCATAATGTCATATATAATGTCATATAAAATGTCATAATACCATATAAAATGTCATAATGTCATATATAATGTCATATAAAATGTCATAATATCATATATAATGTCCAGGTTTGATCACCGTCGAGAGGTCAGACATCAGTGACCTCCACAGGGAAAAAGAGGGAGGCTCATCACTTCACCGACTCTTTCTAGGCATCATTATGAACGACTGAACGACCTTTTGTCCCACTGAAGGAGGAATATGTCCCATAAACACTGAGTTTCCTCCTGCTGAACCTGTGGCTTTACTAATAAAGGCACAGACCTTAAAATCCCACATGTTTGGATGTGAGGACGTTCCCATAAGTGATGGTCCCTCAGGCCCATGTGAGTTTTACACTTCATCTGGTGATGTATCTACATCGTACTTACTATAAATATTTGGAGAAATATACACACTAAGCAAAATGTTGTACTGCAGTTCTTTAAACTGATTACAAATGGAGATTTTAGATCAGATGTGTCAGACTCAGGCCCGTGGGCCAGATTTGGCCCTCAATATAAATATATTCGACCCGCGAGATCATATCGAACGTGTTAAATGTGGCCCGCCGGCCGCCGCGCCGATACAGCACATGCACCTCTAATACTACGAATCCCAGAATGCTTTGCAGATGTGATGGCGCTGACCCCAACACTTCTGTTGACACATTAGCATCTGCTAACTCGCCTCACTCAGATTTAATCCTTCTGAAAAACATGCAGATGTTGTTGTTATTTCGTTTGGCCCACGATTTAGTCTCAGTTTTTAATCTCGGCCTCTGTGAATTTAAGTTTTTTCCTGTTTTAGATGGTTTAGATGGTAAGTTCAGGATTTTGTCCATTGCTGTGAACTAATCTGCAGACAGCAGGATCTTTCTCGTTCTTCATTCTTTATCCTCAATCGTGACTTTTGGATTTTGTGTAATGACCAGAGCCAGTGGTTCAATGTCCCAGGCAAACGACGAGTGTCCGCCCTGAGCTGCACTTGTCCCCTCTTCACGAGGAGGAGACAGCAGAGCATGAGTTAAGACTGGAGCTTCGTACAGTACATGTCATTTGATCCAGAAACTCCCACATCTGGCATTTTATTACAACTGAGAAAATAAATAATATAGAACAAGCGTCTGGTTCAAACTGTGGTTTTGAAACTATCAAGATGTTAATTAGCTGGAATAAAAGAGTCTAGATATAGAACAGAAATCAAGTCTGACATGAAAACATGTTCTGCACATAGTGAAATTACCCCTTATAGATCTAAAGAAATGCTATAATTAAAAATATAATAAATGGTACTAAACCACACTTTCTTTGTGGTGGCACTTCTGGTTAAGGTGGAATGTCATTTCAACGGAGAATTTGAGAAAAGGTTTGGTCCTAAAACATGAAATAAAACAGGTTCATTTGTGTAAAACTTTAGGACCAACAACTCAACAAGGCACCGATTCTCTGTGAGGTTTAAAACAGGTTTCTAGTCCAAACAGAACAACGTGCAAAATAATACAACCGATATATCAATAATGTAAGTAATACATGTATGTCACTGGACTTTCTTTGAGCATCAGGTCTAAGGCCAGTCACATGCTGTGTCTGTGAAGAGAGTGAACCCCAAAACTCTGTCACATCCTGTGTCTGTGAAGAGAATGAACCCCAAAACTCTGTCACATCCTGTGTCTGTGAAGAGAATGAACCCCAAAACTCTGTCACATGCTGTGTCTGTGAAGAGAGTGAACCCCAAAACTCTGTCACATGCTGTGTCTGTGAAGAGAGTGAACCCCAAAACTCTGTCACATCCTGAGGTTGAGGTGGTGCTTCTTCGTCCCGACAGCGTCACCACACTGTGGATTTAAATTTAAGGTTGAGCTGGTGCTTCTTCGTCCCGACAGCGTCACCACACTGTGGATTTAAATAAAAAGTTGAGGTGGTGCTTCTTCGTCCCGACAGCGTCACCACACTGTGGATTTAAATAAAAAGTTGAGGTGGTGCTTCTTCGTCCCGACAGCGACACCACACTGTGGATTTAAATAAAAGGTTGAGGTGGTGCTTCTTCGTCCCGACAGCGACACCACACTGTGGATTTAAATAAAAGGTTGAGGTGGTGCTTCTTCGTCCCGACAGCGACACCACACTGTGGATTTAAATAAAAGATGATGCAATTCAAAGGAAGTGCTGCCGTCTCCATAGAAAATCTGATAACACAAAATGGCTTTTACCTCAGTTTCATGAAGAGAGCCGCACTGAGAAGGGCATTATTTTTATCTTGTGTGCTGCATTTCCAGGAAATTAAATATTCATGAAACGCATTCTTCATATTTACATACAATGTGTTTTTTTCTGTTGGTGCGGCACTTTCCACAGCGGCGCTTCATCACGTAAAACTCATCTAATTATACGTTGAATCTGTGGTTTCTCCACTTTCCCGTCAAACACAGTTATGTCATTTCTAAAGAAGCACTGAGGGAGACTAGAGTCATAAGTGTTAGAAGAAAACAGCATTTGATGAATATTATACGCCTATATTTGACTAAAGACTTCCTGTTGGCAGAAAGAAATGGAAACACATGTATTTTTATATAATTAATTCCATCACAAACTTTGAAAAATACCAGTGTCATAAATCAACATGACACGACGCCCAGTTCCCCAGCTCACCAGCAGGAGGCAGCGACGGCTCAGCTCTCTGCTGCTCCGGCCTGGTGTTTTATTCACCTCTGTGGCATTATGAGCTGGAGAAGGAGCTCGAGCTTCTGCCATTCTCCCAAAAAGGTTTCCACAGATCCAGGAGGAACCTGAGAGAACAGAGCGGACCAGATCGAGCAGTCGACGTTATGGTTGTTTTTTGAGACAGAACCGTGTGGACCTGGCTCCACGTCGGAGCAGTCGACGTTATTGTTGTTTTTTGAGGATAAATGGTCAGGCTGGAGCTGGAGTCCTGTGCATCTTTTCTCTGATGAATATTACATGGACTAACACCAGAGCTTAATAAAATCACTGTGCAGTGTGACGTAAATTATGCTCTAACTGCAGTGGCACCGTTTCATTATTTATCAGGAGATTTTACAAAGTCTGAGCCTCTGCACCTTTAGTGGGACGAGATTATAACGAAGAAACTGATTAGACTGAAAAAGAGAAGCAGCTGTAAAGTGATTTATTTGAACATTAAATGAAAGACACGTCTGTGTTTTGTTATAGTAGGATGTAGCACTGAGCCATATACAAGAATAAAAAAAGAGACTTTTCACAGACAAACTCCATATTGTGGTTCTGTGACTCTTTACTTTGATTCTCACGTGTTTGTCGTTGAGAAGCTTTAAAAACCTCGTCAAAGTCCTTGATCCGAGGTCCAGTGTCGTACGTCGTATGAGTCTGAAAAGAATCTGAGGCTCCTGTTCCTCCGCCTCAGCAAACACACATATTTATACATTACATTATACTTTTACATTTATATCACTGCACTAACATGTTTCATAAAATTATACTTTTACATTTATATCTTTCACATGTTTCTCATTTGTTCAGTTAAATGTCACTTCAAACAGAACTTTGTGTCAAACACTGAGAACAAACTTTATCCTGCTATTTCGTGATAAATATATCGTTATCGTGATATAAAATGATCCATATCGTACATGTTTTCCACACAGCCCAGCACGAGTTTGATGATCCTGAGTCATTCAGTTTAACTTTGGGTTTTACTAAAGTTTATTTGAACAGCACAAATCAAACACAAAGTTCTTCAAGTTAAATATAAAGAAAATAAAAACCTCTGAGTTAAACAGAAACATTTGAGCCTGAGTTTAAACACGTTTCACGTCTTCACGAAGAATGTTCCAGGTTTGAGCTGCACAAAACTCAAACTGATACTAAAGTTGTAGTAAACGAAAAGTCCAAAACAGCTTTAATGCATCAGTCAGTCACAGATCTGCCATAATCAAACATTTAGAATAATCTGATCCTGTGACGTGTTTTTCTGTCACAGGTTTGAAGTTTTGAGTTTGAGCATCTCATGTATTTGTCTAATATTTAATCCCATTATTTCAGAGGCTGACTTCACTGCAGAAAAACGAGTGGGATGTTGCATTTGGGAACAGTTTTTCAACGTTCAAAATGACTCCACCTGCGAGGACAGAAAAAGAGCTTTAAACAACTGAAAAAATAAAATAACAGAGTGGTGTTTATAGAGTATAATCTGTTTTATGTAACTGCACAACATCCAGGACTCTTCTGTAGGTGGAAAGTATATACTTTTTATAACTGCACAGTACTTCTTCTGCTTGTATGACATTATTCAGTATATTTATCACTCTCATTATTTTATTTGCAGATATGGTCCAGAACAGATTTAAAGTCACATGTCGCTGCTCTTGGATCCTCATGTTTAACCACGAGGAAAGCAGATATTTTACATGGAGCAATTCTAAGTCAATTTTCTCAACTTCCTCAAGCGTAAAATGAGCCTTGCAGATAAGATGCAAAAAGTGCACTGAGGCTTGTGTATATGTGCATCATTACAGGTGTAGAGAGAGAATCACACAGAGAATCACGTCCAAATCTCACCGAACCCGGTGGAACTGGAATCAGGAGGCATAAATATTTATCATGGCAGTTTTTTGTGCTCTCGTTTGGTATTAAGCCACAGCGCAGCCCCTCTCCAGTCCTCAAGCTGACAAAGCCGCATGAATTAATGGATAAATGGATTTACTAAAGAGAAGATTAGAGACTGATGGAGCCTGGGCTGCACAGACACAGTAATAAATGCGGAAAAAGCCAATATCTGACCAAAATGAATGTGTGGCAGCTCCGTGAGAGAATGTAATGTGTGTGGATGTGGATGTGTGTTATACTGTAGATTCATAAATCTATAGAGCATCAAACATACGGAATGTAAGGATCTTTTTTAAACTAAATATCACAGAACATTTTTATATCCCCTCGTTTAAAAAGCACAATCCTACAAACTGAAGTGAAAAGATGGAACATAAATTATAAATGGACTGCACTTTTTTATTGCCTTGAGAGTGAAAACAGGGCTTTAACCATTAAAATAGGGAAAAGAATTTACTAAAGATTATATTTCATTACATTTAAGTATCTTCACACATTTAAAACAACACAAAACATTTGAATATAATGTTGATTTCATGGAGTTTGCATAAGACACATGAGACTTTACTTTGACCACAGTAAAATGAAGAGTTAAAATAGTGATTCCATTCTTCATCCAGAAGGCGTCTATCTACTTCTCGTATAGTTCACTTCTGGGGAAAATGTACAATAACCGTGGTCCTGCCCTTTTTTCTGTGTGGAGTTGTTCTCCAGGCCGTGTGAAGTGGCCCCGGTGTCGACACATAATGAAGGGAGAATCTGGACGTTTCTGCTCTGTTCTCTGTCCAGACCACAGTGGGTCGTGCCAAATGGTCTGGAGGCATAACTGCTCTTGTCTGAAATTTTATCACTCAATAGAACTGCCATCTGGCCCGTCTCCGAGGTGCAGCTACTGTGAACCAAAATAGCAGGCGTAATAGAAAAGGTCAGGTGTGCGGAGGAGAGGCGTGGGTAAATGGCCCTCTGTTGGTGTTGCACAGTAACACCGTGACAGATTTAGTGCAGGTCTGTGCCGTCTGCTGGAACAAACCAGTTATTGAAAAGTGGGTGGAGACAAGGGGTAGGGGAAAACGGGATTTCACTCACTCAAGCCTCAAATGAAAAGGACAATGCAGAATCATACCACAATGCACGAATCAGTCAAAATGGTGTTAATGATGAGGGAACGCTGTTATATAACGGAGAAAAGCTCAAAAAAGTCTGTTTGATAATGTGGGTCACTCATTAATGCACCAGCCACTAAAAACACCCAGGTTCAATCAGGGAGCGGGCCACTGAACGGGACAAATGTCTGTGTCTCAGGGACGAATGAGGCTAATGAACATGACAAACATCAGGAGAAAGACGACCACAGATTTTGTTCATCTCGCTCTGTAAATGTAAAAGTTTGAATGTTAAACACAGCATAATGATTTATAGTAAATAAAAGTGTGAATTTGACTTTACTGTGTCAGTAAACCAAGGCCACAGACCTGGAGTGTTTTCCTGCATCACAAATCCTCATGATTACCTGCCTCTCTGTTGTGTGAGAATGATTTGTCGAGCTTGATCAAGAGGGCTCAGTCACTCAAAAATGAATCTATCCTGGGCTCTCTTCCCTCGAAAGCTGCGGAAAACTCTGATCTATGGTGCTGCGACAGAAATTGACCCTCATCGGATAAACCGCTCCAAATTGCTTGGCTGATATATAGTGGGCCCTTGTTACCGCTCCGCCTCCCCCCGTCACTTCTTCTCCCTTTTCCCTCAAGGTCAGCTCCATGTGGTGTTAGACGGAGCTGGAGCTCTCTTGTCCCGGCCCTCGGACTCTTTGCTCAATCACATGTGAGACGCACTAATGACTACAACACTTCCCATGTGGGCGAGGGTTGGAGGGGCTGCTACATGTCGACAACACAAAATGCTCCAAATCAAACACACACCGCAGGTTTATCGGGACTATTACAGCCTGTAGGAATCCGGGCAGCGCGCTAAATTGTTAAATGACTCAGAGGTGTTTGCAGGGCAAGTGCACACGGCAGGACGACAATGTGCAGTCAATTACACAAACCTGTCTGTGGGCTAAACACATTTAGAGTTATTATTTTTAATGAATAAACATTTACAAGTTATGAAAGTTAATGACCTTAATAAAGACAGAACAATGTCTCTGGCCTGACGCACAGTAGTTTATGATGTTTGGAGAAATGATGCATGTTCAGTGATCTGGTTATTCCTTAGGGGTCCCCAGTCACATCTGGACTCAAATAAGGGCAAAAAGTAGAAGCAGTAAAGAAGGAACATGACAAAAGAAGAACATGAATGAAGAAGGAACATGAATAAAGAAGGAACATGACTAAAGAAGGAACATGAATAAAGATGTTAATACAGCTTAAATATTTACACATACACTGATTAAAAACACACACTGCCAGTGCCAAGTGTCAAATATACCATAAAATACAAAGCGTGCACAAGAAAACAGCTGTAAAATGATTAGTATTGTTCCCATGTCCCATTTGCATAATAAGAATAGTCTTGAACTGGGCAGATCTGCAGGGTTAAAGTCTGACTCTGCCGGCGGCTCCAGACCTGAACAGAACATCAGAGGATCACAGGAACATGATTTTCTTGGTGGAATGTGGTCAAAGACACTGGGAGGAAACGTGGCTCTGTTGGCTGCAACAATAAGGCATCACTTTACATAATATATAGATAATTTATAGATTTTTCTGTGAAAGTTTGAATATATAATTTGTGTTGTACAAGCTCCTATAAATACTGGAGTGTATAAAAGAACGGGAAACATCTCAAAGGGACTTTGTTGTCACACATTTGTTCCAGCCTCGTGCTAACACAGTATCTATTGCAGTGGTCCACACATCATTTCCTAAAATGTGTCTTGGCTCAACAATAGGACCCCTGTGATGTGGGAACATATGTGCTTTATCTGTTTACACAGAAACCCGCTCCGCTCAGGCTTTCATGTCTCCACAATCACAGCTGCCCTTTACAATTCACTCAAATAAAAGACAGAATTCAAATCCACTTGATTTGGTCTGGATGATCATAGAGTCAGAGAGTCCTTTGTCGGAGATGAGATGGCTTTTGAGATGTTGATATTTCTAATGATAGCCACAGGACAATTGGAGCTGGAGGAAATCAGCTCAAACAGAAAAGACCAGAACAAGAACAAAGAGTTTACAGAACGGCTCCAGAAAAAGGTCTGACAATATTAAATGATAAGAGAAAGTTTGTCCTCCCTGTGAAGAATTGTATGATAAACAGTTTTATTTCTGTGTGAATGAGCTGACACAGTGTGAACACAGAGACCGAGCATCACAAAAGCTCTGGTTTAGTCACTATATCAACTTTATAACCTGTGTGTCCACGAGTCAGACCAACTTTATCAAGGAGAAATAAGATATATTGTTTTAAAGTGACAAAACTCTGCAGGTGAACACACATATATATATATTGATTTGGAGTTTAGGATGAGGAAGACTTCAGCACAGGACGAGGAGACTTCAGCACAGGACGAGGAGACTTCAGCACGGGACGAGGAGACTTCAGCACTTCTAGATGATCTAAAGTGAGACTTGTATCTGTGAGGAGATGTTTAAGAGATCGTCCTGTCTCCTGACGTCTGACCTCAGTGTGAATGTTTGCAGATAAGATACATTTATAAATGCAGCTGTTACCTGAGGAAATGTCCAAAATGTTACAAACTACGAGCCACTATATATTATGTTCTATAAATACTTCTCCTGCTTCTGGAGTCACCTCAGTTTACTGAGGCTATAAAGTCAAGGAAATACCAGTTTCACCAAAAAATTCAGAAAACCCCTTATGTAATTGTAATTCTTTAAATATGTTAAAGTCAACGTGTGTCACCCAGGACAATCAGGGACAGTTTAGCATCAGCCAACAGCTTTTCACAGACTTTTAACAGAGACTTTTCCTAATCATAAGCTCTGAAAGCTCCAAATCCATTTAAACAGAATTATCACAGGCAGAAAGGGACAGGCTGATGAAGTGCATTATGTCGGAGGCAGTTAAATGGCAAATTATTTGATGGACATGTTTTTTGAGCCTCTGAAGGTTCCTGTCAGAGCTGAATTTCGCCCATAAGCCGATGTCCAGTTTCTTATGGACGTCTCATCTAGAGGCGTCAGGCAGTGCAGCTACTTGTGTTTTTAATCTAACACTTTACTGTCTAACAGGTCGCAGCTTTTCTTTACCCCTGAGTTACTAAAACTCCAGATGCCATAGGGCTGTAGGTATTTATCGATTAATCGATTGATGGAGTCTTAGTCGACTAATGGTTTTACTGGTATTCAAACTATTTGTGGGTGTGCTGTAAGTGTGTTATTCTTTTAATACTTCTAAATACTAGTTTAGTTTAGTATCTTTCTGTATAGGGTCAGATATTTGGTCCGATAATAGAGATACTTTATACTTTAAGAGCTTTTCCAGCTCCCTGTCGTGTTGCTTTCAGTCGACTAGTTGATGCTCAAGGTTTGTCTTTAGTCAGAGAAGAGTCTGACACTCCATTACAGCCTTTACATGAGCAGAAATAAAGAAATGTTACAGCACTTTATAAAAATGAACTGGTCTTATAGCGTTTTTCCAGATGCTCAAAGTTGCTTTACAATTTTGTGCATTATTCATTCACTCCTGGGGCAAACTGATGGAACCAAAGCTGCCGATCTGCACCATCGGCTCCTCCGACCGACACCACCCCTCAACTCGTGAGCTGTTCCACACTTTTGTGCAGATCTGCATTAATTACCCGGTTCAAAGCTGCTGCTCTGAGGTGTTCGTCAGTGTCTTTCCCTCTGTTCGACCCTGCTTCCTGTCATTCTCTTCTACAGTTTATATAGATTAAAGGCTTCATCTGTCCATGTAATGTTAAATCTTATGATCATTTTCTATAGTCAGAGATCTAAGACTCGTGTAAGTTTCATGTTCTCATGGGTGAGGCTGTTCCTTGACTGAGCACAGCGTGAGGTGCAGAGTACGAAGGCCCTGACAGGAAGTATACTTTGCAGCCGGATATATGTCAGTACAATGCAGTGCTTGAAGTATCATGTGGGCGTCTGGAGAGCATGAAACTGGACGGAGAGGGGGCTGTAAACAACACAAAGCTCGCGTGACCAAGGAATTCCTTTGGAGTTTGACTTTCTAATCTCTTTACAAAACGCCTATTGTACAATCCACCGATGTTTACGACATTATTATGTAACAGTTTATGCCATTACAAGCCCAGGCTCCAGTCTGTATTCTAAACAACTAAAATGAAAGGACATTATTAGGATTCATAAGCAGAGTCCGGACATGCTGCTGCAAATGAGACAGATTAGATTGTGTAATGACATTAATGCTCGACAAAGTCCACAGACAACAACGGGATGACGCTGCTGTAATGATAATCTAAGATGTGCCCTGGTAAATGTTGACATTGTTGTTTCATTCATTCTCTCGCTTCATTGGCTCAGTTCATTGAGTGACAGCTCTGGCAAAGGCACAGCAAGAAAGATCTACGTCCAAAACCAAACAGAAAACCCGGACCTAGAGCTTCTGGTACTAACAGTTTGGATCCTTCCCTCAATCTCCCAAATTCACATGACTGGGACTGACAATCAAAGAAACATATCGAGAGTCTTTATCAGAACAAACAGCACAGCTACGATGAAGTGAGGAGAGAAAAGAGGCACAAATGTCTCTCCTTGGACAGTGAAAGCTCATGTTTGAGACGAGTTAGGTCCCACTGAGATCCTCCAACACACTGTTCAGACTGAGACGCTGGAGGATCCGGGTCAACTACAGAAGACAAATTACTACAAAATAATGTATCGTTAAACTTTAATTCAATTTGAACCTGAATCCAAATGAGGAAAATATTTTATAAAGAGTGTATGAGTCAACATCTATAGTAGTTGCACTTGGTCCAAAGCTAATGATGAGTCTAAATTAGAATATGCCACATCTGAGGTTAAGTTACACATGTTGAAAGTTGATATTCGGAACAGGAGGCGCCTCTTCTCTGTGTGGACATACTGCTAATGTACATACTGCTAATATACATCCTGCTAATGAACATACTGCTAATATACATCCTGCTAATGAACATACTGCTAATGTACATACTGCTAATGTACATACTGCTAATGAACATACTGCTAATGAACATACTGCTAATGTACAAGGCCATAGTGTGAGTCAAATATGACCTTCACATGACCCGGCGCCGCCACCTCAAACCTAACGCTCACCGAGTGTTGTCTAAGGCAAAAGTTACTTTAGGTCGAGTATTTGACGATATCATTTCTCACATGACAGGGTGCACTTACTTTAATTAGACGATGCTATTTGTCTAATATCAGGTTTAATGCCAAAGCTCTAATGGTGTTTAAACTTTTCACCTCATGCTGTTGAAGGATGTAGAATGTATTGTCAAGTAAGGGCCATTTAAAGGGGCGAAAAACTTATTTCAATGTGCAAATCATATTTGGATACATGTAGCAGCCTACACGTGAGCTCAGGGCCCCGAGGTTACCAGACGACCCCAAAGAGCCCATATATTTATGAAAAAAATATAACATGTCAAGAAACAGGGCCTGTGTGTTTGAAGAAGCCTAAATATCCCTCTCAAATGATTACATTTGTTTTTGATTTTCTTTTTATCTGTTGTAGCAAAATATCTGCAGCGGTTTACATTTGTTTTGAGCTGGAGGTGAAGGCAGCTGCTGTGGGCCCAAAGGCCACCAGGGGGCCTCCAAGAGCCCAAATACTGAAAATAATATAATATATTGTGGATTTCTGTTCTGTTGCATGAAGAAGAGACGCCGAGGGAATCGTCCTGTAGATTTGTATTGTACAGGGTTAAAGGCAACGTACAACAGAACTCCAAGAAGAATCAGATGCAAAGTCTAATGTAGAGTCTAATGTAGAGTCTAATGTAGAGTCTAATACAGAGTCTAACAAACTGAGATCACACCAGTGTTTTAAATCCTCCCAGAGTAGATGTCACTCTGTGTGAAAGACGCTGTTGTTAAGAGATATAAAGTGTGACCTTGGCCCAAATGTAACGGTTATGAGTTTATGTATTTTATGGTGACGGTTATGTCTGAGTTTTCTGTGATTACGAGAAATTACACCGTCATGTGGGAAACAGAACATCTTTAAGCAATTTATTATATTTGTATATTGTTCACAATATAAAGTTTTATTGGAAGCGAATGATTACAAACGATTACTTTTGTTTTTTATCTACAGAAGTAAACGATGTGCTGCTGCCAACACTTGTGTTTGAGCTGAGGATAAGTGCAGGCAGCTCTGTACTTACACCGGTACGTGGCCCCGCCCCCTGACGGACGCTCAGGCTCAGGTACCACTGTACCACTGGAATCACTGTTTTACAAGTTACACTGAAAGTTAATGAGCTTCATTTTATGTAAAGTCTTAGGAATAATCAAGAACACAAGACGATGATTAAAGTTACTTAGTTTTTACTCTAATGGACATGATGAGTTTTAAAAATGAGTAACATCCATAAACCCTGTGAATCCAGATTGTATGATCTAAGTAATATGCTCATTTACACAAATTATCTGCTAATTATCTCTGCTAATGTATGTATTACTCACCTGCTCACTGTGCTCATAACACAGTGACATGTAGTATTTTTTGAGGTGGGTAGTACTCAGTTACTCTATTAGGCCACATTTACTTGAGTAACCCCTTTTTCATATTAAATTGTAATAATGTTCTGACACTCACATCTGCATTTTATCATTTAAATGTAACTGGAACATACTAAAAAAGAGGAAAAATGTCTAGAATTTCAAAAATGTAATTGGTTGTGGGGATGAGAGCAAAGTCCTGTTGTTAAATGTGAATCACTGATAGTTGAGCAGAATATTTCCCGTGATCCTAGAACCACCTGAGCGACGGCCCTGTGCACGTGGATTATTATTAGTCATTAGCTCTGCAGCTTATTGCAATGTGTGGAAGCCATATTTCCAACAGCTAATGATTTTAATCCACCTCATGAAGCTTTAAGCTATTTAACCAGTACAGGACATTATATATTTACACATATACAAAAGTAACAGGCTGAAAAGTGCAGCAGTGATTTGTGCCAAAACACTGTGGGAGTCACTACAGCTGAAAGGACTGGACTTTTCTAATGTTTCATAAGTGCCAAAATGGCTGAACCGTGCGTGTAAAACAGAGTAAGTGTAGAACAGTGTGTGGGGAGTAAAGGAAAACGGGAACTTTCAGATCAATAGTGTGTTTTTTGTAGTTAATGAAGGACCTCGGATCTCTTTTTTTGATAATGTAGACACTGTAACTCTCAGTCAGAGCTGTGTTGTATTACACATGTACTTTTGAACATACTTCTTCCCTACACTATTACAGAACATATTACATTAAATAATATTCAGTCATGTTGGTAAAGATCAATACAGACGTCCTGCCAAACCTCCTTGTAAAAGCCTCACCTCGTCACACCTCGTCACCTCGTCACACCTCGTCACACCTCCTCACCTCGTCACCTCGTTACCTCGTCACCTCGTCACATCTCGTCACCTCGTCATACCTCGTCACACCTCGTCACACCTCGTCACCTCGTCATACCTTGTCACACCTCGTCACCTCGTCACACACCTCGTCACCTCGTCACACCTTGTCACACCTCGTCACCTCGTCATACCTCGTCACACCTCATCACCTCGTCACACCTCATCACACCTCGTCACCTGGTCACACCTCGTCACACTCGTCACATCTCGTCACACCTCGTCACCCCTCGTCACACCTCGTCACTTCGTCACACCTCGTCACACACTTCGTCACACCTCGTCACACCCTCGTCACTTCGTCACACCTCGTCACCTCGTCACACCTCGTCACACCTCGTCACATCTCGTCACACCTCGTCACACCTCGTCACACCTCGTCACACCTCGTCACACCTCCTCACCTCGTCACACCTCGTCACACCTCGTCACACCTAGTCACACCTCGTCACCTCGTCACACCTCGTCACCTCGTCACATCTCGTCACACCTAGTCACACCTCGTCACACCTCGTCACCCTCCTCACATCTCTTCAAACCTCGTCACCTCGTCACACCTCGTCAAACCTTGTCACCTCATCACCACCTCGTCACACTCGTCGTCCACTTCGTCACACCTCGTCACACCTCGTCACCTCGTCGCACCTCCGTCGCACCTCGTCGCACCTCGTCGCACCTCGTCACACCTCGTCACACCTCGTCACCTTGTCACACCTCGTCACCACCTCGTCACACCTCGTCACACTTCGTCACACCTCGTCACACTTCGTCACTTCGTCACTTCGTCACACCTCGTCACCTCGTCACACCTCGTCACCTCGTCACACCTCGTCACACCTCGTCACACCTCGTCACACCTCGTCACACTCGTCACACCTCTCTCGTCACACTTCGTCACACCTCGTCACACCTCGTCACTTCGTCACACCTCGTCACACTTCGTCACACCTCAATCACTCCGTCGTCACACTCATCACACCTCGTCACAACCTCGTCACACTTCGTCACACTTCGTCACACCTCGTCACACCTCGTCACTTCGTCACACCTCGTCCTTCGTCACACCTCGTCACCTCGTCACACCTCGTACACACCTCGTCACACCTTGTCACACCTTGTCACCTCGCCACACCTCGTCACACCTCGTCACTTCGTCACACCTCGTCACCCTCGTCACACCTCGTCACACCTCGTCACACCCTCGTCACCTCGCCACAGACCTCGTCTCACCTCGTCATACCTCGTCACACCTCGTCACACCTCGTCACCTCGTCACACCTCGTCACACCTTGTCACCTCATCACTTCGTCCACACACCTCGTCACACCTCGTCACACCTCGTCACACCTCGTCTCACCTCGTCACACAATCTCGTCACCCTCGTCACACTTTGTCACCCTCGTCACATCTCGTCACACCTCGTCACACTTTGTCACACCTTGTCACCACCTCGTCACACCTCATCACACCTCGTCGTCACACCTCGTCACACCTTGTCACACCCTGTCACCCTCGTCACACCTCGTCACCTCGTCACCTCGTCACACCTCGTTAAACCACCTCGTCACACCTCGTCACCTCATCACCTCGTCACTTTGTCACACCTCGTCACCTCATCACACCTCGTCACACACCTCGTCACACCTCTCGTCACCTCGTCACACCCCGTCCATCTCGTCGCACCTCGTCACACCTCGTCGTCACACCTCGTCACCTCGTCACACCACCTCGTCACACACTCGTCACACTCGTCACACCTCGTCACACTTCCGTCACTTCGTCACACCTCGTCACCCCTCGTCACACCTCGTCACCTCGTCACAACCTCGTCACACCTCGTCACACCTCGTCACACCTCGTCACACCTCGTCACACCTCGTCACCTTGTCACACCTCGTCACACCTCGTCACACCTCGTCACACTTCGTCACACCTCGTCACACCTCGTCACTTCGTCACACCTCGTCACACTTCGTCACACCTCATCACACCTCGTCACTTCATCACACCTCGTCACCTCGTCACACCTCGTCACACTGTCGTCACACTTCGTCACACTTCGTCACACCTCGTCACACCTCGTCACTTCGTCACACCTCGTCACCTCGTCACACCTCGTCACATCGTCACACCTCGTCACACCTCGTCACACCTCGTCACACCTCGTCACACACCTCGTCACATCTCGTCACATCACCTCGTCACACCTCGTCACTTCGTCACACCTCGTCACACTTCGTCACACCTCGTCACCTTGTCACACCTCGTCACTTCGTCACACCTCGTCACACCTTGTCACACCTTGTCAACTCGCCACACCTCGTCACCCTCGTCACTTCGTCACACCTCGTCACCTCGTCACCACCTCGTCACACCTCGTCACACCTCGTCACACCTTCGTCACACCTCGTCACACCTTGTCACACCTTGTCACCTCGCCACACCTCGTCACACCTCGTCGCACCTCGTCACACTCGTCACCTCGTCACACCTCGTCACCCTCGTCACACCTCTTCACACCTCGTCCACACCTTGTCACCTCATCACCTCGTCGTCACACCTCGTCACACCTCGTCACACCTCGTCACGCTTTCACCTCGTCACATCTCGTCACCCCTCGTCACACTTTGTCACCCGTGTCACATCTCGTTTCACACCTCGTCACACTTTGTCACTCCTCACACACTCGTCACACCTCGTCACACCCTCGTCACACCTCGTCACACCTCGTCACACCTTGTCACTCGTCACCTCACACCTCGTCACCTCGTCACCTCGTCCAACACCTCGTTACCTCGTCACACCTCGTCACCTCATCACCTCGTCACACTTGTCACACCTCGTCACCTCGTCACACACCTCGTCACCACCGTCACACCTCGTCACACCTCCCTCGTCACACCTCGTCACCCTCGTCACACCTCGTCCCATCTTCACCGTCGCACCTCGTCAACACCTCGTCACACCTCGTCACCTCGTCACAACTCATCACCTCGTCAACTCGTCACCTCGTCACACCTCGTCACACCTCGTCACACCACCTCGTCACCCCGTCACCCCCGTCACGTCCACCCCGTCCACAACCTCGTCACACCTCGTCACACCTCGTCACACCTCGTTACCTCATCACCTCGTCACCTCACCTCGTCACCTCCGTGGTCACACCTCGTCACCTCGTCACCTCGTCACACCTCATCCACACCTCGTCACCCTCGTCACACCTCGTCACACCTCGTCACACCTCGTCACCCTCATCACACACCTCGTCACCTCGTCACCTCGTCACACCTCATCACACCTCGTCACAACCTCGTCACAACCCTCGTCACCTCGTCACCTCATCACACCTCGTCACATCGTCACCTCGTCACACCTCATCACACCTCGTCACCTCGTCACACCTCGTCACACCTCGTCACCTCGTCACATTTAAGGAGCGAGGCCCTGGTTAGAGAATCGGAGACCGCTGGGAATTCCAGTGCCACAGGGGGGCGCCAGTGGCAAAAAATTGTGTCCTTGCGCCAGGCACTTCCCCCACATGGCTAGTTTGAATGTGTGCGTGTGAGTCAGTGCTGCTGGAGGTCAGGGCTGATGGCACAGATTGGCAGCCTCACCTCTGTCAATCTAGGGCAGCTGGGCTGAAACAGTGTCTCACCTCACCACCACGTGTGGAGTGAATGAATCAATGCACAAAACTGCGACTTTTGAGTGTCTGGAAAAGCACTTTATAAAAGACTTATTGTTTATGATTTTATTCCAGCGGTGACGCCTCTGGAACATCCTCATCACAGGCTCCAGTGTCACATTCTCTGCCTGGTCAGTGTTTCCCCGTTTCAAATGCCTGACTAAGCACCTGCCGCGCGCCTCTCCAGAGCAGAAATATTTCAAAGGATTAGAAAAGAACGCAGGGGACGGGGACGGCGGGGCTGACACGTAGGCCGCACTCACCCATTGTCCTGCACTGTTTGGATTTATCCAGGGAAGTGATGCTCCTCAAAACATTTATCCTCCCACACACAGCTCTGAAGAAGAGATCTTCTTCAGTTTGTAAAAATGTATTTGTGTGTTTTTCATTGTTCTAAATGATTTCTCATGTATGTCTTGTCTATGTTTGTGAACTAGTTCTCACTTGTTCCACCTCTGAGGCTTCACTTGTGCATCCTTTATATGAATAATTACAATGGACACGTTTAGACATTGAGAAAAATAGAGGAACATGAAAGACCAAAACAAAAGAGCATGGAAACAAAAATGAATAGCCTTTCTCAAGCTGTAAACACACCTTCATAGATCCTGTGAGAATTTGCTGAAAGGCTCAACTACACTGGTCTGTGGTCATATTTATCTTTGCAGTGGACAATGGAGGACTGAACTTCACTTAGGTCAAATAGTCAGTAATATTGATAAAATCTGCATGTACAGGAAAGGAAATGCATCTTATCTTCTCAGTGTGCAGGCACAGCTGAAATCCTCTTGATCCACAGTTTTTCACAGAGGATTGATTCTTGATTGTGTGTGTGTGGCCACATGACAGAGGGTGGAGAGAGAATGAGGGGCATGGGCCAAATCCCGGACAGCCAATAAGACTTTGACTGACCGTACTATTTAGAGCGGTAGTGCTCGAGCCACTCCAACTGCTTAATCGTGACACTAAATGAACTCAACTTTTCAACTTGGTTCTGAAAACTGAAAACTGATGATTGAATCTGAGGTTGCGGTGCCATTGGTGACTTTTGGACTGACACAGTGGATTTGGAGCATAGCAAGAAACATATGCAGAGATTTTCCTTTTCATACATATTTCAGAGATGTTCAGTTCAAAACTCAAAACCAATGAGCCTCCCTGCAGTGTGTTAGAGGAGTTTTTTAAGAGCTCGCGCGGCCTTGTTCCTTCTTTCAAGGTAAGATGCTTACTCAAATGTGGACTTAACAATGGACAGCACACTGTTCAAAACAATCATGCAATATACTGACTTTTTTATAAATGTGCACTGACCTTTAGTACTATGTCATGTATATTTTCTTCTAACACAAATCTCTCATAAATGTGTGTTAATTCTGTCATAAAATATAATCTGTCATTCTGTATAATTGATCAACTGAATCTGATAAATGGCAGAATAAAACCCAGTTAAGAGTGTCTTTAAGCTGTGACACGACTGACAATCAGAGTGAAGTCGTGTTCATGTGACAGACGTGATTCTGCAGAGCGCTCGGGATCAACTAATCATAATTGAAATCACAATTTCAATTTAACTGATAATGATTCTGCAATTTCATAGGATGGATAAAACAGGCAGAGAAACTGGCCTGAAAATAAAATATCAATCAATACCAACAAAAATGTGATTTGATATTTGTCCAGAAGGACTCTATAATGTGCAAACAAATATGTCCCAAACATTTTAAACTCTGATCCTGGTTTGGGATAAGCACAAAACTCAGGGCCAGTTTTTCTTCCTGAGTAAAAAGTTTTCTCCAGGAATAGGGTGATTTTTGTGCCATAGTAAAGGTCCAGGGAGCATTAACTTGAGTCGAATCCAGGCTCGTAACCTTTGTAAAGTGCAGTGACGGTGCTGTCATTCCAGTGCTTTGTGTTAGCATGTATGTCACCGAGTCACACTGCCAGGATGCCCACTTTTGGCCGGCTTTATATAGCACTGTACGAAGGGCTGTGGCCATGACATTTTGTCCCATTTGTCTTCTTCTGCCAACTCAAATTCATGACCCCGCAGTCTCCAGCTACATGTGTGTCCTTATAGAGCTTTTTAATCCAACATTACACTAAACATCACCCCTTTTATTATTCATCACTTTTTCACCTTTGTTCCTTTTTGTCACATCACTTTCTTTACTAGCTGCTATTTCTGTCGTGTGACGTCAGATGTTGATTTACTTTTTTAAATTTTTCTTAAATGTTAAAAATATGATCTTTGCTTCTGGAGATTTCAACACACGAAACAAATGTCCAAAAAAAACTGAAATCTGGTTTTATCAATCTCACAAAACATGTGGAAAGACCCAAAATGACTTTTATTCAACTCTGTCGAGGTGCAACAGGTTCACCAATAAAGTAAGATTATGATTTGAAGTTTTAAAAACGTGTGACCTCTATAACAGCATTTCCAACAAGAAAAGCAACTGTCAACTTTTCAGAAAACTGTCTTTACTGTGGTAATAAAGAATCTACAAATTTCACTTTGAATGAATTCCAAATGATAGAAAAGCAAACTGATAAAGGAGAGAAATATGTTGACTAAAAACTTTATTATCTATATGCAAATGTAGAACTATCACACCAGATAGTTTCTCAAACAGACACACTTTCTCACACAGAACCACTGCACATTCTCACTTCATTGTCTGGTGGGTTAGTAGAAATAACACAAGCTGCATATTTATAGTCGCAGAGAAGCCACTAACATCCCAGCTCAATAAGCAAAGTTCTTTAACACATTAAATATTCACAAGTCGCAGCACACCACTGGCGTATCCAATAAGTTTTCAGAGCGCTAAGCCAATTCATCAACCAAATCAAGTCCTCCACAAGTGCAAATCGCTATATCATCAGCTCCTCTCAAGTGAAGCCCTGAGCGTCTGGAGAACTTGTATTTGAGCCGTGATGGATGCTCCAGGAGCATCGTCTCCCCGGGGTAAACTACAGTGAGTCTGACTGGACATATAGAGCTGTATTATTCATCCCAGCTACAGAGTCAGAGGGAGACCAGAGGTTTGAATAAACAGTCAAACCTGAAAATAACAAGACTTTTTGGAGGGTTTGACTAATTCAGTGAGTTAAGAGAAAAACAGATTTTACAGAGCAGAATGATTGATGAGTTCAAGTTTTCATTTGCAGCATCTTACATTTCAGGATGATGCAGTGAATCTGAATCACCAATATTTAATACAATCATGTTACATCAAAAACCAGCATCAGTAAAATCAGCCTGTGATTCTCCTCATCAGCATCAGGAAGAAGAAGATTATAGCTCTGATCAAGAACCACTGTGGAAAGGAGCATATACACATATACATACATATATACATATATATACATATATACATATACATACATATACACATATACACATATACACATATACATACATATACACATATACATCAGTAAAACCAGCCTGTGGTTCTCCTCATCAGCATCAGCATCAGGAAGAAGAAGAGATTATAGCTCTCATCAAGAACCACTGTGGAAAGGAGCAAATGAAAGGACAGAGCTTAAACACAACACACAGTCCTGCTGTGTATGTGTGTAAATGTGTGTACATGTGTGTATATGTGTGTACATGTGTGTATATGTGTGTACATGTGTGTATATGTGTGTACATGTGTGTACATGTGTGTACATGTGTGTATATGTGTGTGTATATGTGTGTGTATATGTGTGTGTGTATATATATGTGTATACACACACACACACACACACACACACACACACACACACAGCTGAAATATGCTCTTTTATATTTCCAAACAGGTTTCACTTTCCTTGTGCCCGAGTCCCACAGAGGAGGGAGGATGCCGGTTGCCCTCGGTGGTCCGGTGGGCTACACTCCGCCCGAGGGGGGCTGGGGATGGATGGTGGTGGTCGGTGCCTTCATCTCCATCGGCTTCTCCTACGCGTTCCCCAAGTCCATCACTGTGTTCTTCAAAGAGATCGAAGTCATTTTCAACGTGACCAGCAGTCAGGTGTCCTGGATCTCCTCCATCATGCTCGCTGTGATGTACGGGGGAGGTAGGACTTTCCTCATTCTGCTTTTCAAAAACCAGACAAACAAAACAGCTGGAGACCGACTCAAATGTTGTTGGGGTTTTTTTAATGCCGATTATTTAGAATTAAATAAGTTCTGCCAATATTTTGGGCCAATATAAAGAGACAATGTTTGTTATTTCCCTCAAATGATTTTAAATATAGGACAAACTCCCCCACAGCCTTTTTAACCACAAACCTTGAAGAAGCTGTGTAGTCACATCTCATATAACGACCATGGATCTTTATGTTTGAATTTGCACATTTTAAATTGCAATAAAAAATAAAAGAAACAGGTTTGCTGACCTCAGCTTTAGAAAACTGCCCGTAAACGTCACAATAAAGAGCCGTGGTCCTGTCGGCTCCGATGGATCGCTGCAGATCACACTGACGAGCAGATTAATTTTTTTCATTTGTACCAGTACGACCTGTGATGCTGCTGAATCCTACACGATCTTACACGTTTACTCGATTAGGAAAATAAAACTGAAGAACGACGTGCAGAGTAGTGGGCGTGTGTCAGTGGAGGAGAAAACACTTGATTGATCAGTAAATAGTGTCCTGAATATAAGAAACTGAACAAAAACAAGTTTGAGAGGCTAAATGAGAAGAGGAAACAGCTGACACAGTTAAAAGTGGGTTTTGAGTGACAGGTCTCCTTTAAAGTGTTCAAATAAAGTTTGAGTGTATTTTACAGGCAGCAGATCGACCAAAACTAAACTTTTCTAACTGTAGTGCATCATCCATAAACTCACCAAAACAACTTCAGTTCAACAGATTCTTTTTTTCTTTAAGACCCACGGTCCAGCCTCATATATAAGAAAAATCAAACCTGTTTATTCGACGTAACTTTTCTGTAACATGGAGACATTTCACACGAGCAGGTGATGGAGCCAGGTGGAGTTACAGGTGGAGTTACAGGTGGAGTTACAGGTGGAGTTACAGGTGGAGTTACAGGTGGAGTTACAGGTCGAGTTACACGTCGAGTTACAGGTCGAGTTACACGTCGAGTTACACGTCGAGTTACACGTCGAGTTACAGGTCGAGTTACAGGTCAAGTTACAGGTCGAGTTACAGGTGGAGTTACAGGTGGAGTTACAGGTGGAGTTACAGGTCGAGTTACAGGTCAAGTTACAGGTGGAGTTACAGGTGGAGTTACAGGTGGAGTTACAGGTCGAGTTACAGGTCGAGTTACAGGTCGAGTTACAGGTCGAGTTACAGGTCGAGTTACACGTCGAGTTACACGTCGAGTTACACGTCGAGTTACAGGTCGAGTTACAGGTCGAGTTACAGGTGGAGTTACAGGTGGAGTTACAGGTCGAGTTACAGGTCGAGTTACAGGTCGAGTTACAGGTCGAGTTACAGGTGGAGTTACACGTCGAGTTACAGGTGGAGTTACAGGTGGAGTTACAGGTCGAGTTACACGTCGAGTTACAGGTCGAGTTACAGGTCGAGTTACACGTCGAGTTACACGTCGAGTTACAGGTCGAGTTACAGGTCGAGTTACAGGTCGAGTTACACGTCGAGTTACAGGTCGAGTTACAGGTGGAGTTACAGGTGGAGTTACAGGTCGAGTTAGAGGTCGAGTTACAGGTCGAGTTACAGGTGGAGTTACAGGTCGAGTTACAGGTGGAGTTACAGGTCGAGTTACAGGTCGAGTTACAGGTGGAGTTACAGGTGGAGTTACAGGTCGAGTTACAGGTCGAGTTACAGGTGGAGTTACAGGTGGAGTTACAGGTGGAGTTACAGGTGGAGTTACAGGTGGAGTTACAGGTCGAGTTACAGGTCGAGTTACAGGTCGAGTTACAGGTGGAGTTACAGGTGGAGTTACAGGTCGAGTTACAGGTGGAGTTACAGGTGGAGTTACAGGTCGAGTTACAGGTCGAGTTACACGTCGAGTTACAGGTGGAGTTACAGGTCGAGTTACAGGTCGAGTTACACGTCGAGTTACAGGTGGAGTTACAGGTGGAGTTTACAGGTGGAGTTTACAGGTCGAGTTAGAGGTCGAGTTTACAGGTCGAGTTACAGGTGGAGTTACAGGTGGAGTTACAGGTCGAGTTACAGGTGGAGTTACAGGTCGAGTTACAGGTCGAGTTACAGGTCGAGTTACAGGTCGAGTTACAGGTCGAGTTACACGTCGAGTTACACGTCGAGTTACACGTCGAGTTACAGGTCGAGTTACACGTCGAGTTACAGGTCGAGTTACAGGTCGAGTTACAGGTCGAGTTACAGGTCGAGTTACAGGTGGAGTTACAGGTCGAGTTACAGGTCGAGTTACAGGTGGAGTTACAGGTCGAGTTACAGGTCAAGTTACAGGTGGAGTTACAGGTCGGGTTACAGGTGGAGTTACAGGTGGAGTTACAGGTCGAGTTACAGGTGGAGTTACAGGTCGAGTTACAGGTGGAGTTACAGGTGGAGTTACAGGTGGAGTTACAGGTGGAGTTACAGGTGGAGTTACAGGTGGAGTTACAGGTCGGGTTACAGGTCGAGTTACAGGTGGAGTTACAGGTGGAGTTACAGGTGGAGTTACAGGTGGAGTTACAGGTCGGGTTACAGGTCGAGTTACAGGTGGAGTTACAGGTGGAGTTACAGGTGGAGTTACAGGTGGAGTTACAGGTCGAGTTACAGGTGGAGTTACAGGTCGAGTTACAGGTGGAGTTACAGGTCGAGTTACAGGTGGAGTTACAGGTGGAGTTACAGGTCGAGTTACAGGTCGAGTTACGGGTCGAGTTACGGGTCGAGTTACAGGTGGAGTTACAGGTCGAGTTACAGGTCGAGTTACAGGTCGAGTTACAGGTGGAGTTACAGGTGGAGTTACAGGTGGAGTTACAGGTGGAGTTACAGGTCGAGTTACAGGTGGAGTTACAAGTCGAGTTACAGGTCGAGTTACAGGTCGAGTTACACGTCGAGTTACAGGTCGAGTTACAGGTCGAGTTACAGGTCGAGTTACACGTCGAGTTACAGGTCGAGTTACAGGTGGAGTTACAGGTCGAGTTACAGGTGGAGTTACAGGTGGAGTTACACGTCGAGTTACAGGTCGAGTTACAGGTGGAGTTACAGGTCGAGTTACAGGTCGAGTTACAGGTCGAGTTACAGGTGGAGTTACAGGTGGAGTTACAGGTGGAGTTACAGGTCGAGTTACAGGTGGAGTTACAGGTCGAGTTACGGGTCGAGTTACGGGTCGAGTTACGGGTCGAGTTACGGGTCGAGTTACGGGTCGAGTTACGGGTCGAGTTACGGGTCGAGTTACAGGTCGAGTTACAGGTCGAGTTACGGGTCGAGTTACACGTCGAGTTACAGGTCGAGTTACAGGTCGAGTTACAGGTGGAGTTACAGGTGGAGTTACAGGTGGAGTTACAGGTCAGATGAGGCTCCGTTTCTTTTTCTCCTTTAAGTGAGTAAACTCAGTAGATAATGTTATGATCGTTGTTCTATGAGAAGTGGAACCGTTTATGTCACGGCTCAGTATTTGTGGTGGCTACTTTTTCTTTGCAATAGTGGAGAGATTTTTCCATCTTTATGTAATAACACAACGTTTGAGCTGCAGAAGGTAGAATAAAAAACTGCTATAGATAATTATCTGTTCATTCTGCTGTTTATAGGTTTGAGCTCAGGCCTTTTATGTCACTGTCTTTTTAAAGATTATTTGACTGGGATTATGTATGATTATCCTGCTTTGTGTCATTGGTGTGAAGTAGTTTCATTTCTGTATCATGATAATAATAATACCACATTGAGGAACATCTTTCATTCACAGTTAGACCTTTACCTCTATAAAATGTAGATTTTCTGTCTAATAAATCCAGTTAAATGACACGTGAGGAGCTGGTGGTCTTCACGTTCGTTGGTCACATTGTTTCGTCTGATCTGAACATGACATTTCGCACGTCCACAGAGGGAGTCACTTGCTGCTGAGTATAAAGGTTGAGTAAAGTCCTCACATATCCAGTTGCTGCAGTTTTGGGGACACTCAACAAAGCTTTAATTAAACTCTTCATACTAACTGTGAAACACTATCTGTCCTGTACAATGGCGGCTTGTTCTTCGCTGTGTTCTGTGAGGCTCCGGGGCCAGACTTTCAGATAAGAGGAGGCGGTTTAAAGCCACAGTGACGGGCCTGGTCAGGTCAGGAAACATTTAACAAAAAGTGTTTCAGAAATGCATCATCTACATAGTTATATAAACTTTACTGCACATTAAACAGATGTATCCTTCTTTAAGTGAAATGAATAAATGATGAAAAGGGCTGAACTGTGTGGAATTACAGTACTGCGCAGTACACAGTACATGATTGCTAAATACTTAACATAAGTAGGATGTTGAAGTGTATTTTAAGAACATGAACAGTACGTTATAGTTAAGCCCTGATTACAGAGTAGTGGAAGTACTGCACTCTCAGAGAATCAATGGGATGTATTGTTCAGCGAAACACACGACCTGCTCTGGAACTGCGTCTGTGAGAAACTTTTTCAAACTCAGGTCGTGTTCTGAGCTTTGCATTTGTCCTAAAGTGTAACCGAAATGTCTCTGTCCCTGTAGTGTTACATTAATTAAAAGAAAACAGTTGAGTGTTAATTTGTACAGACTCGAGCTGCATGATAATGAGACGGCACCGGGGAAATAAGAGGCCGGTAGAAGAGGGGAAATAAGAGGCCGGTACAAGAGGGGAAATAAGAGACCGGTAGAAGAGGGGAAATAAGAGACCAGTAGAAGAGGGGAAATAAAGACCGGTACAAGAGGGGGAAATAAGAGACCAGTAGAAGAGGGGAAATAAGAGACCGGTACAAGAGGGGAAATAAGAGGCCAGTAGAAGAGGGGAAATAAGAGGCCGGTAGAAGAGGGGAAATAAGAGGCCGGTAGAAGAGGGGAAATAAGAGGCCGGTAGAAGAGGGGAAATAAGAGACCGGTAGAAGAGGGGAAATAAGAGGCCAGTAGAAGAGGGGAAATAAGAGGCCAGTAAAAGAGGGGAAATAAGAGGCCAGTAAAAAAGGGGAAATAAGAGGCCGGTAGAAGAGGGAAATAAGAGACCAGTAGAAGAAGGGGAAATAAGAGGCCGGTAGAAGAGAGGGAAAATAAGAGACCGGTAGAAGAGGGGAAATAAGAGACCGGTAGAAGAGGGGAAAATAAGAGGCCAGTAGAAGAGGGGAAATAAGAGACCGGTAGAAGAGGGGGAAATAAGAGGCCCTTAGAAGAGGGGGAAATAAGAGACCGGTAGAAGAGGGGAAATAAGAGGCCAGTAGAAGAGGGGAAATAAGAGGCCGGTAGAAGAGGGGAAATAAGAGACCAGTAGAAAGAGGGAATAAGAGGCCAGTAGAAGAGGGGAAGTAAGAGGCCGGTAGAAAAAGAGGGAAATAAGAGGCCGGTAGAAGAGGGGGAAGTAAGAGGCCGGTAGAAGAGGGGAAATAAGAGGCCGGTAGAAGAGGGGAAGTAAGAGGCCGGTAGAAGAGGGGAAATAAGAGGCCAGTAGAAGAGGGGAAATAAGAGGCCGGTAGAAGAGGGGAAGTAAGAGGCCGGTAGAAGAGGGGAAATAAGAGGCCGGTAGAAGAGGGGAAGTAAGAGGCCGGTAGAAGAGGGGAAAAATAGAGGCCGGTAGAAGAGGGGAAATAAGAGGCCGGTACAAGAGGGAAATAAGAGGCCGGTACAAGAGGGGAAATAGAGGCCGGTAGAAGAGGGGAAATAAGAGACCGGTACAAGAGGGGAAATAAGAGGCCGGTAGAAGAGGGGAAATAAGAGACCGGTAGAAGAGGGGAAATAAGAGACCAGTAGAAGAGGGGAAATAAGAGGCCAGTAGAAGAGGGGAAATAAGAGACCGGTAGAAGAGGGGAAATAAGAGGCCGGTAGAAGAGGGGAAATAAGAGACCGGTACAAGAGGGGAAATAAGAGGCCGGTAGAAGAGGGGAAATAAGAGACCGGTACAAGAGGGGAAATAAGAGGCCGGTAGAAGAGGGGAAATAAGAGACCGGTACAAGAGGGGAAATAAGAGCCCGGTAGAAGAGGGGAAATAAGAGACCGGTAGAAGAGCGGAAATAAGAGACCGGTAGAAGAGGGGAAATAAGAGGACGGTAGAAGAGCGGAAATAAGAGACCGGTAGAAGAGGGGAAATAAGAGGCCAGTAGAAGAGGGGAAATAAGAGACCGGTAGAAGAGGGGAAATAAGAGGCCGGTAGAAGAGGGGAAATAAGAGACCGGTACAAGAGGGGAAATAAGAGGCCGGTAGAAGAGGGGAAATAAGAGACCGGTACAAGAGGGGAAATAAGAGCCCGGTAGAAGAGGGGAAATAAGAGACCGGTAGAAGAGCGGAAATAAGAGACCGGTAGAAGAGGGGAAATAAGAGGCCAGTAGAAGAGGGGAAATAAGAGACTGGTACAAGAGGGGAAATAAGAGGCCAGTAGAAGAGGGGAAATAAGAGACCGGTAGAAGAGGGGAAATAAGAGGCCAGTAGAAGAGGGGAAATAAGAGACCGGTAGAAGAGGGGAAATAAGAGACCAGTAGAAGAGGGGAAATAAGAGACCGGTAGAAGTGGGTGACAGACTTTTTTCTGTAGGTTTGACATTTGCTGCACATTGTCAGGTTTATAAACAAGCTACTCCTCTTTCAGTTTTTCATTCATTATGCTCATCATTTTCTACATTGGTTCATCTTCAAACCTTTTATCTAAAGGAAGTCTCTCTGCCGTGTGGAAGGAAAGAACTCATTGTTAGTGCAGAGACTTGCTGCATCACAATTTAAAAGCCCTTTGTCTTGCTCCATACTGGCAAATGAGTCTGGACAAGCCCTAAACAAAAACTGTCAGTTTCCATTTGGTTTTATTGGGCAGTGCAGAGTTTTGGCAGGAAGGCAAGAATGTCTTCAGAGTGGATCCCCAAACTCATTAAATGGAGTTGTTATAGTCTGCAGATAGGGATTATATTTGTCATATTTGCTAAATCATTGTGATTTTTCAATGTTTGGAGACATTATTTTAGTGGCAAATGTTTATCCTTTGGTTAAACCTGAGCACGAGGAGCTGAACTGGTGGAAGGAAACAAAAGCTATTTTGATCAAATATAAGAAACAAATATACATGACTCGACTAGTGTCATTTATACTTACGACATTTATCTAAAAGAACTTCAACTGCCCTTTAATCCTCGAACCATCATTTAGTTTTGTTTCATTCAGAGAGATGATAATTCAAAAGTATCATGTACAAAGTATCATGTACAAAGTATCATGTATAAAGTATCGTGTATAAAGTATCGTGTATAAAGTATCGTGTATAAAGTATCGTGTATAAAGTATCATGTACAAAGTATCATGTACAAAGTATCATGTACAAAGTATCATGTACAAAGTATCATGTACAAAGTATCGTGTATAAAGTATCGTGTATAAAGTATCGTGTATAAAGTATCGTGTATAAAGTATCGCGTATAAAGTATCGCGTATAAAGTATCGCGTATAAAGTATCGTGTATAAAGTATCATGTATAAAGTATCATGTATAAAGTATCATGTATAAAGTATCATGTATAAAGTATCGTGTATAAAGTATCGTGTATAAAGTATCATGTATAAAGTATCATGTATAAAGTATCATGTATAAAGTATCATGTACAAAGTATCATGTACAAAGTATCATGTATAAAGTATCATGTACAAAGTATCATGTACAAAGTATCATGTATAAAGTATCATGTATAAAGTATCATGTATAAAGTATCATGTATAAAGTATCATGTATAAAGTATCATGTATAAAGTATCGTGTATAAAGTATCATGTATAAAGTATCATGTATAAAGTATCATGTATAAAGTATCATGTATAAAGTATCGTGTATAAAGTATCATGTATAAAGTATCATGTATAAAGTATCATGTATAAAGTATCATGTATAAAGTATCCTGTACTGCAGTGCAGCACTGACATGAATGACTCAAGTAAACTGGAGATTTCACTGCTTTGGCAATTGCGCCCTCTGCTGGATAAACTTCTGTAAAGGAATTATGCTTCTCTAAAAGTTGAATTGATTCTTTTGTTTTTTGGCAGGTCCACTCAGCAGTATTCTGGTAAATAAATATGGAAGTCGTCCTGTGATGATGGCCGGGGGCTGTCTGTCGGGAATCGGCCTCATCGCTGCTTCTTTTTGTAATTCTGTACAGGCCTTGTACTTCTGCATCGGTGTAGTGGGAGGTATCGCATCATTTGTGATTTATTTTATATTCATATTTATTCATATCAAATATAAACACATATACTATAAATAAATAAATTAGACGTAAACTGGACGTGCACTGGACACACTTCACACGCCCGTTTTTATCACACTTACTAAAAATATGTTTATTCTTTTAGGCTTGGGCCTTGCTTTCAACCTGAACCCCGCCCTCACTATGATCGGAAAGTACTTCTACAAGAGACGGCCCATCGCTAACGGACTCGCCATGGCCGGGAGCCCGGTCTTCCTCTCCACTCTTGCCCCGATAAACACGTGGTTCTACGACCAGTTTGGGTGGAGAGGAAGCTTCTTGATTCTGGGTGGTCTTCTCCTAAACTGCTGCGTCGCTGGTGCCCTCATGCGCCCATTGGACCCAAACCCCAACCAAACCAGAGAGACAGCGAGAGGCGCACCATGTCTCAGAGAATCAACAGCTTCATCGACTTGTCCTTGTTCAAACACAGAGGTTTCCTGCTCTACATCATGGGGAATGTCATCATGTTCTTCGGCCTCTTCACTCCCCTCGTGTTCCTCAGTAATTACGCAAAGAGCATCCACATTCCTAAAGAGAAAGCTGCCTTCTTACTGTCCACGCTGGCGTTTGTGGACATGGTGGCCCGGCCTTCGATGGGACTGGTAGCGAACACGAAATGGATCCGCCCCCGAGTGCAGTACTTTTTCGCCGCCTCGGTGCTGTACAACGGAGTGTGTCACCTCTGTGCTCCCATTTCCACCGACTACAAAGGCTTCGTGATCTATTCCATGTTCTTCGGCTTTGCTTTCGGGGTGGCTAAGCGCTGTGCTTTTGAAACGCTCATGGACCTGGTGGGAGCGCAGCGTTTCTCCAGCGCCGTGGGGCTGGTCACCCATTATTGAGTGTGGTCCGGTGTTGCTGGGACCCCCTCTGCTGGGTAAGAAGGACACGGACTGACACTATTTAAAAAAGACTGTCCCACACACTGACTGCAAATCATAGTCTTTCTTTTTCTTATTGGAGCATAAATCTATTTACTGAAACATTTAAAAGCAGCTCCATCTCCTCATGACACAGTCAGAATCTCACAAACAAGTTTTTACTGTTATTCACATCAAATACTTTGTTTTTCAGGGCGTTCAAAGACATCTCAACGACGACTACAGGTACACGTACCAGGGCCTGTGGGATCCTCCTGGTCGTGTCCAGCGTCTTCCTCTTTCTTGGGATGGGTCTCAACTATCACCTCCTGGACAAAGAGAAAAAGAGGAGGAGCGACTGGCCCGAGTCTGGGTCAGTCGGAAAATCAAAGAAACTGAGGAGATAGAAACGAGAACATGGAAGAAGCGACCTAATGCACGTTTGTCCCTCCTTTCCGGGCGCCCAGTACTTTGGAGTACTTTAGGAAGTACATTTAGGAGTACTTTATGAGTACTTTTAGAGTACTTTAGGAGTACTTTAGCAAGACACAGGTTTAATACAGAACTAGAAAGCAACAATTTGGTCACGTCCCCTGTCCACAATTTTTTTTTGTTTTACTTATTCGGCACTATCTGCACTGCTCCTACAATTATAAAACTCCACTTTTTCTGGTTATGTGTGAT